>OX359270.1:46287588-46887588 GCA_947179155.2 Hedera helix
GATTATCTTGGATTGTTAGCAAATGTTGTTGGGGCTTCTTGCAAGAGAAAAGAAATTCTCCGATTGAAGCAATTTCAAAAAATAGCTGAAGGAGTTGCTAGTGGGGCAATCAAGAGTGGACGAGGTTTAAATCAAGAAACAACATTAAAGCGGCCTGGAGAAACTCGTTGGAGTTCACATTTTAAAACAATTTTGAGTGTTATTACATTGTTTTCTCCAATAATGGATGTGCTTGAGTTTATAGCAGATGATGTCGAAGGGGAGAAAAGTACAGAAGCTAGTACACTTCTGAAATTCATACATGATTTTGAGTTTGTGCTCTTGTTACATTTATTAAAAGGAGTCATGGGAATCACAAATGACTTATCACAAGCCTTACAGAGGAAAGATCAAGACATTGTAAATGCCATAGCTCTAGTCAATGTAACCAAGCAACGATTACAATGCATGAGAGAAAACTGGGATGATTTGTTAGCAGAAACTTGTGAATTTTGTGCATTGCATAACATAGATGTCCCAAGGATGGAGGATGTTTTTGTGTTTCAAGGGAGACCACGACGCAATATTGAAGAAATCACAAACCTTCATCGCTTTCGGGTTCAGTTATTTTTCACTGTGATTGATAGTCAACTTGGGGAGTTGAATGACCGTTTCGATAATACAAATACAGAGTTACTTTCAAGTATAGCATGTCTTCATCCGTGTGACTCATTCTCGGCATTTGACAATAAAAAATTAATTGAATTTGCAAAATTTTACCCTTCAGAATTTGATGATATGGAACTTTTGGCACTTGATGGTCAACTCCAAAATTATATTGTGGATATGAGAAACGATCCCAATTTTTCGAGTATAAAAGGAATTGGTGAATTGGCTCAAATGTTGGTTAAGAAAAAAAAGGATAATGTGTATCCTCAAGTCTATTTGTTGCTGAAGTTGGCTCTACTTTTGCCCGTTGCTACTGCAACTGTTGAAAGAACATTTTCAGCTATGAATATCGTGAAGAATGAACTCCATAACCAAATGGGAGATGAATGGATGAATGACTGTTTAGTAACTTACATTGAGCGTGATATTTTTGTAACTATTAAAAATGAGGCTATCATGCAATACTTTCAAGCAATGAAACCTCGAAAAATGTTATTGTAAAACAATATTTGAGAATTATTTAGTTTTGTGATTCATATTATTAAATTTTTATTCTTAAAATTTTTTTTTTAAAATTTGACCCCACTGAGCTACGGGGCTGGATCCGCCCCTGTCCATATATATATATATATATATGTATGTATATATATGCATAGAAGGGTAAATTGTATCACTTGATGATCATCATTTGATTATTAAACCTGTCTTTATGTAGAAGAAAATTCTATTTTTAGATAAGCTTAAAGGTCACTCAGCCTATATAGTGCTTTGTGTTTGTTTTCTTTTGAATTACATCATGAGTAGCCGTTGAATTCCTGATGTTTTTGAAAAAAAATTCTCGAGTAAAACCTAGTGGGTTTTAAGCATATTTGAATATTATTGTATACATTATTCTTCAGGTTTGACGTATAATCAATCCCCACAAGATATATTGAACCAACCAAGATCCATCCAGCCTGGTTTCCTGAAAAAAATTAGTGGGTTTTTGTCTCAACCACCAAAAACTTAAATTTATATTAAATCAGAGGTAAAGTCAACTAAGGGGACTGTCCATTTGCTGCATCTATATCACAAATGACAAAGAGAAAATGTCAAAAGGCTCATTTTTGGATATTTCATAGAAAGGGATTGATGGGAAGAGAGAAATATTTTCTTTCTGGAATATGAGTATCAAAGAGCTAATTGATGAAAAAATAGGAGAAAAAGTAATGGAACAGGGTCCTTCGAAACTCAAAAAGCCTTTTTATCTATAGATACTTCGTGTTCCTCCCTCAATTTGCTGTCATGGTTACTGGTGGTGGCTTGAGCATCTTCTTCTTGTTGAGTTTCATGCAGCTTCTAATTTTTCCTACTTTCTCTCACCCTTTATGTACTGATTCAAGTAGGTTTCATCATCTCCTCTTGTTCACTTTTATTGTCTTATTTTTTTTATTAAAGATTTTATCTTTATTATCTATTGTTTAGCAGAATTCTGAATTTTGTTTTGTTTGGTTCAGTGGCGCCCTTTACCTCTAAGACTCCCCTGGTTTTCTGCCCTTATAATGGCACGGTATGCTGCAATTCTGGCGAAGATTTGAGCATACAGAAGCAATTTGCAGCAATGAAAATATCTGATTCTGGGTGTGCTTCTCTAGTCAAATCCATCCTTTGCGCTGTAAGTATTTATATATAATTGTCTTCTGGTTCTTGATTTATATGATGTAAATTTGTTGTCAACCAAAATTTTTGGCCAACTAGAATTGTGACTTGTAAAACTTGTAGAAAACTACGAAATATTGGTTCTGATGTTCTTAGTTAAAAGCATTTAACATGCCACAGATGCCTCAGTTTATTTCTTTTATAATTTTGATATATTTCATCTTTAAGTAAATCTCTACAATCTGTTGATTATGTTGTCTTCATCACTGCAGAGATGCGATAAATTTTCAGCAGAGCTGTTTACTGTTGATTCTGCTCCTCGACAAGTTCCTGTACTTTGCAACGATACCAAAGCAACAAATAACTTTTGCTCAAAAGTATGGGATACATGTCAAAATGTTTCGATAATAAATTCACCCTTTGCCACTTCTTTACTAGGCCAACCAGGAGCACCTGTTAATTCAAGTAGCAAACTTACTGATATCTGGCAGTCGAAAACAGATTTCTGTGGGGCATTTGGTGGAGTTTTAGAAGATGAATCGATATGCTTCGATGGTGGACCCATTATCCTAGACAATAAGAGAC
Organism: Hedera helix; assembly: GCA_947179155.2. NCBI lineage: Eukaryota > Viridiplantae > Streptophyta > Magnoliopsida > Apiales > Araliaceae > Hedera > Hedera helix. Next base: position 46,290,460 of record OX359270.1, read on the forward strand.
CTCCAAGCCCCCCAAATGGAATGTGCCTTGAGAAAATAGGGAATGGTACTTTCCTCAATATGGTTGCTCATCCTGATGGCTCTGGTCGCGCCTTTTTTGCCAATCAGCCAGGAAAGATTTATCTGGCAACCATTCCCGAAGAGGGGTCAGGAGGAACAATGGAACTTGATGAATCCAATCCCTTTCTAGACTTAACTGATGAGGTTAATTTCAACACCGGGTTTGGGATGATGGGCATTGCATTTCACCCAAACTTTGCACAAAATGGCCGGTTCTTCGCTTCATTCAATTGTGACAAGACAAAGTGGCCTGGATGCACCGGAAGATGTTCGTGTAACTCAGATGTCAACTGTGATCCTTCAAAATTAAGCCCTGATAATGGTGCCCAGCCATGCCAATACCAAACTGTTGTAGCAGAATACACTGCTAATGGTACCGGGTTGCAGCCTTCTGTGGTACATACATATCTGTTGACATGAATGTTTTTCTTTTTCTTTTGGCTCATAATATTTAACTCGATGATTAAAAATGAATCTTGATCTTTTTCCAGGCAGCTAAACCATTAGAAGTGAGAAGGATATTTACCATGGGCCTTCCATTTTCGGATCATCATGGAGGACAGATTCTTTTCGGACCCACGGATGGGTATTTATACTTTATGATGGGGGATGGTGGAAATGTAGGTGATCCTTACAATTTCTCCCAAAACAAGAAGTCATTGCTTGGGAAAATCATGAGGCTTGACATTGATAACGCACCTAGTAAGTTTTGAATAACTAAAACAAAATTCTATATCAGCCTTTCTTAAGTTTATAATTTTCGGATTTTTTATCACACTTGCTACTTATGTACCTCCAGGTGCAGCAGAAATTAGAAATCTCAATCTATGGGGAAATTACTCAATCCCAAAAGACAATCCATATATTGAAGATAAAGAATTGAAGCCAGAAATATGGGCCATAGGATTACGAAATCCATGGCGATGCAGCTTTGATTCTGCCAGGCCTTCTTATTTCATGTGTGGAGATGTAGGCCAGGTATTATTAGATTTTACCTTCAGCAAAATCTTATTACAACCATGTATATATATGGTGTCTTATTACAGTTAATTTTATTCATCTCGTAGGATCATTATGAAGAGGTGGATATTATCACCAAGGATGGGAACTATGGCTGGCGTGTTTATGAAGGCCCTTACCCTTACAATCCTCCAGCGTCTCCCGGAGGAAATACATCTCTGAATTCCATAAGTCCAATTTTCCCAGTTATGGGATACAGCCACTCTGATATAAACATTAGTGAAGGATCTGCATCCATCACAGGCGGATATTTTTATCGGTCAATGACTGATCCATGCATGTATGGAAGGTTAGCTAATTAGCTTTCATTCATGCAATCTTTAAACATTTGAAACTATTTACCATCAAGAACACCTCTTTTTATTGTTAATTTATAGAAATTTTTTGTAGTACTTGAAAAAGAACCAAAAAGGGCCAATCTTTCTTTGTACTAACATGATTAAGGGATTCTGCAGCTATTTGTATGCAGATTTATACGCAGGGGCTATATGGGCAGGCATTGAAAGCCCAGAAAACAGTGGGAATTTTACGTCTAGCAAGATTCCTTTTACTTGTGCTGATGACTCTCCTATAGCTTGTGGCTATGTGCCTGGAAGTTCACTTCCTGCTTTGAGTTACATTTTCTCATTTGGGGAGGATAATAATAAGGATATTTTTCTCCTAGCAAACAGTGGTGTGTTCAGAATTGTTCGTCCAAGTCGCTGTAATTACACTTGCACGAAGGAAAATACCACCCCCACTACCACTAGTCCAACTCCTGGAGATTCAACTCCTTCACAGGCAAGCCTAAGCCTGTTGATGGGAGCTTGTAAACATTGGGTGCTCCTATTCTCTTCTCTTTGTTTGCTATTTCTGGGAGCTTAGTCTAAACTACAACATATCCCAACATATATCTATCATCTTTTGTTATGTAGTATGGTGAATTTACGTGTAAATTAGTTTAGAAATCTCTCCTCTTTCATCCATAAGTTTTATGAAAATTGTTTTATGGATGTACCATGGATATAAATTCCAGAGGAATAATGTATATCCTAATACTATAGTTTTGTAAGACGATAAATGTTTGTTATTGGTATATTAATTCATTTAGTGTACAAAGAAAACCAAAGATGCGCATAAAAAACTGTTTCGACCGCCTTACCAATTTCTAGCTGCAAAATACATAACACTTCGCCATACCAATAAAATGAGTGTGGCTGCCAATGGGAATTCGGAGGCATTTGAGAAAATCTACGAAATTTTATACTGCAACTGTGTGCTAAAGTGGGTTTTTAAGGATACTGTTCCTATTTTAATAAAAATTTAAAAAAAGTCCTAATAATTTGAGGGGTTTTTGAAACAATACATCATTTTTTGTAGGTAATTTTCTCATTGCAAAGGACAACACTATTTTTTTTAGAATTAAATATTAATCATTAAAGTTTTACATTAATAAATAATTACTTTCGAGTTGCTTTTTGTTAAATAACATATGAAAAAAATTATGCAAAATTAGCATTTTGCCTTTGCTAAAAAATATCTCCTTTCAAAAAATCACATACTATATGGAGTCCAATCTAATACCTTACTTATTTCAACCACTGGGTTGATGCAATGGAACTCTCATAGAAGCAAAATAAAGTCGTAAATCATTGAAGAAAAAGAAAGAAAAAAAGCCAGAGTCCAGACTCCTGAGTCCTGACTGAGCAAAAACATCAAGTACGATGTCGTATGGATTCCGACCGAGCGTTGGGGTGATTACAGTGTCCCCTCAAACCTCCCCCTTGACGAAATCGGTTTCCCGAACCTTTCCCTGCCTTGCCCTACATTTCTAATTTTCAGAAATCAAATTCATACACCAAGAAACCAGATTTACCAAGTCCACCCCTTCACTAATTCTTCTTTTTACCCCAAATCACCAAGAAAAAGAAAAGAAAAGAAAAACCCCAATTCTTCCATCCAACCCAAAATTTCCAAATTTGTTGTCTCCCTTTTCTCAACCTTTCTTCCAGCCTTTCCCTTTACTCTCTCTTCAAATTCGATTTTCTCACTCCTCACATCCAAACACAGAAGAGAAGGGAGGGAGGAGAGGGAGCTATTTGACCATGGTGTTTTGAGCTTCAAGTCTCTTCTCTACTTATCCTTATTATTTTTCTCAACCCCCAACTTTTCTTTCCATTTTACTTGCTTTCTGTCTCCTCAATTTTTTCTTCTCCGTCCCTTCAATGCAACCCCATGATCTCTCAGTGTGAACCCTCCTCCGCGCACAATCTCCTCCCACTTTCCGATCCCTCCACTATGTCCGACGAACAACCCTCCACTCCGATCCATTCCGATAACGAAAACAATAATACCCAAAACACCAAAAATACTAACAACAATATCAATATAGTTAAGAGAGAGAGGCCCTCGAGGGCATGTACGGCTCGCTCAGCAGCCAGGCTCTACGCGGCCGCAGCAGCCGAGGCGGCAGTTGTTGCTGCCGAGCGGAAGCAGAAGAGGAAGGAGCCGCCACCGGCACCAGCACCGGAGGAGTCTCCACCCCCGTCGCCCCCGCAGGACAGGCAATGCAGCAAGATCGTTACGCCACTGGTTGGGGAGCCACCACCCTCACTGTTGCCACGTTGGAGTATTAGGTCAATGTGGGAGTTGGGTTCAATTCTTAATTTCTTAAATGTGAGCTGAAATAAAGTATAAAGTTGCAGTCTTATTTTGATGTTTTGTTATGTGAGGCTAATGTGTTTGTTTCTATTGTAGGTTTTTAGGCCCCTTTTAAATATTAAAATTGAGTTTTCTGCTGAGGAGTTTGAAACAGCTTTGATTACACCAAATAGTACTTTGGGTGATATACATATTCCTTTGTTAAAGGTTGGTGTTTTCTTCTTTTAAACGAAAAATCTTGTATTTTTAGTACAGCTTGAACTTTTGCATGCAATTCTCAACTCTTGTTACTTCTAGGAGTACACGGTTGAAGTATAATTAGTTACTGCGTTACATACATGTGCTAACTTCAGTGTTTAGACATCATATCATTTTGAACTACCACAGGCCACAGCTTCTTCTTTTCCATCGTTTTTCTTCCCAGAGCTATTAAAATTGAGCTATAGAGTGACTTGTTCACTATACTATGAAGCTACCTTTGTTTTCTCATTGCATTCTTTTTGTTTGTTAGCGATATAAAGTTTATAGCTTTATGGCATAAAAGCTTGATTTTACTTTTATGTTGTTCATTTGGATAGCTGAACAATTGCCAGAGAGTATGAGTCTATACTCTATATGAAGTTTTATATATATATATATATATATATAGGAGTACATTTTTATGTTTGTAAATACATATTCTCTTAACAAGTTCTCAATGTGATAATAATGAGTCCTAGTGTAGTCGTGGTGTTGCTTGTACCGTTAAAATTGTAAGAGGCAATGAGGAACTTACTCTTTCCAGTGTCAGAAGAGTCCAAAAGCCTCCCACTTCTTAGCTTATAAGTAAATGGTGGTACCTAGCTACTTTCAGTGTGTAAGGTTATAGATTTCAATACTTTGGCAGTTCCTCTCTATGTAGTTTTGTAAGAGTGATTAGCTAAGCACAAACATGAGTGTGGCATATGGTCAGTCAAAAAATCAAGATTTAGAAAACATTTAGTTCTGTTTTGTGGTGCTTATGAGAATGGGTGTTTATTTACTGTGGGGTATTAAGAAAAGCATATTGTGTGGTACATACCATTTTATGTTGGAGGTCCCACAAATGAAATAAGCAGTGAGCATGCTAATAAGGTAAGATTGACAAGGAGAAGGCAGTAGTAGTTTTGGCTTTAGCTCAACCCAAGTTTAAGAATGTTGAAATTTGTTCAACACTGGAAATTTTAGGTTTGAAGTTATCTTTTATATATATATATAAACCAAAAATAATCAAAGACAATATCAACATGTATTTATTTTATATCGTGGCTACCACCTTTAATTTGTGGTAGCACTCTATATTGACTCCAACCTGTTTAATTTTCGTAAATTTTGAGATAGCTTAACCTGTTTCAGATTTTTTGCATCTCTATTGGCAGAATGGAATGTTTCATTCCACCCAAATAAAAAAGAGTTGTTTGATTGTTCCATTCTGACAGAATTGTCAATTCCAAATGGAATCCTGTTCCTGACAAATCAATGATTTTCATTTCATGGAGCTGTAGAATTACCCATTCTGGCCAGGAAATGAATGAAACATGACAATTTTAACCCGCTCATAACTGGATGCAGACTTAATTGGTAATTTGTTGTTTAAAAAGAACTTGTAGACGAATATCTTGTTTCCATAGTGATAATTATAATTATGTAATTAATTAACCTTTTTTTTTTGGTATTGGATTACCATGCAAGTTTCCATAAATGTCAACTTTGCATTTTCTGTAGTCAACAATAATGCTAACCAATGAAACTTTGCTGAAATATATGAAATTCAAGAACCACCACTCTGAGATAGCCTATTTATTCCGAAGTATGAAGGATAGAACTGCTGTTCAGACTTCAGAGGGCAGGTCAAACAGAAAATTAAATCACAATTAGGAGAATAAGTAGTAAGAGAGGAAGTAGTAATTTATTGTTTAATGGAAGATCTAGTTTTTTTGTTGTCTAGATTACAGAAATAGAAAGTAGCATGAAGAATCTAATCTTTGCTTCTAACAGATACACGATTTGTTTGAATTACAATATATATATATATATATATATTACATAACTTTCTACACTCCTTTGAATGGGGATATTTACTAGCCTGTTTAAGCATTTCAGTGATGCTTTATGCTGAGTGGACTCTTATTCGGTGACTCTGGAAACCGAGAAAAACAATAACACCCCTGGAAGAGATACTTGTGAAGGTGGTGCATAGCTATGACAATTGTTTATATGTGGGTGTCTGCTATATACACTTGGTAGTAACATTGGGCATGACAGAATAGGACAATAGTGGAATGGAAGAATATCAAGGCCAGAGCTAGAAAGGGCAGTAGAGAGCATGACAAAAAATTCACCACCACCAAACCCCCCCCCCCCCCCCCCCGGGCCCCCGGGGTCTGCCCGTCCAAAAAAGAAGAAAGAAAGAAAAAACCTACCACACTGTCTAGCCCATACATAATTAAGAATTTAAATATACGTGTGATGAGTGTTGGCAGTTAACAATCTTTACCACATCCATAACTTTAGTGTCTTGGCTGAAAGATATCTGAGTAACATTGGCATCTTTGGTCAATAGAAATAGATCAAACTCCCATCATTAACTGAAACAGATTTAAAGAAAATATGTTTGCCTCTTTCTTCCTGAACTTTAGAAATTTAGTAGCTCTTTTAGTTCTGTTGTTTGTGGTTGTTACGTCTTGCCTGCAGCATCTTGGTCTGTCTCTGGGATGGAGTTTTAGGGCAAAAGATCTTTCGGAACTAATTATGGAAAATGTATTGAAGTGCTTTGATGGATAGAAATGATTTCATTTTTCTGCAGTGAGATTTGGATGTTATATGTTAACTCTCCAATAATGAGATACATGTTTTTTATGCTGTAATGCTAATTTTTCATTCATGATTCTATTTTAACTTGCTTTTGCAATTCTTTTGTATCTTCTGGTTTTTGATTTTAATGTCACGGTTAAATTAATAGGCGATCCCTCCTATTACCCGAATGGCGCTTGGACAAAATACTTGGATTACTGTTCTATGCAGAAAGTTGAGAGACTGGTGGCATTGGGTAAATTACTGAGCTTGCTGAACGTAGTAGTTTTGGTCATTAGAATATCCATTCCCACAGTGCTAGCTGTTGACTTTACTTGGTTTGGTACTTTATTGCAGGTTGCAGATGGGGAGCTACCAATTGTCGCATCACATGGGTAAGAATCTTGCATTTTTGAAAAACTTCAGTGCGTCATGGTTTTGATGTGTAACGAGGATTTTACCATGTTTATTTGATAGGGCTGAGGTTGAAGCATATAATACACTTGACCCTGGTGTCCGCGTGGTGATTTTGAAAGCCTTGTGTGATATTCGTGTCGAGGTACAAAAATGTCTTATTCTTAAATCCTGCTTGAAAGTCAAGTGTTAAGTGGTTATAATATATTGATTTGCCTTCTATTATCACTCCTAATGGCCCTAAGCTCTGTGCTCTAAAGGCAACACTGAGTTTGTAACTTTGCATGCTTAGGGTTTGTTTGATAAAACTGAAAATTAAGTTCGGAATAAATTAAGAGCTGAATTAGTAGAGCTGAAAATTTTAATACACTGAATTTTAAGTACCAGATATCAATTGTGTCAACTGAAAATTAAGTACTGAATATAATCAAGTGGTTTGAGAACAAAAGAATATAAAATCTGAATACATTAAACTTAAATTTGTATCCGTGTAATGTTTTAATAATTAATATAATTATATGTTATACTAAACACGTATTATGATTGTGTAAATGTATACTATTCTTAAATTCACAATTCATTATACTGCATTTAATAACAGAATTAAATAAATAGATAGTTAGGATACTTAGATTTTTGAAAGAAAACTATCCCAAATATTTAATATAGGAGTACAAATCTACATACATACATATATATATATATATAGATATAGATATATATGTATGTATGTATGTATCATTGCAAGGATGTTGCATCTATTGATTCAAATATGGAGGGCTTGGAAAGAGATTCAGAGGAGTATTTGACTTTATCATTTTGGCCAGAGAAAGGGAGATAATATCACGATTGAATTGAATGACATATTTGTATCATTGTATGGATTTTGCTTCAGTACTGAGAGTTTTAAGGTTTAGGGCGTGAAGGATGGAGAGGGCACGACACAATAAGAAGGAATTAATTTGGAGGTATATTTGTTATTTGCTGATAATATTAAAAAAATCTTAGCTGACCATGTTCAGCAATTAAGACTAAAGTCACATCGTTTGGGCTGAAAATTTTAGCTTTAGCTTGGCTGAAACATAATTTTTAAGAGTTCTAAGTTATCAAATAAGCTTAATTAATTTAGCACTTATTATATTCAGCATTAAGTACTTATTTGTGTTATCAAACAAGCCCTTAGTATAAGTGAATAAACTGAATCATGGTTATTTCTGTTCCTGATCCACATGGCATGAAGATTGCCTTAACTTTTACCTATTTTAAGACCACACTTGTGCCTTATTGTGAAAGGTAATTATTTAAGCTATTTAACTTTTTGGTCCATATTTTGGTTTCAAGGAATCAATTCATGGTTTTTGTTTTCCTTTATCTTTTGTAATTTTCTTTTTAGATGAAGAAATTACAATATTTAATGAGCAAAGTAATTGATAGTATTAGGTATTTTTGTCTTTAAAAGTGAAACTAAAGAAAGTTAATATTGTAAGTTAGTGCTTGAGGGTATAGTCGGATGATCTAATAGATAAGAGTTCCTGATACTGTAGATTACCTAAAAAGAAAAATGCTGTGTAAGGTTGTGAAAGATTTAAGTACAGAGGCAAGAAAGGTTGAGGGGGTCCTTTAAGAGTTGGTACTTAAGACACAAAAGGAGGTGCCGGAGAGTGGAGAGAACAGCATAAGTGATGCAAGAAGTAAACTGCTTGATTCAATATTTTTGCAAGTTTTAGCTGATATTTTTCCTTTTCTGATATATGTTTCCTCGCTACACGAATAGCTGAATGTTTTTTCTTATTACACAGCAAGAAGATATTCGGAACTATATAGATGACTCAATAAAACATGGTGTTCATCTCTCAGCATTCCGTAAGGAACGTATTGGAGGTGATTCTCATGGAATCTCCTATTGGTAACTCCTCAAGCTTGTTATAATTGCTCAGTTTATAAGTTGCTTTTTGAGGTAATCTTTGATTATCTTTTCTTACACTTTGAAATGTCCTCAGGAACATCCTTACACAATAAGTAGAATCTAATTTATGGGAGTAAATGTAGATTATGATGGGTATTTTTCTGTAATGATAAATGTATTGGTTCTATGTTTATTGTTGTAGGTATGAAGATGATCCTGTCATCGGTCAGCGGTTGTACCGAGAGATTAGAAAAGTGGAGGTGAAGAAAGGAAAGGGGAAAAGTGTACAACCTATTCCTAGTTCATGTTACCTGTGGGAAACGGCTGCAACTAATTTGGATGAATTTCAAGATGTTTCTGTAAGTTTTCATGGTTTCTTGCCATGTTTTAATATTTCCACGTGTGTTGTGAATTCTTGTTTAATGATTCTGCCCCCTTCTTGGTTGAGAGTTTGGAAAATTAAGAAGGTCTGTGTACTGTAGCATGTATGTGTGTGTGTGACAATAATAAGAAATGAAAAATACTTCCTTGGATAGGAGTCCTGATCTTTTGGGGGAAAGTTTGAGGCTGACTAAAATCATTTTAACCAATACAAGTCTTCCAACTCCTTCGCTTTTGTGGATCCCAAGTACTTACGTGTTAAAATCTATAGGCTTAGAGATGATCATTCAATGTTGAGATTCATTAATCTATTCAAACAATAAACCCGTATTTGTGAGGATATGAGCCAACTATAAAATTAAATAATAGTTGGGGACTTTTTAGTTAAGTAGAAAATTCTAGAATTAGTAGGCACATAGTAGGCTAGTGATCTTATGGTGCATTTTAGCATTTAGTGCATGTGAGTAGTAGTACTATATAAGACAATAGAATATATTGCCATCGTTATCTATTGATTATGTTCTCTGGCTTTCTTCTTCTCCAAGTTCTTCAAAACTCTAATTTCTCACTAAAACCCAAACTCCATTGATTCATTGGTTGAGTTCAAATAGGTTTGAGCTAGACAGCATTCCAATTCCTTTGAGCCATCTATTAGGATTATACTCTAATGATTGTCAGCTATCTTGTACCATTTTGTGTCCGAAATAAGTGAAGGAAGAGTTTATAGTACCAGACTCTTGTCCATAACTGGTGGGTAATGACTAATGATGGATGTAGAAGAGATTGCCTGGTGTACAAAGCTCTAGCAAAATAAATCAGTGAAAGCCATACAATGCGTGTGAAGGACGAGAAGTCCTCCCAAAAGAAAATCCAAACAAATCAAAGAAAGCTAATGGAAAAACGTTAGTGAAGCATTGCCTGCCAGTTTTATGGAAGTCTGAAAAGAAAACTCTTCGAAGAGTTCTCAATGTGTGTGAGCACAACTCAACTCGATAACGCTTTTTACCACCCCAACTTAATTGAGGCAGACTGAAAATGAATCCCATGTATAAGCACAAAATAGACAAGCAAAAGGAATAACGAAAACAAATAAACTAAAAATGCAAAATAAAGAAGAGGATAAAAATAAAGAATAAAAATGCCAAACAAAAGATAAAACAACAAATAAACTAAGATAAGAACAAACAACATAATTTTAAAAAAATCTAAAAAAAATGCAAGGAGCCCAAAGAGGAGATAAAAAAATTCTCTATCCCAAAGTAATCGATATTCATTGACTGACCACAAAAAATCTAGCACTCCTCTTGATTCGAAGTCCCCATAAAATGGTGACCGCTTCACAGAATCCACTCATTCTTCTCACCGTCAAAAATCCCCACCTGCAGGAGAAGATCTTTAACCAAAATGTGGCAATCCAACATTCTCATAATACCAAACAAAAGCACCACATGTCAAGCAATCGGACAGTGAACAAACGACAATGAGTCTCAATTTCCTATTATGTACTCTTAACAAACGTCTGGAAATAAAGATTTCTTAGACATAGCACATTTTCTTTCTTTTAAGCTGACCAATGGTCAAAGATTTGACAAAAACCTCAATTTTGAAGCACCTTCACCTTCCAAATATAAGAAGTTTGACGAAAATGACGAATTATTTAGCAGAAGAATAAATGTCGAAGTGGATGATATCCAAGTAAGTGAAAAAAGGATAACAAGAAAAATTCCCGAGCGATTAAAAGACCAGACACGTCTATCCAACAATTGAAAATTTGAGACTAAATTAAAAGGTTGAATAAATAAAACTTCTACCTCCCGGTCTAATTTCCCCATATCAATGGGACTGAGTTTTGATCCTGGCTGAATGTTGATAGATATGCAGTCTTTCTGTTTTCTGATCCTTGTTCTGATTTTCCGAAATTGTCCATCTTCTGGGCTCAGGAGAAGCTTTTCTCAAGCAAAAATAGAACTGAGGCTTCACTTGGGAAGAAATTGAAAATTGACATGCTTCCGGAGATTGAGAAGGTCCATAAGGTAATTAGTACTTTTTGACAAAATACTGATTATAATTGCAATTTCTTAATATGTATTTATTTTTATTTTTCTTATACATGTTCACATGCACACACAGATCTTATGCTTTAATGATCATTTTCTGCACAGAGAAAAGAGAAGCTGCTGAAAAAACAACATAGACAAGCTCTTCTTCTTGATAACATGATGAGTGTTGATGGACTTGCTCCTGGACGTTCCCTTCGTGGTAGAAAGCCTGTATCATATACTTTTGGTAAGACACATAAAAAGTCAGCTTTTTGAAGGTTCCTCATTCTGTATAAATATCTTTACTCAATTTTTTTTGTACATTTGGTCCAGTAGTTGCATACATTAGAGGGGAGAGCCCTCTCCCAACCCCGACAACATGAATATGATATTAGATCTGAAACATTTGGTGCTACTTCCAGGAGACCTTTTCCAGGAGACCTTATTATAACACTATCTTCCTCCTGAATATATCTATATAATAAAATTCATCAAGACGTTCAACTTTGATATCTCACTGTTACGTTTGATGATTTTTGCAGATGATTATGATCGATCAATCAATGAAGCTATCAAGATAACCAAGTATGGTTCCTCTCCTAGACAGTGTCATATATTACTTGGGAATTTCAACACCCTCCTAGCGGGTCGGGGTGGAAGGAAAAAAGAGTTATATTTTGTGTGTTGTTTTTCAGTATAAGAAAAGTAAATAAAAAGGTTTGCACAAGACACAGTTGGCCATAACATTTTTTTTTAAATGATTTATTTTCAAAATTAATTTGGGCTACCAAAATATATTATTGAAAAATTTATGTCCAGGTATGCAAACCTTAATATCTGGAAGAAGAAAAAAGTTGACAAAATAGCTATCTTTTTAACAGGATCATTACTTTTGGGACAAAAGTAGAATTTATATAGACTTAAAAATCTAATTCGTTGCCCTTGTGTCAGAAGAAAACAGCCATCCCCGGAACCTACTGTCAGAAGAGAAGGTATGAGACCTGATACTTCTACAAATGGTAGATTAGGTGGCCCTTTACAAATTCCTCAACATGTCTCGTTCAGTGTGCTGTCGCCAAAATCGCCTGATTATGATGAAACTGATGAAGACCATAGCTCTGAGCCATTGGATCGCAGGTACTCTCACTTTCCTAAGTTTTCTTTTGGTGATAAAATTCATCTATGAACTAACTGATAAACTTTTGATCTGTAGCAATCGACGAAGGCAGAGGCCACTACGATATTCGGCGAGAGAGTTTGTCGAAGCAGTTTCAGACAATGAGGCGGACTTTGACAGTGATGATGATATAGTTGGGGAAGTTGTGTATGATGAAGAATATTTAAGGAAGCGGAAAGAAATGCGAAAGATGTCCAGCAGCTCTGAAGGAGATGAGGAGTATCATTGGGAAGGAGAAAATGTTGAAGCTGAAGAGGAGGAGGAAGAAGAAGAAGAAGAAGAAGAAGACTCCTTCAGTACAAGTGAGGATAGTGATGAGCCTCAAAGATTTAAGAAATTGCCAGGCCGCACTAGGAGGGAAACCAAGTTAAGGTCAGTTCGTGAGCTCCAGTCAGGTCTAAGACGTAGTAAAAGGGCCACCAGAAACCGTATTGATTATAGACAATTAGAGGTGTCGGATTCAGAAACTGAGTCTTTGAATCCTGAGAAATCAAATGCATCAGACAAGCACACTGATGCAAGTGAGAATGCAGAGTTTTCATTGGGGAGTGACAGTGAAGACTCCGAGCAAAACGATGACCAGCAGGAGATGAAAACTAAACCACCTGCTGAAGATAAGCCCGAGGCTGATGCAGTAGAGAAAGAGCAAATTCAACCATCTATGAAAGCTGATAGCCCAGATCAAGATGAGGTTGAAGGTGTACAAAAAAGGCGTTTTCTTGATCTAAATGAGCTTGCCCCAGGGTCGGGCTTTGACGATGGACCCAACTCAATGATGAAAGATGAAGATACAGATAACTTCTAAGGCTTCCCTCTCTGCAAAACTTGAGCTGCAGATTTCTCTTGGGGAGCAGGTTGTAAGATAATTTATAAATTTTGGTTCACCCACTCTACTTTACAAAGGAAGTTACGATTAGAGAGTTCTTCCACTGCGAAATCTAAGCGGCTGCCTTCATGCGTGCTTATTTATGATTTCGAAAGGGGCATGTAGATCGAGTAGTGATTAGCCTACGACCAACAAACCAATGACGAATGTGGAATTTGTTGGGAGCTCTGTAGTCTTTGCTTATCTTATCGGTGTACACTAACCTGTCAACTGCAATTTGAGCTAAAGTTTTCATATTTAGATGTTCATGGCTCCCTTTTTATGGTTCATGGACATTAATTGGTCTGCCGCTGCTGCCTCTTCAGTTGGGTTGATTGGATATGTTGATAATTTTATAAACCAACTTTCTTGCTGTAAACAATCCTCCCACAAAAGGTAACTCGTTAAGTTTAATTATTTTCTTTTAACTCTGGTTCAGTAGGGTAAATTACCGAAATTTTGTGATTTCCAAAGGTAAATTACCGTTTGAAGACGCTTAATAAAAAAAATTACTAATGACATAGATGCGACTTCAAAGCATAAGGAGAAAAAACACAGTAGATCAGACTCTTTTACTGTATTCATTCATCCCCTTCCATCGTGATTACACACTAACATACGAGCTGTGACATGTTCGGATAATATTGCCCGTGCAAATATGCAGCCATTTAATTGTTCTGAAACTCGGGAGAAAGCCCAAACAGCGAGATTGAAGGGAAATAATGAAATAATTTTCTGAGGGGCTCCTAAAAAAGCCCTGTTATATCTAGCCCAAGCCTCCAGAATATACAAGATATGGTGCTACGCTGCAAAAACTTGTCCCCGTTTCTTCCATATATTCTCAAATTTCCATGATGTCAATTTATCATCTCATGTTGCAGCACAGAGGTCTTCCTTGTTGTTGCAGTTTATTCCACATGCACATCATCTGCCTTGGAGATTGGTAGTGTGCTGTAAAATAATCTTCAATGCACCCAGATTGACAGAATTTCAAGCTGTGGATATATTCCACAGGTCTTGAGCTATTGAACTGCTCTACCCACATCCCCATACTGACATCTTCCATCTTGAACAACTGCACGAGGGTGGAACTAGTTAATCTTCAACAGCTAGAATCCAGAATCACTTAAATTGTGCGCGCGTGTGGGTGTGGGTGTGGGTGTGGGTGTGGGAGAGTTAATGTCTGCTACCCTCAATTTATGCTTCTCGAACTCTGATACAATAAAGTGTGCAATATCTGATGTAAGAATGTATCCTGGGCCATTTGCATAAGGTGGATAATCTTCTTCTGGCCATTCCTGAACCACCAAAAAAAACAACAGTTTGAGACTTTAGTAATTTTCCGCAGACCCTACACAGAGTGAGTAAACAATATTTGCTAATGTGAACTCTAATGGTTCAGGAGAGATCATTCAGAACTTCCTAAACAAAACTACTGGACACGGCTAATTAGTAATTTGAGATCCCAAAGACCCTACGTGATCTCATTTTGATCAAGAGATATCATTCAGACTTCCCAAACAAAACTATGGGACATTGCTTAAATAGTAATATGCAATCCCAAAGATCTTTTGCCAATACACTGGGAAGGTCACCAGATAGTCTCAATAAGAAAACAAATAACAAGTGTGGTAATAATTGGTTTTGCGACGCTGCAAAGTTGGACCTCAACCAAAAGAAATCATATCACAAATATGATCTTAATTCAACTTGCAAGTGTCAGATATCAAATTCTGCTTGTGAAGAAATCAGAATATTACAGTTATCCTTGTGGCAGGCAACTTCCTACCACCAAAAGTGGCCAATAAATAGAAACATGCACAAATATGATTACAATCTTTAGAAAGGGTAGAATCTAATTTCAGGTGGTAAAACTTAGCAAAAAAATAAAATAATGTAAAGTGGTAATGTAAGACTGTTTTTGCAGCCAAGCAAAGAGCCAAGGAAATGTTTTAAAACAGAGCTTAGTATCTGTCATGAAATTTGTTATACAAATTTAGATGCCGAAAAGATATGAATCTAAAATTTGCTACACATATGTTCAAACCCAAAAATTTAAAATACTCAAAGTTAAGATAAAAGTGGGTTGAATAGTACCTCATATGTCACCGCCCATTTACCATGGCGCAGGGGCTTATGGTAATAATTGATATTTCCAACATACGAACTCTTACCATCAGCTACTTTATTTGCTTCCTTAATGACCACATCCACTAGAACAAATGTGTCATCATCACACTTCATGATATACTTGGCAGATGCTGTATGAACCTGTAACACAAAAAAATACCCAATATAAGTTATCTCCGAGTACAAATGTACCTGAGCTCCATTTTTTGGGGGGGAAAGAAAATCTTTATCAAAAAAATGCACTGAAGATGTGGGGCATTGAACCCCAACCTTAACTGAGCACCTTTCCAGACTACTATAATCCAACACTTACCCCATATTCACAAATGGCAACAGTTTTCAAAACAACGAGATCGTAATTATCCATGTAAGGCACTATGACAATGTCACCAAAGAACTCCGCTTCCTTCTTCAGTTCCATATTCACTTCCTTTCTTCCATTCTGTCAAAACATCAGTCCAAAATAGATTCAGCAACCCTCAAAATAAGAATTCTAATGCAAAAAAGCAGAAACAAGAAAACAATTGTCGTTGCCAACCAGTGCTACAAAAAAACGAGCTACAACGTTTGAAGACTTGATAAGTTTATGCTGCATCCAAGACTTCCTCACAGCCATCCTCTCAGCAAAATGGTTGCCAGCTGAAAGAATACCAATGAACATTTCGACAGGCCCATCTGGAAGAGACGGAGCTTTCCATCTGGTGGACATATCAAGAAGTTTTTGAGGAGCAAAGCTAGGATGTGATGCGGGCAAGGACGCAGCAAATATAGAATGGACATCAACATCTCCATTTAAAGATAATCCGGTGGCATCCTCAAGTGCAAAACCCTACCAACATCAACAAAGAACAATAAGGAAAGTCCACACTCCAAATTTCTTCTTTTATGATTTTATCTGCTTGAAATGCTTACAGGTAAGTGAAGAGCAGATCATAGATTGTACAATGTTACTCACAGTGTGATAAGGAAATGAAGTGACATGCCTCCCATCAACACTGACATGATAACCCTCCAAGCCAGCACTAAGTGTTAGTACAAATAGTTTTTCTTCTGCAAACGGGTATGGCCAGTCAACAGTCACCTTCTTTGTTCGGCCTATAAGCCGGTTCAACCACCATATCGTCTTCAATTCCTCAGAGTGATTATCATCATCGCGGATCCACTTCTCACACTTCACCTGACCATCCACTGCATAAAGTCAAAGAAAAATACCTCAAGTGTGTCAAAGAAGGATTTAAAGAGATTTGAAGTGCCAAAAAGGAAATTTCTCTACTAATCAGAACTATATAACTCAGGTTATATCCACTAAAGTTGATCTGGATTTCATATGAACAAAGAAAAATCTCACATCAGACGTAAGAGATGGACAAAAACACAACTAATAACAACGAAAATGCACGAACAGAAAAATAAAACAATATGACCAAGTTATCTCCTTAGATCAAAACCCAGCCTCTTGTAATTACGAACAAGGTGTATAAAAGGAAATATAATTTCAAAATTTACAACCAGAATAAGAAGCTATTTAGTTGTCAGATCCAACATATATTTGATTTGCTTCCCTTAACTCCACAACCAATGAATATCCATATATTACAAACAACACATTTCAGTACCAATTTCACCATCTGAAAATGTGGTGTATGATGTCCAACCAATCAAAAATACATATTCACACAGTAATCTCATTTAATTGATGTGGGAGAGATACTTATTTTCCTTTAGTCAAAGTGTATTAAACACTTTTTAACTTTTCTCAGTTTTAACATGTTCCAGTCCAGTAGATTAAATCTAAAATATTGATTCCAGAACCAATCATTGAACTATCATACAAAACCAAGTGATTTTTAACAAAAACATTTAACATAAAACCTCATTGAAATCACTCACCAGTTTCTTCATCAGCCCTTGATTTCCACCCCTCGCACCGAAGCGCCGATCCCCATTGCATCCTATAACAAGTGTTAAGCTCAATAACAGGCTTCCCACTCCAATCCCCCTTCAACCTAGGATTGAAATGTAATATCTTTGGTGGGTCCTCCCCATCAACAGTTTTCAAACCCTGCAACTCCATCATAAACTGCGAGACCATCACATACTGCCCTTCCTTCAGTAAAGAAATCTTTGGGTCCTGCTCTGGATGAGCTTGTTTCGGCTTCCCCACAAGAGTTATGTGTGATCCCAATGCCATCCCACAAGGAATTACAATTACTTTTCCTTTTTCCTTGAATTCAGAACCGGAAAGGGAAATCCAGTGCGGGCAAGATTCACTTTGGTTTTCTACAGTCTTATTAGCGAGAACTTGAATTTTCCCAGACTCGAGCTCTACCCAGAACTTCTTGCCCACCGCAAAAGCCTCTACTGCGGACTTTTGCATCCCTACAAACCCGTCTTTGCTATTGGTATTCACAACGATGCCATCAAAATTCAAACTTGATAAGGTTTTATACACGTTAACTTGCGATGTTAGATTCAAAACCTTGCGAGGGAGAGTTAAAGGTCGAATTGGGGCTTCTTTTTCTTGCAACTCCTCTTCACTTTGGAGTAGAAAAGGCCGAGATAATGCATCATGAAAGCTTTCTTGAGTAACAGCACTAAACCCAGTTTTGAATACAAATGGTACTTCTAAACTTACCATGAGTATGTATAAAATCCCAAGACAAGTCAGAATCTGAACCGATCTCTGTCGACTCAGTGAGTTGAACAAGTCTAGCTTTGCTCTCTTCATCTTCACATCTCAAATTACAAGTTTAGAAATTTGAAACCCTAACGCAAACTGGGCTGATGGATGCGACCATGAAGAAACAAGAAGTTTCTGGAGAGAGAGAAATCGACTTTTAAGAATCAAATACGAAACTCTAGAGAGTTGGGTCACCAACACAGGGATCGTCACTAACGCGTTTAGAGAGAATGTGTATGAAGGGAGAGAACGAGAATGCTGTGGTAAGCTTTCTTTCAGGTCGGTGGCCTTCCCTTCCTGACTGCCTTAAAAAAAAGGCCTCTGTTTTTCGATTCCAATTGAATTGAAAAAGTACCCGTCACTTGTTTCCTTTTCAGTTTTCTTTCGCTTTTAGCGACAGCAAATAATATATTAAAAAGATAAAAAAAAGGTTTGGCAATAAATTTATATATATATATATATATAAGTTAATTCGGAACAACTAGTTGTTGGACAGCAATTTGTTTTTGACCTCTATGGCAACAAGTTGTTGCGGCAGGGCTAAAAAAAATTCAAAAGTCTGCTGGCATGGTGAATTTTACAAAAAAATTATTCCTGCATTAGTTGTTGCAACAATATTCTCAGTCATCGATTGTTATGCATGGACATCTTATATATATATATAGACAAATTTATATACCGAACATCCAAACACAAAATTAAATATTTCATTTATCTTAACCGTTAAAAATTGAAACAAAATACGAATATTATTATCATACCTTATTTTATAATGATTAAAATAAGTATATGTGTTTAAATATTATACACTTATACTTATTCTATATACACACACTATAAGTTAAGAAAACATAATTTTAGTTATCCATCTTAATTATTTAAAATTGCTTCAGACTGATGGCGTCAAATTTTTGGTAAATAATAAGAAAATTACTTGAAGACGTCACGAGTTTTAAATATGTATTTGCAAAAATTATAGCAGAAATACAATTTTTAATTAAACTACAAGATCTATAATACGATAATTTGTGACCATGACAAACGTAAAATAAAAATTAGTCATTCTTAACTTATAATTTGATTATATATGGTTTAAATACATACAGCTTCTTTTTTTTTCCTTTTATGTAAAAGGAATTATCTCTAATTAATCTTCAAAAAATACTTTAAGGTAATGTAATTTCAGTCATATGTTTGGACCATTTAGAAGTACTTAAATTTATAATAGTTTCATCATGAAAATCATATTACTGAGATAATTGTCAATGAGGCCTTCATTTGATAGTTAAAATTGAGGCTCGAGGGAACATATAAGTCTCGTCTTTGATTTTACCAATTGCGTGAGCTTGTATATATTTTACATTTATTATGGGACTTGTTTTCTTCCTTCTTATTATTATTATTATTATTATTATTATTATTATTATTATTTCAAAACTTGCATTTTCACCCATAAAATACAAACATTATAGTCGATGATGTTTGTAAAATTCTTTAATAAATGTACTGATATCCCTCCAAATTAAATTAATTTTGTGATATCATGCAAAGAAATTGAATGCAAAGCAGAAGATGGTGTAAAATATAATTATCCACCATTTTATAATATAAGATTGTTGGGCTTCTGAAATTGAGTGTTGTTGGTAGCAGCAACAAAAGTAGATGATTCATTCAGTGATGGATGGTTACCTCGTGGGAGAGACACCTGTGTTGTGTTGTGTTCTTACTGATCTGGAAAGTTCTAATATTATTATTCAAAATTCTTAATCATAAGTTTCTGAGCTGTTTCCAAGTGTTTTATTCTCTAAAATCAAATATATTATTATAAATAATCATGCATTCCTTCCACTCAACGTCATGATTCTATCTTCTGCAATAGATGCATTTTCTTAATATATTATCCAATTTATTTTTAAAATTCAGATACTTTTTATATTCATAAAAAATTAATATTTTAAAAAAAAAGGAAAATTTCTGGACTGACTAACGATTGTTAAAGAGTGCCATTTTTCTATTTCTTTTTTGACATAATTCAATGTTTGCTTACTACATACTCGCACATAACTTTAAATATTATAGTATTATAAAGATTAAAATTTATCTACAATAAAAAAAGATATTAGAAAAAGTTATGTAAACCTAGTAAACAAAAATGTCCTCTTTCATATTATATTTTAACCTAGTAAATATTAATGATAGAATTTCCTTTCATATTTATCCTAATACTAATGAGTGTTGGACCGATTGGTTTAAGAGCAGTTACAACGTGCCACGATGGTAACAGTGTGATAGTACGTACATTGAATACGTTGGGTTATTTTATATTACAATTAATTGAAATAGTACGTTTTTTTTAGAAACTAAAAAATAATAAATAAAATTATTTTTGTGTTGAATTTTTAATTCAATACTTGTGACATGATAATAAAAGTTTAATAACAACATTAAAAATATTATGTCATATTATATTATTAGTTATAATATAAGAAAGAGTAAAGATTACTGTTTTATAGAATCTAGATCTCTTCTATTTGGTACTCTCACAAACATAAATATTTATATAGTCATTTTTAGGATTTTAATTTTAAGAATATTTTTAATAATATCAATGATTTAAGATTTTCAAAATTTCACTTGATTCTTGTTAATTTTTAACTGAATTACTTTTATTGATTTTTTTCCTTTTTTATGTATGGCTTGAAAGAAAAATTATTCTATAATTTTCGAATAAGTGAATAGTATGTTCTTTCCTCTCATATATTTGTGGGTCCTACCACAGGCTTGTCCCACAAGTATATGAGAGGAGTACTTCTACACTTTACCTATATTTTCGATCCGTTAGCCTTATCTGTACTAAAAATAAATGAATTTGGTCTCATCTCATTTCATTTATTTAACTCAAAAGTGGGTCACATTTATTTATCTTTAGTACGGGTAAGTTTAGTAAGTAAAAAATATGAATAAATTTATAATTTTTTATGTAAGAGAAATAATATATTATTTATTTATTTTAAGAATATAAGACTGAATATGACGTGCAATATTTGAAGGTATAATATATGTAAAAAGTACCAACAATAAATTTAAGGTGGGAGTGAGCAAATTTTGAGTGTGGAACAAATACAAATAAGTGGTAACGGACCATAATAATTTGACATCCCTGTCTATCCTCTTAGACATTTTTTTGGGTTTCATGCAAATATATCTTAGACCTCACAAGAAAAAAAAGAAAGTATATATATATTTAAAAAATAAAAAAAAGTACATTGTTTCTTTCCACTTGTGGGACTATTACAATCATAAACATTGTTTTTATGTATAAAAAAGAAGGAAGATCAAATTTTTATTTTTATTTTCTTTAAAAAAATATTGGCTATAAATAAAATAGATATTAATTATAAATCACAAGTCTATTAGCCTGTGCGAGACACCAGTAGGCATGCACAACAGGTCGGCCTGGTCTAGCCCGGCCTGGGCCTGCCAGGCCTTGACCGTTGACCAGGGCGGGCCGGGCCTTTGACTTTTGGCCTGCAGGCGGGACCGGGCTTGACACTCAAAAAGGGGGCCTGTTGAGGCCTTGGCCCAGGCCAGGCTTTGGGCCAAGCCAGGGCAGTCCAGTTCGATTCGATCTATTCAAACAATTTTTTTAGTAATTTTAAATATTATTCAAACACCAATTAAAATTTTAAACTTAATTGATGTATTAATTAAAAGTAATGTATTACAAGTTACAGCTTTCAAATTACAATAATGAAAATTATCTTTTTTATTATTATTTTACAAATGACTTTCTAGTTATTACGCTAAGTATCTATTAAAATAAAGATACAATGAAAGATCTGTAAGAAGTGTAGGTTGCTAGCTAGGTAAGGAAAATCCTTATATATTACACCAGTCAATGTGTTTTCATGGATTTCTTTATTTGTACATAAACAAACATGCATGAATGAACGTATTAAAATACGTCAATTTTATTTTATTTATTGAATGAGTTGTTACAAAGATGAAGTTTTCGTCTACAGTGGGAGAATTGAAGTAGCGAATAAAGAAAATCTACAGACTGGACTAAGTTTTTGGTGAATCAGGCCAGGCCAGACCCAAGGCAGGCCCAGGCCGGGCCAGGCCTCAGGTCAGGCCCCAGGCCGGGCTTTTTGGCAGGCCAGGCCAGGCGGGATCTGAGCCAAAAAATTGTGGCATGTTCGTGGCCTTCAGGCCAGGCCTTGACCAGGCCGGACTTTGACCAGGTCGGGCCCAGGCCGGATCAAGGCCGGGCCGCAGGCCGCAGGCTTTTTGTGCATCACTAGACACCAGTCTTATTTTATTGTTATTTTAAAATTTTATTGATAATTTAAATTTGTATGTATAATTAGTGGTTGAAATTTGTTTAATCAAATGTGTAATAAATAATAGCATAATAATTTGTAAAATTCAAAATAATCTAGGTAGAAATAATAGTAATTGTTCAAACATATAATAATGGTAAATTTTATTTTGTAATGAGTGTAAGTTTGTTATATTTTATAAAATCAATGATTAAATTTAATTATGATTATATGCATTAATGAAATTCAAAAAACGAACCGATATGAATGTGACATGAATATTTTAACAATGCACTTATTATTAATAATTTAAAAAATTAAAATTTTTATTTAACTAAATATTTAATACTACTCAGTCAATTCGGTTGGATAATATGACTTACAACGGGGAAATTAACATAGTTGGTCCATCAATTAATTAAAAAGTTGATCAGGTCTTACTTTTAAATATATATATATATATATGTGCAACACACAGGCTTTTATTAATAATTGTTTATGCTAAAAATAAAAATAAGTATAAACATACAACAATCAAAGAATACATATATCTATATCATTAAAAAATAGACATGATATTGAAATTCGTGTCATACCCTATTTTTTAATTATTTAGATAAATGTACTGTGTGATTGTTGTGTGTGTAGATTTGTCCTAAAAATAATTATATTTTGATCTTGTGTTGAAGACAAAACTTTGTATAGAAAGTGATAGTCATATGTAAAAAAACTATAATAATTAATAATTTTAAATGAAATTATTAATAAATTTCATAAAAGTTGTGAGTACAAAAATATTACTCATAATAAAAAATAACAATAATATAAAGAACAAAACACACACTAAAGAAAGGAGTATGTGTTAGTTTACGAGCATATTAAAATAATATATAAAAAGTATAAGATTGTGTGCAATGAGTTGAGTCGTATCTAGATTCCATTTTATTGCGATTTGTTTATGCTTATTTTTTTATTTTTTTGGTATCTGTCTAATTACAATGGATGTTATTTATACTAATTGAAATTTTACGTTAGAAGGTAAATAATTTTATATGTGCTTATAATTAGATGACCGGTATTTGTACGTTGATTGTACTGATCAATGTATAAAATATCAAAGAGGCGGATGAATTCATTTTCTATCTCAAATTCACTTGTACAAATAAATATATAGAATTATTATGTAATGTTTTTAAACCCATTTTCTAACCTAAATTCATCTGTAAAGATATTAAATATAATAATTATCCGTCCGAATTACGAGTTTTTATTTTCTCTTTCTTTACCGTCGTCCTTACGCCATCTTTACCTTCTGGTTTTTAATTTGTTATCGTTAACTTGAGATTCTCCTTGTTGTTCAAAATTTGCAGTCAAAAAGGAGGGAATTGAGAGATAGAAATGGTAGCAATATCTCTATACAGAGGGAACCTACACAGAGTCCCTGATGTTCCTCGCCAATGGCTAATGCCAACCCCTAAAATCTCCCGCAAAGATTTCAAAAAACTCCTCCACCGCCGCTCCAAAGCCCTCTCTCGCCTCCACTCGTCCGCCGCCGCCACTACTTCTAACCCTAATCCTGATCCTAGTATAAAGCAAGAGCAAGAAACCTACGAAGATAAATCCAACGTCCATCATCTCCAGAAACCTCAGTTGGACCCTCCACCAACTACAGTCGAGGATTTCGAGGAAGGAGCTCCCAAGGATCAGAAAGGATCGGACGACGGGGATTTTCCCTTGAAATCAATTGACGATCTCCAGAATTCAGTTGATGGTAAACCTGTTGTACCAGAAATTAACTCTAATTTGGTGGAGCCACTTGGCAATTCACTGGATAAGAGTAAGGTCGTTCCGATATACCCTAGCTCGGAGGTAATGATTATATCAATATTTGGATTTGTGTGTTGTATAACTCACAATATACCGCGATCGATAATGCAAGGAAATTTTTATTGTCACAATATAATGACAAAAACAGCTCCTGCAACATCATTCCCAAATTAAACTAAATTATTATAAGTTTTAGTACTTATAACTAACTTTTGTGCAATATATATATAAAACTTCTTGAGGAATGTTAGCAGAAATTTTTCAAGCTTCAAGAATCTTACTCATTTTAACTTGTTATACCTTGTTTTTGATAAAATTTGGGGAAATCAAGCCTATATTGTAGATAATCATCAATCCTTCAAAGTCATTTTGAAAAAAAATAAATGTGTGATTGTTACATTAGAATGAACTATTATCATGCCAAATTTGTAATTTTTTTAAAGATGTATGAAATAATTCATTTCTGACATTCTGTCTTTATTCTATTCCATTCTTAAGAATTAATAGTTTATTCGATAAGAATATAAAAGGAGGTATAATGCATATGCAGTTATATTACATAGATAAAAAATGTGGTGGCCGATTAATTAACTTCTCTTTATAAACCTTACACTCTTTTTGAGGGTTTAACCTCTTATTTTTTCCCTTGGAGGAGTAATAATATGATATTCTCATTGGCAAATCAAATGAAGATGAAATGGGCACTTCAAGAATCTTAATACAATGTATTGTTTATTTAATGTATTATGTATAAAAATTATATTTTTATTTTATTTTATTCCTTGTTTAACCAAGTTTGACCCAATCTTTTTGTCAACTCTCCGCAGGAACTTCTTGTGGATAGTTAGCTTGAAAAGTTTCTGCTAATATTCCTCAAGAAGTTGTTGAGGATAGTATTTTTTTTCTTTCTATTTTTGAGGGGCAATATTGGAAATTCACGTCAAATAAGTGTGAGTATCCGCAATAACTTCTCGAGGATACTTATTCTCATCTTTTAATTTAGGCCATAGTTGGGATTAACAGTAGGAGATCAGCTGGCTGGGAAATGACCCATAAATCACCTATCATAGCCAGTGGTAGCTATGGATAACTAACTACCTTATATATATATATATATATATCTCAACGTTAGCTATATAATATAGTTTTATACAAAATAAATTATGCCCTAAAGAGATGACGCCGGACAACAATCTGGGAAGGTTGAATTTGTAGAAAATAGATTGAACTGAAATATAACCAAGATTTAGGCACTGCACCTGAATTACTGTTAGCAGATAATTATATTGCAACTGAACACTCAAATTTACTAGTTATTTCAATATCAATAATAATAGTCTGTCAAAATGAATAAACTATACCCTATATTTATATAGAGACCTAGTGCACAATAACATTCTTGAGATAAAATTACAAGCATGCAAAGGTTGAGTGAATGTTATTATCAGGGTTTCTTATTGAATATTAGCAGTAGACATGATTTTCGGTAAACATGATCTGAGTACTTGCCCTTGGGCACATATGGTATAACTCGCCTGGATATGTGTGTACATGATTGTTGACTTGGTGATGTATGTGCAGAAGAGCATGTAGTCAAGTCACGTCCTATGTTAATTGACGAATTGTCGTGTAATGAAGTAATAGTTAACTGATTGTTTAGATTATCAATCACAATGTATGTTTCTTTAGATGCATTTTCTCAATGTAGAACACTAAAGTAATGTCATAGCCCTTTAAGATTTATGGTTTTAGAAGAGTTCAGTGATTGGTATAATGATCCCAGAAGCTGCTTGACCTGTTTAGAACTGATTGTTTCATTAGAAAAATTACATCTGTTTAGTGACAATTATGCCAAGCATTGCTAAGTTATTCCATCTCTCATATTCTAATGGGTACAAAGGCTGTGGCAGCCTGGTCATATTCATTACTTTTTCTACAACATCATTTCATAGGAATGCTTTTCACATATAGTGTTACTAGAGCTTCAAGTCCTCCCTTTTCCTTTCAACTCTGAAGAGAAGTTAAGAGTTTAATGGATTTCTTAGGATTTTATGTAAAAACCGAATCGAAGTAATAAATGAAAAAAGGCGAAGGCCCTTGGCAAGAACTTGACTTTGGCATAAAGCTAAATATTGAATTGCAATCCTGTTTGAATATGTTATACTTAATTAAATTCATGTAACCTATTTGTCAAGTTTTTGACATAAAGCTAAATATTGAACTGCAATCCTGTTTGAATATTGTATACTTAATTAAATTCTTGTAACCTACTTGTTGGTTTGGTCATTATGCCGTCTCATGAAGTCTTAAAACTCCACCAAAGTTATATAAGAATTTCTTGTTCACTTTGCCCAAGAAAAACAAACACAATGACGATGACAGTGACAAGAGAGAGAGAGAGAGGGATCACATTCATGATGAGTACCATGAATCATCATTGAGTAGTTGCATGCATCAGGCATGATATGCTGGAGCATGTAAGGCATGGACTTCATGTTTAAGCGATGTATAGTAATTCTCCTATCATATTGGTGACTCGTTTTGTTTATCTATTAACTTTTTTGCTCTTCTTGACTGATAATAATCACCTTTATGTCCTGATGTTCTGAGTAAATTTGATTGCCTTACTTTCCAGACAACTAAAAAAGAGGTTGCATTAAATGATAAAGAGGACAGGAAAAGGGAGGTTGAGGAGAAATTGCAAATTTTGAACGCGAGAAAGCATAATTTGGTACAAGCACTGAAACAGGTAATCCTGTTATTTACTTTCCTACTATGGAAAGAATTTTTTGAATACCTTATCATACTGCTTAAGTTTCTTTACTTAGCTTGCTAATGTGTTGTCTATGATGGTGCTTAACAGATTTTAAATGCAGAAGAAGAACTAAAGAGACGAAGTAGTATGCAAGGGCTGGTGGTTCGACCATCCGTTTCACTTCAAGTAGATGTTACAAATGACTCTGGGTCAATGACTAGACATCTTACCCCTCAAATGGGCTTAGATGGAAACCCTGGTGGTGACGCGGAAGGAGGAGAAGTTGATGATGCTTCAAACCATAATATGCATTCTTGCCATTTGCTTCGAATGAGCAGCATGTCACCATCTTCGGATTCTCCTTATAGGAAGCCTTCCCATAGTGTGGTAATATTTATAATTTCATTCGTTGCTATGCAAAGTTTTATGTTGCCCATGTTTTATTTAGCAGGTCATCTTCTTCTATCACTTACCATGTCTCAGTGGATTATGTCTGTAATCTTGAGAAAACACTTACATGACTTACGAAAATTATGGAATATAGATGTGTATAATCTTGAGACAGCACTTGCATGACTTATGAAAATTATGTAATTTAAATGTGTATAATTTTGAGAGCAAACTATCTTGTTTTATATTATTATCCATGGGTTACTTCGCTATGCCTGTTTCTCTTCAGTCACTCACTGTGATCCCTATTCTGGCAGTGCTTCTCATTGTCTGAATACTTTCGTTGTTACAAATCTACATGCCTACGGCACTTACGTGCTCTGAGAAGTTTGATTTTTTTTTTAATAATATTCGACCACCCTTTCATTTGAAACTTGTCAATTAGTAAATACTACTACTGAAAGACCAAATTTAAAGGCAGTTGCATCCAAGTCTGGCATCTCATTTGTCAACGAGCACAGCTAGCAAGTTTTGGGGTATAAGAGATAGCATAGCAAGTTTGTTTTAGGATAATGAGAGATTTTCTTTCAAATCCGGTTTTGTTTACTCTTTTGAATTTTGACGAGTGTTTTGGGAGCATGGATGTACCTATTTTTTGTGTGCGCTTTTGTATATTGAGGGGTTTTGGGTTGTTGGCACATAGGTGATGGTTTTCTTGTACCCCTATGCACTTGTACATCGTTCATGTGGTCGAAGGTTGTGGAGGTAGTTTTATCTGATCAAATCATTTTTGAATCAGGGATTCTTATTTTCTTCAATAACATGACATACATCTGATATTTTAGAATGTATTCCTGAAATCTAATGCGTCAAAGTTATTGGATGAAGAAGCAAGTAAACTAAAAAGAGAATGAAAGGGAGAATAAATTTAGATGAATTCTTCCAGATGTTGCTATTCAGCTACAAAAGCTTCTTATATTTCGCTAGTATCGACATAATCCAAGATACTGCAAGGGAGACAAATTTATAAAAACTTCTTAGCTTGGTTCTATCAATTTCATATGGAGTAGCACCACTTGAATCTCAAGGGAAAATGTGGATCGGAGTTTTGATGGATAAAAATGCAGTTACTAGGGAAATAAGCTTCATAAGTTTTTTGGAATTTAATTATGTGCCATGAAAGATGTCAAAATGTAAAATTGAAGTTTGGCAGAATTATTCTGGCCAATATTGAATTTGCTGGAAGCTGTGTAACTTTAGGAATGCCAATCCTCAGAATCCCCCCCCCCCCCCCCCCCCCCCCCCAAAAAAAAAAAAAAAGAAAAAGAAAATAGGGGTTTAAATCAGTGGAAAATTCTTGCTTTGATCCTTGTTCATTTTTACTGACTTGTGCAGGTCCCACACACTTCACGAGCAGCTTTGGGGGCCTCTGCTAGTCCATCGCGCTTTGCTCCAACCGGGCAACAAGGTTACCCTGCAAATCTACCCACAGTCTCCGTCTCTGGAACAAACTATATTGCATCCTCTCCTTCACCAGCAGCATCAGGCGGAACTTCAGTATTTAGAGATGCTCGGCATTCAAGTCCATGGAATTAGACACGATGCTTGAATAACACATATATAGGTGACATCTGGAACCTTAGCTTTGTTTATATAGGCTGTATATTAATGAGCTGTGTATGTTGCAGCTAAAAATGCGCCACCATTTTGAAATGTTTGTGCATCAGTAGAGACAGAGTAAATCATAGTTTCCAGAACCCCAGGCTCCGGCTCAGAGAGTTGCGGAAGATTTTGCACTTCTTTTTTAACTTGTCCTTTCATGTCTCCTGGTCTTAATCTGTACTGTCAAGAATTGAGGATCTGAGAAATAAAATTTGCGACTAGTGTTTTTATCCATCTCCTTTTTTTTTTTAATGGGTTCTATGATTATCTACCATTTTTTTCTATCACATTTTTATTTTATTTTATTTTCTAGCATTCATTTTGATAACTGGTTTTGGTGATACAGGATGGGACATTCCCGATTTATTTGGCGAGTTGCCAATTTCCTTCATCTAAGCAGAATGTAGGGATGTTCGCCTGCAACATAACTTAAGCCGTGCTCTAGTAAGAATCGGGCACTAGAACACCTAAGAGCTACAGAGAGTCCTCCAAGGGTGCCTATCCAAAATAATAAACAGAGAGATTGGGTAACCAAAAATAAATACACAACGAAATATCCGAGATGCTCTAGATAAATTATATGAAAAGCCAAAAGCAGGTCGCTTATATAGAGTATTATACGGCTAGATCCCATTGTATGCTTCTTTTAGCTCCTTCAAAGTCTTCTTTTTCCAGATCAGCAACGAAAGGAAAATCGTTATGACTTATCTTCCGCCAGAGCGATTTTGTTATAAGCTTCCCATCTTGTCCAAAGGCAACAAGGACAGACCATGGATTTTCCTTGAAAATGCATTTTAACATCTTGTCTGCCATATCTTCACGAAAAGGATGCACCAATCATTACAAGCATACCAATAGGTATCTCATATTGATAAACATCAGGATAACCAAAAATGCGTCGAATCTTCCTTCCTAATATTTGGGTCCGTGAAGAGAAATGCTAACGAGGTCGGTCATACCTCTAATGTTTTCCCGGAATGACTCAAGATTCAAACGTGTACAGTCGACTGAACAGTTGAGGCTAATAAGCACAACCTCAAAATCTTCTCCTCGAGCTACCAACTCTTGATAGGCCAACTTAAGCTTTTCTGTGAGTTTTTCTTGTTTTCCATCAGACCTACCTTAACCTTATTTTCAAGTTTAGAAATTAGTACCTAGCCAATAGATGTAAGAAGAGAACAATAAGCAACAGACGTGAAGAATTTGTTTGATCAGTTAGAAACATCACCATGATAATCAGTAATCAAGAAATCAATTGTATACATTACTATCAATATTTATATATATAAATTGTATGCAAGTCAGATAATGAATGTACCTGATTGCCGTCACCTGATGTAAGAAAATCGGGCTCAAAATCCTGATATTCCGAGTTTTACAAATGCTCGCATACGTCCTAGGAAAGCCTTCAGCTCCAAAGCTTTCGAAAATGTCACCATCATCTGAAGTACTTACAATGCCATCTGATTGTATGAATATGAGGAACGGGATTATTGTTTTGGAAAGATTCAATCTTTTTTTCTACATATACCCTGCATTCTTGATCAGAGAAAGGTACAGCAGACCATGGCATACCCACTAGACATTATGTATTGCGAAAATATAATCGAGATTATAAAGTATATCAATATACTTTTTTATTGTTGGTTACTTGAATAAGTATTATAATTATATTATTATTATGGGTAAATTGTTGTGGGACTCTAAGTCATTTGCCTTTCCGAAACAAATACAATTCCTGAACAATTTGCATCGAAGCTCTTTCAATGCAAAATATAAACAATTCGCATTGTTCTTCTTTACCCGATATTTTATATACTCCGTATGTTTTGAAATCATCAGAAGTGCTGTTTTGTTTGGTTAATCCAGACCATTGTTTGATTTAAAGGGAGCATCTATGCTTGCATTTCATCACGACATAAAAAGAAATCCCTCGACTGGAGTACTTGTTGTTTTTGAGTGCTTTATTTACTCGCTTATTGGATGCCGTCAAGTTTTGTAAAAAAACACAACCCATTGATATGTGATTCATCATTACACAAAAAATATAATAATAATAAAAAAATGAAGGTATATATATGAGAAAATTCAATTGGTACAAGGGAAAATAGAAAGAAAATCTCTATGTAGACGGTACCAAAATAATCAACGACTGAAACTAATAAACTAGGGGGATTAATGAGCCTTTTTGTATTCACCCAGTCAGGTTTGCTCATTTTTAAGTTTCATGTGCCACATATACCCTAGCTCCTCCCCAAGATCACCTGAAAATCCCTGACACCTTGTATTATAAATCTTCAAATTTCGGCATGAGAAATGTAACCTTTTGAAGAACTTGATTAGAATCTTGTTATCCTAGTCCTTCTTTAGTTGAGCAACATCTTTCCGCTGAAATATTATAATTGATAACCAGTTTTGGTGCAGCTGAATCTTGCATAAAACATTAATGGCTGCCGATTTTAATGCTATTTCCGCCTGCAACAAAATTTGGCAAGTCATTCCCTTCTGAAGATACTTCAATTTTCTGATACTGGAACCTCCAAGAACATGTTAGACTTTTCTTTGAATTTGAAAGAAAAACACAGCATATATATGATCCTCGCAATATCTAAAAGTAATTGAGGATATAATTACATCTGGTGTCATGTGGAAATCTTGCTTGACATTCACTAAAACAAACAAAAAGAGAAACACAATCGAAGAACCTGTTATTTTATAGTATAACACAGTTTAATTAGGCTTTGTTTTTCACAGAATTATGAAAACAGATCTTATAGTATTCAACCAAAAGCTCAGGTCTAAGATTTCTGAAAAACGATGACGGTGCACTTGGCGTAGTGTCGCTACACAACATTTAAACACGAAGGCACTCATAACAACACAAATCTATACATCATAAACTAAAAGATATATTGAAAGAATCAATTAGAAGATTAGAAAGAACTAGGCCTCCATTAGTCCATAATATAATGACCGCTTCACCTGGGATAACATACTCCTTGTCACCACAAGATATGTAATGATGTTCTAACCTTTTGTGATGGCTACCCCCGTTACAAGTCACCAATATACTACCAAATATCGTGATAGAAGATTAACAAAGAGTATTACCAGTAGGAGAAGGTTTTGAAGACCGAAAGCTCCACAAAACTTCAATATGGTACCTAAATCCTCCCTCCTTCCAATACGGCAGTAAGTATATACATCCTAACATGGAGAAAGAAGGAAAGTAAAACAGAAACTGCAAGCACAAAATAGTTTACATAAGTTACATATAAGTAAATGAAGTCGATGTTAAGGAATAGGAGATGCCAAAAAATAGAGTCTAAAGCTACTTTGAATAAATGTTACGAAATAAATATAGAGAGAAAGCAGTGACCTTAATTAGGACTAACATCATGCATCTGTGTCCTCCGTTTTGTCAGGGTGTCGAAGCTTCTCTAGATGTTGAGCTATCTGTGTTAAGAGTTTTGTTCCTTCACCACCCCTCTGGAGTGTCATGGCAGCATGCTTTAAAAATCCATTATCTGCTTCAATGCCCCTCAACCTCTCCCTAAATAGTGACAACTCTCTTTTAAGGACGACCTTATTATCAATTCCTGCCACCCAAGAAGATCATTTTTATGTTCATTAAATTAGCAGATTGATTGAAAAAAGAAGAAGAAAGGTAATGAGTTAGACATGTTAATTACCTCTGTCTTCATCTTCTTTGTTAATCATGTCAAGATTAGAATTTGAGGAACCAGTGCCCTCATCTGAAGAGAACTGAACTTGCTTCACCAGATTTGTCAACATACCTAAAAGATAAGATTTCTCGCCCTCAAAATCTAATGATGCTTCACCAATGGTCCCCCCTCTATTTTCTCTTATTCCTTCAGGACTATTCTCACTTTCGCCATTGTAATCCGCTTCACTAGGACTTCCGCACGCAGATTTCTCACCAAAGGATGAATAAGTTTTAGATTTCAACTCTTGGTAATCTTCATCTACATCGACTTCACATTCATCGCTACCTACCTTCTTCAAATGTCCATATTTTTCTTTGTACCCCTCGAGATCAGCCTCTAAAACCTTAATCTCGTCCTCTCTCTTGATAATAATACCCTTCATAAGTTGTAGCGCTTCTTGGTCATACTCTGCCTGCTCATCCATCATTCTCTGATATTGTAAAGCCTCCATTTGCACAGAGGCCTTCTCTGCCTGCAGCCTGGTGATCATGGCCATTGCATTATTTGCAGCAACGGCAGCAGCACTTCTTTCTTCATCCAGTTCCATGTACAACTCGATGAGGGACTTGCGATCTAAACGAACTTGTTTTTTCAAGCGCTGCACAATGTCAACCTCAACTTCATTTGCAGCATTCGTGTCATTGGACTCTGCAAAAAACTCCTTCTCAAATTGCTTTTTCCTGGCAAGCCGGTTAGCCCATCTAGGAGTGCCTGAAGCTGAAGCTGCATCTATTAGTGGGATTCCAAAAAACTTGTTTCCTCTAATGAAACTAGGAGTTTTGGAAGCATCTTCATTTATATCCTCAGACTCTGGTAGTAATCGCACCGTTGCAGATTTTAAATCTTCTCCGACTTCTACAAACAATATAAAGCAAAATTTCTTTAGAATAGAAATACATTTAAGTGTTCAAATACCATCTACAAAAACTTATCCCTCGAAAGTTGTCAGTGTAATGGAACTTGCTTCCCTGACTAGGAAAGAAACTACCATGTGTCAAAATTAAACTAAAGAAATTACCATAATCATAGTGTACAAAAGGAAAATGTAGTTCTTTTTTATGGCAATGTGTGTGGTGCAGTCTAATGGTCTCTCTACTCTAATTGATCACATGTATCTTACAAATTGGCACATAATACTGTGCCTGTCCAATAAGCAAATCTTAAACCTTGCCATGTATATAAAGATTCTACAGAGAAAAAGGAGGAAGGTTTTGCAAAGGCAGAAAAAGGACGTAACATAGATTGCAAAAAATATAAAGCTTACGCAGATGATCTGCTTTGATTCCAATTTCATCTTCTTGAAGCTCTGAGTCGATATCTGATATTAACTTGAACTCATTGAATCGAATGTGTGTTAATTCTAGATTGCGCACTTCCTCATTTCTCCATGCCACTCGAGGGGAAGGCGCTGGAGTATTTGAAAGAATGGTGGCAGTCATGGACTTTTTCTTTGAGTTTCTCATCTTTAAAGGCTCCCTGCAACAAGAACACCTGTTAACACTACCCTTCTCTGCTGGCACCACATCATTGCCTTTCAAAAATATTTTATGATCATCCTCAACAAATCCATCCATATCCTTGTGCAAGATGCCAACCAAGGACTTGTGGGTATCGATATCAGGATCTTTCTCGGCTGCAAAAGAAAGAAGGCATCCCTCACACATGTTCTTGATGTCCGAGAGTTTGCGATGGACGTGACAATAAGCAAGGGAAGAAATGTTCTTCTTGTGATCTTCACATAGCGATTCATTGTAATAAAAATCAGAATCTCTATGAACAAGAACATGATCGATCCTCGTGCAGAGCAAGCAGGGGATTTCCAGATCAAAATACTTGGCGAATTCGTTGGATATAAATGCTAGAAATCCATCAATGAAAAGTAAAACTATCATTATCAATTCGAGGAAGGCGTATATCAAGAATTGTGGAAATATTCCCAAATTTTGCTCAACAAATTGCTTGAATTGCGATGCCATTATACTCGTACGGATCAAATAAAGAAGGCCAGATCAAAGACTACAAGAATAATACTATATGATGAAGGGATGAAGATCAAAAAGTGGGTATGAACGAATGGAAGAGATAATAGAGTGGAGTGATTAGAATGCAGTAGTGTGGAGACAGATCATGATCTTGGTGGAAAAAGGAAAGCCCAGATCATGATCTACCTCTTTCTTTTTCTCCCTCTTCCCTTGTAAGAGGTAGGGATGCTTTTTTGCAATACAAGAAAATCTGGGTGGTGAAAATGTTGTGGCCGAATTTAGAAAAAAAGGTCGCACATACTTTTTTGTACGGGAGCAGAGGTTATCAGCCAGACTATGTACCTGAAATAACGGCCTATCCCGCACTCTCCGACCAAGATAAGAAAAGGAGCCATTTATATTAAGTACCGAGTAACAAATAGTTTTTTAAATATTAAAACTTTTTTAGTCAAAAAAATACAAATTAAATAAAAATTAATCAAAATATAAAAAATACCACGCATTAACTAACAGTATGAGTTTTAGTATTATAGTAGAGGGCACGAAATGTGAGGAGCATATTCTTGTACGAGTCATCCCTTATAATCAAAATATTTTAAAAAATTATAAAATATCTTTTTATATATAACATAGAAGATAATATATTTAATTATATAAAATGACGTCTCATACAAGAACGTAAAGTGTCTTTTATTTCTTTTTTTTCATTAATCAAATATACAATATATAAAATATGTTAATGAAATATGTATATAAAACATAAAATTTAAAACCTGCTTTTAAAGCCTAGCATTACTCATATTCAGAGGACCTGTCGTGATGAAACTGGTGGAATGGGTTGAGTGAGACCTGAGGAAAATAAATTTCAGATATTTATTAAAATTTTATTAAATTAATCAAAATTACTGTTTTTTAGTTGTCTATTTTATTAAATAGATGTTATGTATAAAATTTTATTTTTTTAATAATTAAGATAAATATGGTGTTTTACTATAAGTATTCTAATGTTCTTATTTTTTTATTTTAATTTTTTTCGGCTAATAAAATATTGGTTAAGAATATTCTATCATTGTATCTTTTAGGGTTCTCTTCACTAGCCATTGATGCACATACACCAGAACACGAGCAGAAGAAAGAAAACTGATAATATCACCGTCTATCAGACGGACATCGTTAAGCATTCGGATTTGTGAGTAATTCTCTCTCATTCCATTGCTCCTAGTTGTTTGTCTCCTCCTGCGCGCCACCATTCTTCAATTCTAATATCCTAAAGCCAGCACCTTTTCAGCTATATATCTTTTATTTTTGGGATTCTAAGCAGAATTTTTGGGTGTATTTAATCCTGCCATTATCATTTGTTGTTCTTTCAAATTCAACGAATTACAAGATAATAGAACAAGAAAGAAGAGTGTCCGAATTCCCAAATTCCGAGTTTGCGAACTGGCATGTGTGACTTAGCTATGAACTACTTATGTGTTTGTGAAAATGCCTCTTCCAGACTCATCTCATTGTCTTCTTATCTCACTCCTTCCAATCAATTTATCAGAGCCCAATTCTTTTTGCCAATTTGTCTACTAAAAAAACCCATTTTTAAATTTCCATGCTCCCTTCAATTGTTTGTTCTGCAAATTCCCACAGCATAATTAATTATGCTGCTTCTAAGGACAATGAATCTAGAAATGGAACAGTGTTTGATTAGGCCGTGGTGGGTAAAAGAACTGATATAAAGAAGATCCGATGCTCTACTGTTATTGGACAAGCATGCGAATTTGATTACTCGGGGACTCAAGCCTGTAAGGCATTTAGGGAGGAGGGTTATGAAGTTATTCGTATCAATTCCTATCCGGCTACTATTATGAACCTACATTGAGCCGATGATGCCCGAACTAGTTGAGCAAGTGCTGGAGAAGGCGAGACCCGATGCTCTATTACCCACCATGGGTGGCATTGGCCGAAAGCGAAGCACTTGAAAAGTATGGCGTTGAGTTGATTGGGGCAAAGCTTGATGCAATTAAGAAGGCTGAATATAGAGATTTGTTAAAGCAAGCTATGAAAAATATTGAGGTTAAGATACCTCCTTCTGGAATTGGGACAACTCTTGAGGAGTGCATTGAAATTGCAAATTCAATCGGGGACTTTACTTTAATTATACGACCTGCTTTCTCTTTGGGTGGCAGTGGAGGTGGGATTGCCTATAATAGGGAGGAGTTTGAGGTCATCTGTAAGTCGGGCCTTGCTGCTAGTGTAACGTCACAGGTTTTAGTGGAGAAGTCTCTACTGGGTTGGAAAGAGTGTGAGCTAGTAGAGGTCATGAGAGACTTGGTGGACAACATGATTATTATATGCTCAATTGAGAATATTAACGCAATGGGGGTCCACACTGGGGACTCAATTACTGTAGCTCCTGCACAAAACCTTGATGGATAACAAGTACCAGCGCCTTGTGGATTATTCTTTTGCTATCATAAGGGAGATTGGAGTTGAATCAACGTTCAATTTGCTATTAGTCCAATTGATGGAGAAGTCATGGTGATTGAAATGAACCCTAGAGTTTCAAGGTCATCAGCTCTGGCTTCAAAAGCTACGGGCTTCTCAATAGCAAAAATGGATGCAAAGTTATCAGTTGGTTACTCACTGGATTAGATTCCTGATGACATCACAAAGAAAACACCAGCTGGTTTTGAACCTTCTATAGATTATGTGGTGACCAAGGCAAGATTTTTATCTATCCTGTTTTAATTGATATACTTGCTTCTGGTTCACTAATATTGTTCTTATATAGATCCCTGAAGAGCTTATGATTTTAAAGATTTATCCTGAATTTATGAGTAGCTTTGTCTTCTAAGATATATCAACAAATTGGTAGTGGAAAACCAATTGTGGGTGTTAATATCTTTACATAACTAGCAATAAAATCGTGGGTCCAAACTTTGTTCTAGACACAACATATTTGCTGGGTTTTATCCTTTCTCGTGTGAAAAATTCATGAAGTGTTCGTTCAATCAACCATGCATCATCGGATGTTGTCAACACCAAGAAGTTGAACCTCTCCCTTTTTGTCTTATAAAAAAGTAGTGGGAAAATGGATATTCATTTCCAATAGAATGCAAAAGAGTGTTCGATGTCATGTGTCTACCATTTCAGTTTTTGTCAGTGGAGTTACTAGAGTATGGCTGCCCATCATTTTGGTGTCAGATAGTTGATCTTTGCTTTAGGAACCTGATGTAGGTATCTTTTGGGAGGTTCCTTGTATAGGGTGTTTTTTGTTCTCTTGGTTGGGGCCTAGGTTTGCTGTTTATTTCCACTATATTCTTAGTACAATACACTTTTTCACGAGTTCACCCTCTTTTTGGTGCTTCCATTGATAATTAATTACTTATAATAACTTAAAAGTTTTTATTGTAGCATCCAAAATACTTGGCTATTGGTGGGAAGAGCGTCCAACCATTTGAAAAGCACATAGAAAATGGAACTATGTAGCTTAATGTCATCTCATAGATCCCCTTCTCTTTTGCTTTTCTAAATCACATGCCTTTCAACTTGAGAGTTATTAAACGATTTTTGTGTGTGTTAAAATCTGCTGCATCTACCAAATATACCCTGCCAATCCTATACGACTATATCAATTGTTCTCAACATTAGAAATTACTATTAGGAACACTGCACGAGGTGCGCACTCCTTTTATTGGTCTTTAATCTTTTCTTCTGTTTTTTAAGGTGAAACTCACTGTTATTTATGTTTTTTTTTACTTTTTTTTTAAAATTAAATTTTCTGTTGTTACATATTTTATTTAATCTTTTATAAACCTCTATTTGTATAATATGAATGTAATTTTGTTATTATCCTTTTATTAATTGAGAGATAAAATACATTCTCATTACAAGACTTTAGTCCTCTCCTATTATATTACTAGGGATAACCCGTGTCTGAAGGTACGGTACAACTAATATAACATTTTTTCCTCTACATTTTTTCTTAAAATTGTATAAAAGATTCTCATACCATGAGTCAGAGCCTACTACAATAGTTGCTCTCGATATAGTCCGCAAAAACACCAAAAAGGTGACGTAATTGCCCATGCCTGAAGGCACGACGTAGATTAAAATTTCAAAAATACTTTATTACCTAAAGACTCTTTGCAACCTGAAATAACTTACAAATCAATTAGAATGAATCTGAACCGACCCTATGATTTTCTGCCAAATCAATTTACACGTGGAAACATAACGACCGCAATACCCGAAAAACAGAAAAAGGGCGTCAATACTAAAAGGGTGACCCATGTTGTTTATGTGCAAATTTTATTTTATTTTTATTATAATTTTAATTTTAATTATAATAATAATAATAATTATTATTATTATTAGTAGTAGTAGTAGTAGCAGTATTACTATTATTATTATTATAATTATTATTGTTATTATTATTATTAATATTATTATTATTATTACTATATTATTATTATAATAATTATTATTATTACTATTATTATGATTATTACTATTATTATATTAATTACTATTATTATTATTATTATTATTATTATTATTATTATTATTATAGTGTAATGGTGAATTTGATTTCGGCGGAAAATATGAGTGGATAGATTTTTGAAAAAAAGATGTTGAATTGTGGGGGAAAGTGAGAGATAGATTAGTAACCGTTGGATGTTAAAGCCCCAAATAATTTTAGACTGTTGGATGTTGAAGTCTAAATTAATTTGAGGCCGTTAGATATTGAAACCTTGAGATTTGAGCCGTTTTATTTTATATTATAGATTATCTATATCCTATTGTATGTTTTTATATTGGACCAATATTATTGAAGTCGTGTTACTTCGGAATGTGAGATGAGAATGAAGTTGATTAGGTTTTGGTATTTCTTGTGTGCTTTTATCAGTTGAACTTTTCATATAATAATAATACATGTAATTTTCAAAAAAATGTGTTATTATATGATAACCTTTCTGCATAAATGAAGAAACAAATAATTTCTTCTATCAAAGTTTTTGCACTGGAAAGAGCAAGATTAATTATCAATAAAAGAATTTGAGAGTCCTAAGCTTTAAATTTCCAGGAATGTCTCTACAGATTATTTTCTGAATTTATTAGTTTTATATGTATGCATTAGATTGTGGTTATGTATTATATATATGTGTGTGTGTGTAAAAAATATCATGACCAGTTAGAATAGTTTATAAATGCTAGAGGCCCATAAAAGAGGCTGATGGTACCAAATAGCAAAAGAGAAAAAGGAGACTTATGCTCAGAATCCTGCCCACTGCATGTATTGAAGAAATGTCAATATATGCATGTACACACCCTTGTACACAATGCCAGTGTTCCATCATGTTTAACTTGGGTTTTACTTTCATTTAAAAATTGTGTTATATTTAACTTTATTTTCATTGGTCTTTGCAGAATGCAGGCTATGAGACTATCACGATGAATTCAAATCCTGAGATGGTCTCTATAGATTATGATATGTACCAGTGATTGTCTATAATTTGAACCTCTGACAGTTGAAGATGTTCTTAACATCATTGAATTGGAACGACCCGATGGCATCATTGTGCAGTTTGGAGGTCAAACCCCGCTAAAACTGGCTCTTCCGATTCAACGATAGTTAGATGAGTGCAAACCTGAATGTGCCAGTGGTGGATATGTTCACATTTGGGGTACATCACCTGATTCTATTGATGCTGCTGAGGACAGGGAAAGGTTCAATGCAATGCTGAATGAACTAGAGATTGTGCAATCAAAAAGAGGCATTGCCAAGAGTGAAGCTGATGCTCTTGCTATTGCGTCAAGCATAGGATACCCGGTTGTTGTCAGACCTTCCTATGTTTTGGGTGGCCGGGGAATGTAAATTGTTTATAGTGATGACACACTGGTGATCTACCTTGGGAATGCTGTTGAGGTGGACCCTGAGCATCCTGTCCTGATTGACAAATATTTATCTGACGCAATTGAGATTGATGTTGATGCACTTGCTGACTCCAGTGGTAATGTGGTGATTGGTGGAATAATGGAGCACATTGAACAGGCTGGTATCCATTCAGGTGATTCAGCTTGCATGATACCAACGAAAACCATTTCGCTTTCAAACTTGGAAACAATTAGGTCATGGACTAAGAAATTGGCCAAAAGGCTTAATGTCTTCAGGCTCATGAAGTGTCAGTACGCAATCACAGCTTCTGGGAAGTGTTTTTGCTTAAGGCAAACCCCCGTGCATCTCATACAGTTCCCATTTGTGTCCAAGGCAATTGAGCACCCATTGGCTAAATATGCTTCTCTTGTCATGTCTAGGAAATCTCTTCATGACCTAGGCTTCATTAGAGGTAATCCGAAGACATGTATCAGTGAAGGAAGCTGTTCTGCCATTTGTGAAATTCCAAGGTTATGATGTTTTCCTAGGTCCTGAGATGTGTAGCACCGGTGAGGTAATGGGTATATACTTCGAGTTTTCCATTGCATTTGCCAAAGCCCAAATAGCTGCTGGGCAGAAGCTACCAGTTTCAGGCACCGTAGTCCTTAGAGTAAATGACTTGACAAAGCCCCATTTTTCAGCAATTGCTCGGGCTTTTATTGGGCTTGGGTTTAAAATTGTTTCAACTTCTGGAACAGCACACATTCTTAAATTACATGGTATCACGGTGGAGAGCGTTGAAGATGCATGAAGGATGGTCGCACGCCGATGATATGCTTGCTAATTGTTAGATTCAATTGATGGTGATCACAAGTTCAGGCGACAAGCTCGACCAAATTGATGGACGGCAGCAGAGAAGGATGGCTCTTGCTTACAAGATTCCTATAATAAGTACTGTTGCTGGAGCTTTGGCCACTGCTGAGGTGATTAGAAGCTTGAAATGCAGCAAGATTGAGATCACTGCTCTTCAGGACTACTTCAATATTGAGAAGGAAAGCGGGAAGGGTAAAAACTTTCAGTCCATCTCTTCTTCTGTTCAACTCAACTAGGAATTCCTGGTAAGCTTATGATTCTCCAATTTATGATTGTGTTTTTCTTTTGTATGTGTATGCATTCTTTTAGTTATTTGTTTATGGCAATATATAACTTTTAATATTAGCATTTAGATGAAGTGTAGGAGCAAGTTTGATACCATGTTGAACGCTGGAACTTGGTAGTGATGAAAGCATAATGATGATGCAATTATCCAATTTTTAGGAGTGATTATTCTCTAGTGCAAAGCAAAAAGCAAAGGTTGTCAAATTTTAGCTAGCTCGCTAGCTCTGTTTTTTTTTTTTGGCTGATCTGGGGAAGTTGGGGTTCTAATGATTTTGCCTCCATACATTTGAGCCTTCCCTCATTTCTCAAGCGAACTGAAAGTAGTATGTACACAAGTTAATCATATTTGATATGATGTAGTATGTACTTTGTAATCTTATTCATTTATTAATAAAAGTTTATTTATATAAAGACATTTTCTTTATCCATATTTAATAGATGATATTAATTATGATAAACCCATAGTTGTTGAGCAATATTTTTAGAATAATGATGATGATCATGCTAATGATATCTAAATTTAAGATAGCTCAAAACTAAAATTGTTTATAATCACGGGATCACTAAAATGAGGATTAGTGAATCCAAATAGATTAATACATACTATGTTTGCTCTTATGAAGAAAATGATTGATCTCATAATCATTTGTGTAAAGACACTAAAACAAGTATGTAGGTGCTTATTAGAGAATAAGTTCACTGAACGTAACTCACTCAAGGAACACCTAATGGAATCTTACTTGCCTGTCAATAGGAGTTCCTTTTGTGATAGTAGTACAAGTGATTCTTAGACTTGAGATCATCATAGTATCTTGTGTATAATGAATTATATTTTGACATATTCCTTAAAACTTTTAGGGTGTATCAAAAGGTATGTTCGGATATAATAAGTCATACATGGAGATAGGTGAATGATCAACAAAGAATCTACCACTTCTAATAAAAGAAGATAATATCCTATGCGGTTCCATAAATGACAACTTACTAGTCATTGGCCAAGGCAGAATGAAAATTAAAAAGTAGTTTTTAATTTACATTAATTAGAGTTATTCATTTGAAGATTAAAATGCATATAATCAAATAAAATAAAACTTGACAGTTATATCATATCTTATATTTGATTGGAACGTTGTGAGGTAGAAGAATTAAATTATATAGTAACTATTATCTATATTATCTAGAAAGTCATTGATCGCTAAGAGGGTTTACCCTTATTATGGAATAAATATTATTTATTTAAATAAATTAAATTGTTTAATTTATTTATATAAATAATATTAGAATAGTTCTAATTAATTTATTCTATAACCGGTTTAATATGGAGAACCTAAAGGGTCACACCGCAAAAGGAAATAATTATTTAAGAAATAAATGACATAATTGTAATAATAAATTAAGTATATTTAATTTATACTGTGGGGATAGAATAAATAAAATAACTTAATAATTATTATTTAATATTTTAGAAATACTAATTATAAATTAATAAGAGGGGTCTTATTATTATTATTACTATTATCATTATTATTTAGTTCCTAAAAGGTTTAGGAATTAATTAATAAGAGTACTCTCATAATTAATAATTAAGTTCTTAATTATATTATGAGTTTAATTAAAAATCATATTTCTAAAGGTGTTAAGATAGTTTACTAAATCTATAAATAAAAGAAATCTTATTATGGATTGTGGTTACACACACTTTCATATTTTTGGGAGAGTATTCACATATTCTCTAGAAAGAAAAAAAAACTAAGGTTTAACATCACCCACTTCTTGAATTATTATTATTCTTTGGTGGATCACCTCTAGAGGTCAAACACTTGATTGGCTAACGTTGATCATTGGAATTCAATCGGTGAAATTCAAGGAGAACGTGAAAAACTTGGAGTTGAACTTGTACCCGTATACCTCTAACTTCTTCTTTATTAATTAATAGTTGCGCATAAAAGTCGATCCTGAATTATGATTTGTAAATTTTAAATTTAATTTTATCATGCTTCCGCTATTTTATACAATTTAATTGTATGTTTATGAATTTCATCAAACCAACACGGACATGCCAGCAGTACCAAATGATTACTATTTACTATTTTCCTTTGTGTCGTGCAGATTTAGAGGCTAGAGATGGAAACTTCTCTAGTTTATGGT
Source organism: Hedera helix (assembly GCA_947179155.2). Classification (NCBI taxonomy): domain Eukaryota; kingdom Viridiplantae; phylum Streptophyta; class Magnoliopsida; order Apiales; family Araliaceae; genus Hedera; species Hedera helix. The sequence goes on from OX359270.1 coordinate 46,334,423, forward strand.
GCATTTGTTGGATAGGTTCCATAGAAGAAAGAATGAAAGAAATGACATAGTGGCCTGAATTTGATAGAAGGTAAAGTTTTGTAGAAGATAGAAGATACTCAGCTGTTTTGATAGTTGCTTATATTGAATTCAAGGCGGCAGCTTGTAATCCTAAATGTCTTTGTAATGAATCAACTTTATTGCTGGGGCATCACGTCTTGTAGTTTTATTTCTTCTATTTCTTTGGTGATTCGTATGGAAGACATGAGAATTTCTTAGTAACTGGTTCAATGAAGAAGAGTAAGAACGTGAGTAAAATCATATTCCTTTTCTTTGCCTCGCAGAGCCTACAAACCATGATAATTTTGAAGAAGATATCGGAGTTGAAGAAGATGCAATCTGAGAGTAGTACACAAGTTCGTCGCTAGAAGAGTTCCAACCTGTAATGGATCCCCTTGCCTAATGCACCGTCTTAGGGTTGTAGGCTCAAAAGGGGTTCCAATAATGCAATACACAATAATTTCAAATCATTGATCAGGAATATTTCAACCCATCAAGATTGCAGAATAAAATGCTAATTCAAGACATACTCATAGGTTGACCACAAGTGCAAGGAAGTTGGCTGGGTTTAGAACCTTGTAATAATGTGTATTCTGTTATATAAACCTCAAGAAAACAAGGTTGGAGTAAACTATAAATCCTTATTAGACAAGCTAGGATTCTACTTTGCTAGGCAATTAGCTCTGAATTGTGTGAAGCCGCCTTTGATTTTCAGCAACTAGGATGTTTTAATTTACTGGCATGGCATTTGAAGACATGTAAGGTGAAATGCAACCCTGTACCTGCAGAGAATGCAAAAGTTAAAACAAGAAATTGGGGGCACCAATCAAATACATAAAAGCATTTGTCATAAAACAAACTTGGATAGGGTTTTAAAGCCGCCTTAGATGAGGGACAGTACACATACTAAAATGGTAATGACAATGTATTTATTACTATGGTTCACAAAAATAGTTCTATTTTTACAAGATATAAAAATAATTAAAAAAAAATTGCTCCACAAAAAGAGTCAACTTGTATGGATCCCACAAACAAAATTTGTGTTGCATCAGAGTCTTAAATATGCTAAAACAAATACTACTGTATAACTGCATTCCACAGCAGACTTCCTGACAAACATTTACTAAGATTTTCAGTTTTGCCCAAGCAGTTTCCTTAACAAGATCTGGTGTCATAAGCTTAAATTATTTCAAAACAATGCCTAATTAAACACTTAACCACCAAAAGTTCACCCATATAGATATTAACAGTAGGGTTAATGTCTTAGCCCAAAGTAGATATAACTACGATAAGATAGCCCGAGCATTACAACCCCATAATTAAGCATTTTAACGTTATATGCAAATGAAAATAATGAGATGAAATATTTATCTTATAAGATCATTATTGACTTTTAAAAGTTAATTTGAAAGATTTTCAAATTCAAAATTAATAAGATTCATTAAAAAAATTGAAACAATAAATCTTATGATTAGTAGCATACTTAAGTAGTTTACAATAATCACCATTGTATTGATTAAAATTAAATAAAACTAAGTCAATTTCAAATATAAAATTGTCTCAAGTTGTCTTCAAAAAGTAAATATAATAATCTTATATTTTATAACGGAGGAAGAAGTATATATTTGTGCATGTGTAGTTATACAATAAGAGGAGAATAAGAATATAATATTTAGAATACTCCAGCTCACAGATTTTCTCATACAGTAGTGTTCAAGTGTAGTCAAACAAAGATAGAGATGATCAGGTATGTGAGAAATGCAAGTAAACTCGTGACTATAAATGAAATTCTGCAGACGGAGCTAATACATACCTGCAACAGAGAATTAGGAATTTGGATAAATCCCTGCAGTAAAAAATCAACGTTCTCCAGAGTGTTGTGTGGAACAGGGGTAATTACATAGAGTACCCCCTTGAAAGTGTCAATGCCTCTGACAATTCCTGTTTAGAAAGAATTTTAGGTACAAGAGGAAAACAAATAACTTATGTAACAAATAGTTATTGTGTTGCTAAATTTCAAGCCTTCCACTTAAAACAAACAGATCAAACTATCATAACCATATTTATGAATTTATGCAAATCAACCAAAAAGAATTCTCACAGAAAAAAGGTTCGCTCACTGTAATAGTTCATAAAAGTGACATACCTAAGCCAACACAGCAAGGCAAATGATCACCGTCTTTAGAACTAACCGCCAAGCCAACAATAGTTGCATTCAGACTATAAAATACATCACTATTTGGGATCTAGAGATATATATAAACCAGAAAGACATCAGACTTCCTAAATATGAATGTATTAGCAAATCAGCACGTAAAAATTCTTATCAAGGAACAAAATATTCACAACTACTAGATTCAACATGTTGAACAAAACCTGGCAGTGGAGATGTTTAATCTTGATACTAGATACTGGGACTTCATATGGAGGGTGAGCAGCCAATGAACGAGCAAGTTCCTTGATCGTGGTGATATTCATCTCACTTGGAAAGCACTGCCTGAAATAAGCCATTATGCGTAGATCTCGGAGAAGCCGTGAATCCTTTTGTACCAGCATCCTGAATAGTCAAATACATCTCTCAGAATATCCAAGTCTTCAAGAAATAAAATATATGTTGCTTATTGGATTGATGGAAGTAAAAAAGCCAATAGATGTTGATGACTTTTTTTGGACACACAAAGCTAATCCTTGATAACTTCATCACCTAGATCTAGAAGGGAAAAAAACATATGCAGGACCAAAATAATCAATCTACTATGCCTAAGATAATTAATCAAACATATATGAATGACATAATAAACTAAACATATTTCAATACTAGTTATTAACGGCGTGAATTAACTAATTACCAGCAAGGATATTGAGCAAGCAAAGTTGGAAAGTTGGAAGATGCTAAAACCCATATGAGTTTACAGGAGAGATTTATTCGGAAATTCCATTCTAGTTGAGGGAAGTATTCACAACAAATTAAAAAATGCTTCTGAGCAAGCGTGATAATAGCCAAGAACATACGATCTCTTTAAAGAGTCCTGACGAGCTGCATTGATTTCAATTAACGTCACCGCGGCATTATCTCCCTCATCTAACCAAAATTCCCCGGTTGGTAGATTCTTACTCTCAACAGATATATGAATCTTAACCACATAGGTAGGAGCGATGTATTTCAACATATCCACCAGTATATCGTATCCAATGCCTGGCACTCAGAAATTACTTTTAATTATTGTAGTGAATGGAATTATACACCAAGAATAAGAAAGTATAGTGTAAAGTTCATAGTATACTACAATAACATAATGCTAATTACAAATAAAACAACAGGGAAGAAATTAAGCATACCTTTTACCCATCCAGGAGTATTCACAACAAGGGGTAATGCAGCGTTCATGAGACTACTACTCATATTCAACATGCTCAACTCTTTCTGATAGTAGTCGTATAGTGCAGATATATATGTCAAGTATAACGTTGGATCCCTTTTTGAGGAAATATCACCAAAGAAAAAGCATCTGAAAGGAAATTTTGGAAAGGGTGAAGGACTTTTAATTGTTACATTTAATAGAATTCTTCCTTTTTTGGGCTAAGGGACATAAACTTCATGTATCATGTGCATGTCTTCAACAAATAACAAATTTGGTATGGAGAAAGTATGGTATAAAGTACTTATAAAAAAAAGGACGGTCTAAACTTTAAAGTATAATAGCATATAGATAGATTTATTACAAGAAATTACAGATTTCCTTTATTATCGAAAGCCTTGAGCCCTAAATTGACTAATCCGTCATCTATGGAATTCATAAGGTTGCCTATTAATTTGGGTTGATATAACATCTGGTATTCTATTGAGCGGACATCCATTCATCTTCAGGTTTAAATTGCCTGCTTCTAAGTAATAGTCTTCATACAACAATCTTCCTATCTTTATTTCTCAAGTTTCCACCCCCTAGACAAATAAACCTCACAATGAAGAACAAATTCTAACAAATATATAATATTCTCAGATTTCAACACAATATTCATACAAACTATCGTAGTCCCACAGATATTTTTATTTCATCTCTATGTTGCTAGTGCTTCATTATCCATCATTTCATGCATGTTTATGATCAAGTCTTTAAAAATAAACGATACAGGGCACAAAGTGTGTTATAGAATTTGAAATCTGATTAGACCTTGCTGACATCAAGAAATTGCATCATCAACTAAATGTGAGAAATATTCTCATAAAATCTACAAATTCTGTAAGTTTTAAATCAACCTTCCAAACAATTATAAGGTTACAACCCGTGTTTGAGAGACAAAAAAAACATGCGTTGCTACTTTGTTAAATCATGTACTTCCATTGGATAAAAGTTGGGTACAAGGTAAAGTGACCACTATATATTTCTCAAAAATAAGGTTTAACTTCTCTTTCTAAGGTTTTTCTTTTCCAAATAGAAGATTTTTACCAATGATTATAGTTGCAGACTTCAGGGAATTCCAACGAAATGCAATGAATAATATAAGAATAAAATATAGCAGGAAAGAAATACCAATTCAATTGTTACATTCCTAAACACAAATTAGAGGTGAATGCCCCAAGACACTGCATAAAGCCCACAATAATGAGACATAAACACGTCATTCCTCTATAAGTATAACTCGCCCGGGAAACTCAAAAACCAGATCGATCCACGCTCTCAACTGAAAACATAATGCTCAAAGTCAAAAAACCTTTAGTTGCAAAATGAAAATCACAAACATAATTGTCTTTTTCATTGAATCATACAAGATGTATAAACCTCACAAAACTTATAAAAAAAACAGATAGATCCACACTCTCAACAGAAAACATAATGCTCAAAGTCAAACAGCCGTAGTTGGGAAACGAAAATCTCAAACTTGATTGTCTTTTTCATTGAATAAAATGTATAAACCTCACAAAACTTCTAACACAATCCGTCTTTAAAGAAAAATAACAACTTTGCAAGATATCATGCATATATTTAATATGGGTTAAGGAGTTTGTACCTCTCAGGCGTTTTCAGGCATGGAATCGTCAAATCTAATTGAACAAAGAAAAAAACATATAAGAAATGAGCATATAACATCACCTAACACAACTCATGGGCAATGCTTAACATTCTCAGGATTATAAAGCCTCTTGGCAAATCACCTGGAGTTATTTTGTCCATAATTGTAAGTGATAGACAACCAGGAGGGGTAAACTCGGTTTGCCCAACATCTGTGTCCAAATAAGCTACTTTCTTATATCTGAAAACAAAACATAAACTTCAGTATCTATGCAGAACAAAAGATGTAGTAAGTTTAATATGAGTAATTTAAATGAAAAAAATTAGAGATGGTTGAAGAATGAGACCTAAGCATTTATGTAGCAAGTGCATAAGAAATCGTAATTACGTCTACTTGTGGTATGATTCTTCCAAATGATTAAACTGGATTACGAATCAGTGTTTATGATCATTGTTGTGTTTAAGTCTGATTACACTTGATGAGATTGAAATAGAAAAGGAGTAATTTAGGCTTGTTGATTAGAAGTATTAATATCAAATAAATCCTAAATAAAAAATAATAATTTGCGGACGAAATCAGAATAAATTAAGTGCACAAAATAGATTTCATAGTCAAATAAATTCCATAGAGAATATGAAGAACATCTCACATTAAATACATATATAAATACTCTGTTAAAACTACAAAACATGTCCTGATTCACATACAAATATCAAATAATATGCAGCTTAAGGTCAAACAAATATGATGATAAACACAATTAACAGTCAAAGTTCAATCAAAATAATCTAACACAACTTGTCAGCGGCGATACAAATTTAAGCTACGGCATATTGACATTGGATGAAAACCTAAAAAATCGTAAAACCAATGCAAGTACAGTAGTGGTGTAAAATTAAAAAAATATATTAATAAAACAAATTCAAGAGCGAGGGGAAAGCTTGTTTACCTTTGGAGGAGAATGTTGAGGAGGTGGCGGGAGAAGGTGGTTTTGCCGCTGTTTTTGGGGCCGCAGACTAAAGTAATTGGAGGTGGCGATGTGATTGAATCGTACGCAATCGTATTCGCCGCCTCCGACCATTCCTCCGGTATTATTATGTTCATCTCTGCTTTTTCTTCACTCTCTGTCTCCTTACCAGACGAACCAATTGCTATACTCTGCAACTCTCTCTCTCTCTCTCTCTCCTCTTTCTGACTCTTAATATAGAGAGGGATGGAGAAACAGAGGCAATTGGCATGAACTCGTAGTGCTGTGAAAATTGCAGGTCACGGTTATATGACGGTGTTCGAAATTGGAATAATTCGATGCTACTACTAGGCACTAGTGTTGGACAACAAACAAGTCTACTAGGGTGTGTTTGGTAAGTGCGGGATTTATTTTTGGACAACAAACAACTACTGAGGAACTAGGGTGTGTTTGGTAAATGCGGTATTTATTTTAAAAGAAAACCAAGCAAACCTCCGACATAACAAAAATAAAATAAACTCATTTTCTTTTATAACAACTCTTAATCATTATATTTTCAATATTAAAAAAAAAATCTCATTCGAATTATTTAGTAATATTATAGTATATGGAACAAGGCAACTACTTTTTAATACAAGTTGTGTTACATAATTGCTCATGCTCATCGCAAATAATGGTTGATGGTGACTACAAATTTACAGTAGTACGATTTGCGGTACCTCATTAAAAACAATTTTAACAGTGTTTATGAGTTTGGGTTTTAAAAAAATGGAAAACTTAATTTATACTAGAAAATAAATGAATATAAAATTTAGATATTTTATTTCATGTCATTATTGAGTTTTAAAAAAAGGAACATTTAAGTTTCACATTTAAATTACTAAATCATCTTTATATTGACTTTATTATGTTTATAATTTAGATAATATAATAAAAATTATAAAAGATTATCTTATATTATTAAATTTTTTGTTTAAATTGGTACATTTTTTGATGGAGGAAGAAGTGACAAAATTTTATGTCCATTCGTTTATTAAAAAACTCAGTAACAAATGAATTGGATAAAAAAATTAAATTTCCATTCATTTTAAAATTAAAACTCAATAATAGAATTTAAGTGTTAGAATTTAATAATAAAGTAAGGTGAATGATACTTTTAGCACTTCAGACCGTAAAAAGTAATATTTACAACATACTCTAATATTTATTTGTTGAATCTTGTTATATATTATTAAAAAATTTAATTAAATTATAATTATTGTGACGTATGTGCATACATTGAAAAGTAAAAATTAACAATGACTCATATTAATTTATTTTATCTTGTTGCATAGACTTTTCACAACATATTTGTCTAACATGTAGGACATTTATCCTTCTTTTTTTTATGCAAATAAATAGTGTTTACAACGCACATTGCAATTTTTTATTGTACTCTTTGAACTGTAATGAAAATGACTTAACGATCGAAAAATAAAAACTTTAGACTTGTTATCAATTTAATCAATATAATATTTTTTTAATACATTAAAACCTTGTACTTTTGAAACCGACATCCAAAAAAATATATGAGTCCAATCCATAGTTAATGAGCCGGCGACTGATGTATAATTTTTTTTTAAAAAGATATATGATGTGTATATATAAATAGCATAACATTAAAAAAAATTAGAACTCCAATTCCAAAACTTAACATTCAAAAAGAACTCTATGAAACCCAAAACCCTAAATCATTATAATTTTCATTTTCTTCATAACAACACTATTGAAAGACGAGAAAATTAAGACGCAATTAGATTAGAAATTGCTTCTTGTTTTTGTTGAACTCATCACCCACCATAAATGTGTGCTATAGTTTATAGTCATAGAAGGTTAACAAACAAAAATGCAATCAAACGGAAGGCATAGATACATAGAAATATTCTATTAGGCGAAATATGTTAAAGGGAATTCGAGATTATGATGTGTATATAAGAAAAAGAAGAAGAAGAAAAAACATAGAAGGGAGAAGAGAGAGTAGGTAAATAGATCATTTCTTCCTGACCAAAAAACCAGAATTTTTTGTCCACCATATATGCTTCCATTATTTTGGGTAAATTGTGACCCTGTAATCTTATGGCTAACAATTCAGTCAACTTGCTCTGTGATTATAGATAGCATGGTTATGATTTTCTTGATACTTTATCTTGGCGTAGTATACTTTGAATGAAAACAACCACGATATATTTCCGAGGGAAAAGGGAAAGTACTTGGTAGTCCTCGAAAATAGTCCGTAGTAAACCCGCGTACAATAGTGATTGAGAATATTATTTAAGTCAAAAGTTGGCAATAATCGGGGGCTATGAAATTTCTCATCTTTACAATTTGCTTAAGGAGTAAGATTTGGTGTATTTTACTGCTGATGAAAATCGAATCATGTCTGAAAGAATAATCGTAAGTTCCCCCATCAACTAACTAAATTGCACCCACACACAAATTTTGAATAAAATATGATAACTTTCTTGGAAGAATAAAGTAAAGACTTCTGTTTGTAGACACACAAATGACTTTCGCGATCACCAATATAATTAGCCATCTCCTTGAGCTCAAAATACAACATGTCTCCATCTACTTTTTAGGATACAGATGCTTCACCATCACCATCTGAGCCGCTGCGTAAAGACATATTATCCCACTCATACTTCGTACGTAGAGTGGACAACCGAATAGGAAATTTTGGACAGACTATTTCATACATTTTTAGTTGTTCATTTCAATTTTGTAACATGTGAAATGACAATCATATCTGTCCCACCAGTAACGAGGGAAGCCATAAAATGCCATCCACCACTAAAACAACATCAGTCTTCTCTAAAAAAAATCCCTATGCAAGTAGCATTTGTCCCATAAATGACTACAACTGCTTTACAGACCCATAAATGAGATTGAGGTTTCAAATGCCATCCACATTTAAAGAACTAAGATCCATCTCAGAAACAAAAAAGCAACAAAATCAATTATATTTTCACAAAAGAAATACAATCGACTCCCCACCAGTACCCTCCACTTGATATTTTCAAGTATAATAAAGTTATGGGAACCACTAGACCAATTCCACCACCAAACTCATACCTTCATCGACAAAAAGGTCACTGGTGCTATCCGGTTTCTTTCCCCAATTACCAAAAAAATAGAGAATAAAAACAAAGGGCAAACAGACAAGCATCTAAGAAGATATTAAGATCAACAACAGCGCATGAATTCTGGCCTGCACGTAACAAAAGGATTGATCTCTCTTAGTCAAACTAATTTAATTCATCTTCTTTTTTTTAATCCACTTTCTCTAAATTATTAACCTCTCTTCAGGTCTTCAATTTCATTTTCATCAGGCAACACTGATCATGCCATCTCCATTGCTTAAGTTTGGCATCACCTGAAATGTTGAATGTCTCAATGACAATTGATTTTGATGATCGGATGACAGAGACAGCTTGAGAGACAAAGTTGAATCCTCGATTGTCAATTTCTGACTTGAGCTAACCTCTGCTCTTGTTGGTAGAGGATTAGGCATAGGAAGAACTGGAATTGATGCATTATTCACTTGATCAGCACTTCCATAGGTCAGGTTTTCAGATGGATTCTCAATCTGTATGGGAAATACAACAGGACCAACTGACACAGGGAAATGCACCGCTGGAAAACCACCAATGCTGGGAGTTTCTGGTGATTGCATCACATGCTGGATTAAGTTATCTTGGTGAACAGGTTCTTCTTCCATTGGAATTGCAGCAACCTATCATAATCAAGTAAATTTAAAATTAAAAAAACAGATATAATCATCATCATCTTCAAAAGGCTACAGTTCATAGCATCTTAAAACAGTACATCCTCTGTTTTTCAGCTCAAATTCTTTTAATTTTCGATTACATGATCACTGCAAGTTTTGACTAGAGCTATATGGTTACAGTTAATGTCATAAAACAAGCAGAAACAAAACAATGATATGGTCCATATGGACTTGGAAAGGGAGTAAACTTAAGAATCTTATATTGAATTACCGAATCGGTGGTAATATCAAAGAGGCTAGAGCGACGGCGGCGGCGATTGAGGTTGCTTCGGCGGAGGAAATATTTCTGAGCATGGCTAGCAACTTGAGTAGGGGTCCGAGTCTTGACGAAATTTCTGGAAATTCCTTTCCAGTCTCCTTTACCTACTTTCTGCAATCCTAAGAGGAATAGCTTGTGTTCTTCCTCCGTCCAGGGCACACCTGTCAATGATCCAGTATTACTTCAAAAACAGTATTATAGATTGATTAGGGATTAATTGGAAAAAAGGTATAGACATGTCCAAAATCAAATAAAAAGGTCTATACATGCCCAAAAAAATAATAATTGGACAAACAGATCAAAATTTTCATTCGTATTTATGTACATACATCATATACTCCTATAAAATCAAATCAAACTGATACCGATTTTACTTGAAAAGACGCAAATTAATTGATGATACACCAGATACATTTATATTGACTAATAAAACAGGCATAGGAAAAGAGATTGGGATCTAACCTCGCTTACGCTCCCGACTCGCGTTGGACTGGAGGTGAGCGCCGTCGTCGGCGGAAGCATAACCCGTGGCGACAGCGGATGCAGCGGCGGAGATATCGGGGTTGTTAGACAAGTCCTGAGGTTGTTCATACTGAGACAAATTATTCATACTGACACTCTTCCTCATAGGATCCACCTTGACGCGAACTCCAAACAACATGATCTCGCCGGAGACACATCCACCACCACGGACGACGGAGGAGGAGTCCTCGGCAACGGCGGGTAGGCACGTGCGAGAGTTGTGACCGTTGGAACCACAGTGCGAGCAGCAACGTGAAACCATCCTGAATCACTGATTGATCAATTGATGGATTAGATTAGATGAGTAATGGTGTAGGAAAGTCTCCTTTCTCTCTCTGAGGGAAGGAAGAGGGAAAGTAAACTTGATGGCCGTACAATGACTGAAAAATAAAGAACGGGAATTAATAGACTGAATGTGCTGTTATATAGAGGAAGAGAGATCAGATCAGGTGGGATAGGGTCGGAGGGTGCACCATGTGGCGCCGTGCGTTATTGGGATTCGCAATTATTACGTGGCTGCCAATAGACGGTTTATCCATTTCATCTAATTTTTATTCATTAACGATTGAGTAGTGTTATGTTATTAGACAAAACTTATTTAACAAATTTATCAATGGAGTGACATTACAATTTACTAGTACTTTTTGAAATATATGATTAATATTTTATTTTTCAAGTTAATAAGATATTTTAAAAATAAATATTGATATTATTTATATAATTTTTAAAATTAATAAATTTTATAATTATTATATAGTTTATAATTGAATCGCTTAAAAACTTATTAATTTGTACTAATTTTAAATTTAAAAGTATCTTTAATTAATTTAAAAAGATAAACTTTGATGCTCTCATCGTCTCAAATTAAATGTCTGATTTAAATTTTTTTTTGTCAAGTTGATCATTTTTAATATTATTTTTTGTACTATTGTTAATAAAAGTTAGATTAAGAGATTATCTATAATAATAACTATATAAAACAAACTAATTAAATATTTTATTCAAATTAAGTTGGTTGATCATTTTAAGTTGGAGTAAGCACAATTCGGTTATAACCGAATAACAGAATCGAAATTTTATAATCAAAATATTACTGTTATTTTGGACAATTCGGTTATAATCGAATTTTATTTTGGTTTTCGGATAGTAAAATTTTACTATTCAGTTAATTAATTAACCGAATAGTAAAATGTAACAAAAAAAAATCACTTTCTTTATCCAATTATAGAACATATGCCACCTTCTTTTTCAAGAAATATCACTTTCTTTTTTTGGTGTTAATTTCGATTATTAACTGAATAGTAAATTCGGTTATTCGGATATAAAAAATGTGTTAATTTCGATTTTAACCGAATTGTTCACCCTTAATTTTAAGTATAATTTGGTCATTAGTTTATATTTTTTAAATATAAATTACATAATAATAATAAAAATACATTTTCAAATATAATGAATATAATTATAATTTAATATTCATATATATATGCATGCATAAATATCACAATAAAATAAAGTCATAAAAAGTATTAATGCAGTATTAAGTTCTTCTTGAATATCCTCGAAAATATTTTGGAATAAATTTTTTTTGTTAAACGTTAGAATTATGGATTGCCAATTCTTGAAATGCAAAAGGTATCCAAGCATAATTAATCATGTGACTATCCAGTATAACATATTACATATTATTCAATGTGTGTATGTTTGTGTATATATATATATACAGAACCGTTCCTAAACATACCCATCTTATATGGTCACTTAGCTTAAATAACATACCTATAAATAAGCATGTTGTCTGAATTTCCCTCTCCTCCGAAAATTGGTCTGAATTTTTAAACGTTACTTTCTTCCGCTTTTTTCAAGTTTTATTTGATTCTCTCTCCTAATTTCTCAGACTCCAAACCCAGACCTCAATTTCTCTCTCCTCACAGACTCAGATCGGAAGAAAGAAGAAGCTCAGATCGGAGGAAAAAAGAAGCTCATACCTCTCTCTCCTCTCTGGTATGTCTCCCAAACAAAAACACAGATCTGTATTCTGAAACGGAGGTGGCTTTTGTAATGAATTTGTATTCTGTGGCGGTAATTTTCTGTGCATTGATCTCTCTCTTGATATAGTATAATGATGACGTCCTGGTGATATTTTCTGGTATTTTTGTTGGTGGACAGGGTAGGAATGCTGATGCATTGGCACTATATTTTGGTGAGGACCCTGCCCGGTGCCCTTTTGAACAAGTGCACATACTGCACAAATTTTGGGATAATTCTTTTGCACATGTTTCAAGTGCACATACTGCACAAATTTATGATCTACAACCATCTATTAAATTTCGCAAACTGCACATGGCTAACTCAGCACATTTAAATTTCTAGATTACTTGATGATTTTATTTGTGGAAAAAATGATTTTATTTGCAAAGGCCCCTCCCCATTAAGTAATCTTGTTGGTTTGTTTGCAATTATTATAAAATTTTCAAATTTATAGTTAATGTAGCATTCTTGTTGATTTAATTTTGTACTGCAAGAATTGTAGTCGTAAGAAGAAATGACTTTTATGTGGAAAGAAATGTAATTCTGCTTTTGTTGGACCACATGAATTATGCTTAACTGTAATGAATGTAATTTCAGGTTGTATTAGTAAACCATGAATGAATTAATGTAATATCTGTGCATGTAAACCAGGAATGAATTACATTTCAGGTTGTTTTATATCATATTTCAAGTTGTATTTGTAAACCAGGACTTAATTAATGTAATATCTGTGCATGTTCTGGTATATGTTCTTGTATTGGCTTTCGGTTTGATGTGTAATACTGGTAAATTCTGTGCATGTTCTGCCGTATTGTGACTATCAGCTTTGATACCACCAAAGTAGTCCACAAAGCTGTTTCGGAATTACAGTAATATGTGTATGTTTTTTGAGTCATATTGCAAGTTCCACAACCATTACATTCCACAAACATTACAACCCAAGAAAGTAAACAAACTCAATCATTTTCTACAAACTTAACAACCATTACATTCTAGAAACCTGTTTCCATTCCATTCATACTAAGTTCCACAACCATTACATTCATACTAAACAAACAAACTTAATCACAACCCAAGAAAATACACATTTGTTTTCAATAAAAAAAAATCACAACCCAAGAAAGTACAACAACAATCCATACTTTTTTATACATTGATCTTTGCTAGGCAATCTGTAACTTTAATGTTTGGACTTGTGTTTGCAACAGAATCACATCTTCATGCTTGATTTGTTCATTTTCTTTGTCTCTTTTATTTATAAGTTGGTGCCCAGCTTCCAAATTTTTAACTTTTTCCTTCAGTTCCAAGATCACTTACCGTGCTCTTTCTGTAAATGGGGGATCACACCATTTAAAAAATTTGCAACATAATGATTTATCCTGCACAAATTTAATTCAAACAATTAAAATAGCATTATGCTATAACAAAACAATAACTATGCCACACACCTTGAATCGCGAACAATCGATGAACCTTCTTCCTGGATTGGCAGTTCTCTCCTTCCATGCTACCCACATAGGAGCGACTAAACCACATCGACATAAAACAGGACTTCTGGGCATCTCTCACTCATTGATTCAATTTGTCATACTCATTTCGTTAGAACTGCTCATGCTGGAACTGCTAATACTTAGCTGGTTCGTAGAACTGGTCATGACAAGAACTATAAATATGGTTCCTATTAATTCTACTTGCATATGTATGTATATTCATCTTACTTCACCAATGGATTCCATCTTTTTTCAAACCTCATACATATGCTAGAAACAAAGAACAAACCAAACAAAGCCTTCCAACGACAACTCAAAATCAGCCAACTCAAAATCATATTTTTAGTCAAGCTCAGGACATTTCTATTAGATTAGAAAGATTTTAATTAAAAATATTAAAAGTGTATACAAATATACAAAATATAATAACAGAGCATAATTTTCCCCCCAAAATTTGAATTTTTTTAGGGTTTACCTACTTCAAGAACGCGATTAAGAGCAGATTTTGGGGTTTTCTTTGCCGACTCTCACTTTTTCCCCAAAATCTTAGCTATGTTAGGGTTTACCGATTTCTAATTTGAGGATGTCACTGGGTGCTTGCTTTATTTGCTGCACGGGATGTCGCTATGTTTCTTTGATGCTTCGGGATGTATATTTCCAGGGAGAGAGAAAGTATGGAGACGGGAGTTTGCAGTTCCACAGAGAGAGAAAGTATGCAAGATTTTCGAAGAGAGAGAGTATGAAGTACTGTAGAGAGAGAGAGTATGCTGTGTTTTTTATAATCTTTCAAACCTCCGCATTTCCTTAAGGGGGGAAAAAAAGGCTTATATATATAGATATGTTATTTAAGCTAAGTGACCATATAAGATGAGTATGTATTTGAACGGGGCTCTCTCTCTCTCTCTCTCTCTATATATATATATATATATATATATATATATATATATATATATATATATATATATATGTTGTACATGACTTTTATGAAGAAAAAAATAACTCAAATTAAGAAGCTATTATTTGCCCCAAAAGCGAATAAAGCTATAATAAGTACATTAACTTTAAATTAATATTATAAAATTTATTGGCTAATAAAAAATGTATACTATATATCAAAATAAGGATTCAAAAATTTAACATAATTCATTTAATTATATTGATTCTCATATAATATATAAAGTTAAAAAATATAATTTTTTTAAAAATTCTTATTTTGCACGAGTTACCAATCTAGTAATCATGAGAAACTAGATATAATTTGCTATCAATTCTAATTTTTATAAGTATAAAAATATATTTATATATGTTTAATTATTAATTCTAAAAATAGTTAATTTGACAAAAAAATCAAAATTAGGCATTTTATTTGAGACGGAAGAAGTATTTATCAACAACTATGTGTAACAAAGTATTAAGAGATCATATCCAATAATTTTATAATTTTATCGAATAATTTTGATTGGTTATGAATCAATATCGAGTTAAGATCGAGTCAAATCATTCAATACTTTTCATTCTTTTTATACAATATTCAAACTTTTCGTATACTGTAAAATATATGCTTAAATATAGAGAAATATATATATATAAACATGCATGAGAGATGTGGTTAATTATAAATTTTTTGTATATCGTAAAACATATATAATTATTTTTAACATTATATATGTATTACATCAATGAAAAATGATAAATATATTAATAAAAAATTATTAAGTATTTGTGAAAAAAAGTAACATAAACTAGTCTGTGCCTTACACGGGCTATCAAACTTTTATATATAAAAGTAAGGAAGGAGATTAATTGACTATCTGAGTTAACTCATCAATTAAAATAAATTAATTCATTGTAATTGATGAATTAACTCAGACAATTATTATTATATTTAATCGTAAAAAATAATTATAATTAATTTCACTTAAATTATGGGGGAAGAATTTAAAAAGTTTTTTCTTAAACTACTAAAAGTTATATGTAATTTTAATTAGTAAAAGAAAAAAAAGTTATATATAATTTTAATCAGATAAATGTAATTAATTTTTCTCAAATTATGTACGTAAAAATATAGAAAATTCTTTTTTTGACAACTATTTATAATTTTCAATCACACAATAATAAAAGTAATTAAAATCTTTTTAAATGTGATAGAATATGCCGATCCAAAATATTAATATTATATATGTATTGTTTCAATAAAAAATAATTAATATATGTCAATAAAAAATTATTAAATATTTATGAAAAAAGTTATACAAACGACTCATGTCTCGCACGAACTATCAAAATTTTTAATTGTAGTAGAATATGTTAATTCAAATTATTAATATTATATATGTATTGTGTCAATAAAAAATAATAAATAAATGTCAACAATTTTTTTAATACAAAATGACTTATTCTTCGCAAAGACTTTCGAGCTTGTATTTTATAACAGAGAAAGAAAGTATTCATTTTGTTGATACCTATCAATTTTCTTAATAATTTATACTGTTAATGTAATATATACTAGTAGATTGGTTTAGTTATGAATGGATAAACCAATCGGGTCCACATCACGCTTTTGCCATCTAAAGGTCTGAAAAATGAAATCAAATATGATAAAAAGAAGAACTTTGCAAATCTTAACTTTATTTATGTTGTCAGGTTCAGTTCTTACGGAATAGAACTCCACCAAAAATACAATCTAATACACACCGTTGCAAAAATTGATTGAAATTTTTTATATTTAATTTAAGATATGACATAATGAATAGATAATAATAATATGAACATGTATTAAAAAAGGGTCCTTTTAGCATGTGCCTTTAAGGCACATGCTAAGCGCGAAAAACAAAAGTAAATTTTATTTGTTTATATATTTACACAGAATTCAATATATGAAGTCCACTAGTATATTATTTTTTTATGTATTGAATTCAGTACAAATATATAAATAAATATTACTATGTATTATTTTCAGCGCTTAAAATATATCCTTAAGTCATATTCTAAGAAAATTCATTAAAAAATTCTATATATTATAGATAAGACTAATTTATAATTTATACTCTAAATATTTCTCTGGATATCGATTTGTACTTTTTTGCGTATAAATTTTTTAAGAGCATCCTAAACTTCAATTGAGACAATTAAATACACCCTTCACTAGATTTTTCGGTCAAATCTTTACCCAAACCCTTAAAATAAAGGATAAAAAAGATAAATCATAAAATTTTATTAATATAACTTATAAAAAATATATAACAATATATATTCTACCTCATCTTCTTCTCTAATCTTTTTATCTCTCTTAGGGTTTTTAATCTCTCACAATCTTTTTCACTGGGAAACCTTAAAATTGAAGCCCAGTCAAAATCGAAGCACTTTTTCACCGGGCGCGTGTTTGGTTTGAAAGAGAGGGATAAAGATGATTTCTTGGGGCGTGTTTGGTTTGATTTAAGTGAGGTTCCAAAAAGGCTAAAGGGGGTGAAGTTATGGTGGCGATATAGTTTGAACTCAGGCGGATGAACCTTTGCAGAGGCGTGGCATTCGAAGGCGGCAAATGTGCATTTAGATGGTTTGTGCTCAATAAAATCAAAGGTTTATCTTTCTCCTAAGCTTTGGTATTTAAGGGTGTCTGTTCTTGAAGCTTAAGATGTTCTTTTGGGTGAAAAAGGGTCATCGATGATGAGATATCTGGAGCTAATGGCAAAAGTTGAAGCTGGAAATCAAATTTTGAGGATTAGAATAGCTCCGGCCACACCAAACCGAAGCCTAAACAACCTGTTTTGGAATGAGAATTTAATCTTTGAGGTGGCTGATCCATTTGACGACTATATGCTGATTTCTATTGAGGATCGGGTTGCCCCAAATCGTGATGAGGTGGTGGGGAGAGTTCTTATTCCTATTACGAGTATTGAGAGGCGTTTGGATACCAGTGGTTTCAAGATGGTATAATCTCGACTTTTAATTTAACAACCCGAATAAGTCTAAAGCTGCGGTGAGATTTGCGTCTCAGATACACGTTCGTGCTTCGCTTGACGGGGGTTATCATGTGTTTAATGAAGCCACGATGTACTGCAGTGATGTTAGGCCAACGAAAAAGCGACTTTGGAAGCCTAACATTGGTGTGCGTGAAATGGGGATTTTGGGTGCTTATAATCTTATGCCAGTGAAGATCAAAGAAGGCAAAAGAGGCTGCACTGATGCCTATTGTGTGGCCAAGTATGGGCAGAAATGGGTGCGAACACGCACCGTGGTAGATAGTTTATCGCCTAAACGGAACGAGCAATACACTTGAGAAGTGTTTGATCCCTGCACTGTCATCACAATTGGGGTGTTCAATAATTCTCGTGTTGACAAGAATGTTGCCACCGGTGCTGGAACTTGAGATTCTCATATTGGAAAAGTCGTATATAAGTAAAGCTGCAAACGAGTCGAATCGATTCGGATTTTAAGTTATTTGAATTCGATTTGTAAAGTTAAATTCTTACTCGAATTCGAATTATATTTAAAAAAATTTAATCAAATTCGACTCGACTCAAATTTTTGTTATTCAAATTCAATCTGACTCGGATCAAATTATTTTCAAATTACTCGCGAACTTCAAATTCAAATATATATATATATATATATATATATATATATATATATATATAATTATTAATTGAACTTATTATTTTACTTATAAATAAGAAAATATAATTATAATTACACATTATAAATATAAAATTATAATTAAAATAACAAATAAAAAAATAATAATAACTAATTATTCAAATTTTGTTTAATTGTATATATTATGAGAGAATGTATCGAGTATCTAATCAAATATGTATCAATCGAGTATGTATCGAATCATGATTAAAAATTTGAGTAATTTGAGTCTTAAACAAGTTGAGTATAATTTTATTCAGATTTTACTCATATTTTTATTCGAATTATTTTTTGTGCTTCTGTTAGGGTTTCGACACAGTGAAAGCAGCGGAATTTAAATTTTTTTTCGAAACCCTAAGACAGGATCCAAGCGAAAACAGATTAATCAGAGGTTTAAATTATTTTACCGATTATCTGAGATGAACAGGAGACGATTGAATTCTGGAACAGCTTCGAATCTTCAACGCAATCCAGCGACTGCGTCTCTACGGTATCCACACGAACGCTCCGCGAATCGTCCCACGATCTGCAGCAAAAGGAACCGCGGTACTAGCCACCAAGATCAGGATTTTCCAATTATTTTTCTCTCTAGCCTCTTTCTGAAAGCGGCTAGGGTTTTTAGTTTTTCCTTACGTGACTTTTAGACTACTGATATATCATATATATAGTAGTTAATAGGAATTAACCAAAACCTAATTTAATTAGAAAAATAAAATTCGAATTTATATATATTATATTTTAATTAAGTCTTACTTAATTAATATACACATATACAAATTATCCTATTAATTTAAATTCGTAATTTTTAAATACTATCAATCATATTGACATATTTAAAATACTTACAATTTAAATTAATTTCCTTTTAATTACGTTCTAAGTGTGTGACCCTATAGGTTATTATTATGTTGGCAATAATTTTAAAATCATATTATAAAATTATAAACAATGAGCGGCATCTAGTAATGCATCACTATTACCCAAATAATAATAAGATCGGTGATTCGATACAACCTTTTCGTGACCAATGTTTCAATGTAATTTAATCCTTTTAACCTTATATCCTAGATTAAACTCGAGGCATGGAATGTGTCATACTCTTCATAATTTAATCTGAGTTTTCTTGATCAATGAGTAGACTATATGAAACAAATCAATATTTGAGCATGACCATGCATTTCATAGTCCTACTCAATCAAGAGGCCTATGGATATCACCCCTAATATATAGAAGGGTTAAATTCCATCTAGATCACTCATATTCCTCACACGATTCATGATGTACCTAATAATCACCTTTATTGTCCACCCTATTAAAGGTGACATATGATGATATCAAAGTACACAAATTCTCGTGTAATAATATAGTGACTTCAGGTCGAAGGATCATTACATCATTGTCACTATAAGAATTTCCTATGACACTTTGCATAATGCTCCATGTAGAATTCTCATGGTGGGTCAATCCAGTACATTGTTCTCTAACATGTACCTATGCATTGACTCAAATATCTCATATATTTATGACCAATGAGATTTGACCATCAGTCAATCCACATACTAGTCTCAATGCATCATTGTTGTCCCATTAACAATGATACTCGACTAAGGACATTTAAGAGCAATGATACTAATTATAATTATATAATCTCATGTTCAAGTCACATACTTGAAGCTATATAATTCGTATCATTATTCTAAGGGCTTTTATTATGTTAACATTTATATAACGCAGTAAATGAAATCATAATAAAATAATCTATTTATTCAATCAAATATAATATCAAAAATGTTAAGCAATTACATCAAATAATTATCCTCTAGGGCATAAACTCTAACAAGATTTAGATCATATTATTAACGAATTCGAATCTCACTCATATTTTTTTTGAGTCGAGCCTGAATTAAGCTAGAACTGAGCCCGAACTGATTGATTCGATTTGCAACCTTATATATGAGTCTCAACCATGGCGAAAAACATAGGAGATAAAGTGCTTGTATATTTTCCTAATTGGTTCCATAGCTTGAAATGAGTAGAAGGAGAAGGTGCTTATATATTTTCTAATTGGTTCCATAGCTTAAAATGAGTTGAAGGTGCTAGCATCGCCGTCTTAGTGGTGAGGGAGGGGGGATAGAAGAGTGGGGAAGAAAGGTTGAGAGAGAAGAAAAAGGGAGTAGAAAAACTGCAAAATAAATATTTGAGGTCATATGACTATTTTACCCCTGTTTCTATAATGTCATCAAAAATTTGTTGAAGATTTTACCCCTGTTTCTATAATGTCATAAAAAATTTGTTGAAGATTTGGACCGAGAAACGATCGGAGTGTGCAAATAATGTTCTGAGATTAAGTTTAGGCTGCATTCAAATTTTTATATGCAAAAAGGTGTAAATCGATTTTCAACTTTTTTTTTTGGGTGCAAATCATAAATTAGTCTTATAGCTAACTATCAATTTTCTTAATAATTTTATATTGTTAATATAATATATATTTTTAAATTGGTTTAGTTATGAATGGATAAACCAATCAAGTCCACATCACCCTTTTGCCATGAAAAAGGTCAGAAAAATGGAATCGAATATGAAAGAGAAAGAAAGAACTTTGCAAGTCCTGACCTTATTTATGTTGTCAGGTTCAATTCTTACGGAATATAACTCCACCAAAAATATGATCCAATACACGCCGTTACAAAGATTGATTGACAATTTTCATATTCAGTTTATAGCAGGAGATCATAAACTAGATAATAATGATATGAATATGAATTAAAAAATTCTATATATTAAATCGCCTTCTTCCTGTACTCTTCTAATCATAGTCTCTTTTAATGGCTAAACATTAAACATTTAAACCTAACTAATAAGTGAATTTTATAGGAAGTTAATAGTTCAACACGTAAAAATGTTCATTTTACAAATTCTTTTGCGTATGAATATTAAATGAATAATTCTATATGCATAAACCATGTACAAACAATTGTACACAAACACTATTATCTAATGTATTGAATAATAAAAAAATACATTATAAATTTTATTAATAATCTAAATGATATATTTGTATAATACTTTTTCTCACTATTTTTATATATAATTTATGTACATAAAATAATTTATAAATAAAAAAGGTTCACCCTCAAGTTAAGGAGTATATTGTGAAATTGATACTTTTACTTAAAAAAGAATTAATTTTCGTTTTATAATTCATACTTAACAAATCACTAGTGAAACACAATTGACCTGAAACTCTACTGAGAAGAAATCGGAGCTACAGTTGTCAAGTTACGTGTGCGTTTTTTTCTTTGGATGTGACAGTTCTGCGTCAAAATTTGAGTCGTTCCAAAGAAAAATTAGGTTAATATTTTCTCTGATTTTTTAATTAATATTTTATAAAAAAATATAATTAGTATTTTATTTAATTGACGAAAGTAGTTATAAAATATCAATATTATCTTTCTAAAACTTCTTAAAAAAAGATGAAAGAGAAATAATTTAATATAGAAATAATATGAAATATTAAATTATTAATATTTTTTAAAAATCTATAATTGATAAATAAAACAAATAAATTTCATTTTTTAAATAAATAAATAAATAAATAATCGGACGAAGTATTTATCGTACAATTGCAAGGAAAAAATCTTACAGAAGTTTTATTTTAAGAACATATCAATTCCCTTGTTTTACCATACATGCAGATGCAGTTGTCGTGACAAAATGTCAATTTTATGAACTACGGTAATGTTTGAGATGGGGTAATAATAATATATAAATACCTTAACAATTTTATTATTCTTGATGTTGTTTTCTTCCTTTTGTAAGATATTCTTAATATTTGATAGTACTCGTATTATGTATTTAAATTATGTAAGATAAAATTAAAATTTAATAAATTATATAAAAAAAATTATATTAAAAAAAATAATAGAAATATATTTAAAATCATAAAAATAGGAGAGAAAAAATATGATACAAAATCACTAAGATGATGTCAACGTTCCACGGACAATTTGTAATAGAGATATAGATATGAATTAACGGAGTATAGTATCAAAATGCTAGTATAATTGCCTATAAATACTCCTATTTGAATAGTTTAGTAATTTCAATACCCTACAACTTTGGTGTTTAGGAAATAAAATAAAATAAAATAATCCTATAGATTCTTGGAGATAATAACAACAAAAATATAAAAGTTGTGCTTTAGCGACGGATTGGCTCACAATCTTATCATCTCAAAAATTAAGATTCCCATCCCATTAATTGACATTCTAACTAGAGTATAATTATTGTTACTGATAGCTAAGTTCACAGCAGCTATTTTCTTGAATTTAAGTTATAAAATAATTAAATAATTTTATTTTTATCTTCCTTATTTCAAGAGTTCGTAGCATCTTTTCAAAATAATATTGTACATTTATTTTTTGTTATTAGGATTTTCATTGTGAATTATCTAATTTTATCAAAGGTTTTTCAATTTTAATATTTCTTGTTTGACTTTAATTTTAAAGATTACTAAACTAAATTGTCATAAAAAATTTATTTAAAATTAATTAATGTGTTACATAACTTTTGTGATATTTATGAGAAAAAAGAAAAGAAGACTGAGGGGGGGAGGATCCCGTCTAAGTTCTACTGAAAGAGAGGTTGACGACTTTGGTATCAACTTTAATTAACGGTCTAAATTTTTGTTTGACGAATTTTAATTGTAATTAAAAAAAGTAAGTTATTCATAATTTGCTAGGAAAATATCTACAAGTAAAAGTCACGGTCACTAGTCGCCAATGAAATGAATCCAGACTTATGATACCATTAAAATTTGTGGCATTTTTTTATTTTAATGACTTACACGTGATGCGTGCTTTGTATATTGTCCTTTGGGGCTGTTCTTCTTGTTCTTTGCCCCTCCTTTTACTCCCAAGTCCAAATATTGTAAAGCAGGTGACTCTTTACTTTTGCTTCCTTCCCTTCTTTCAAGTTTGAAATCAAATTCAGATATTCCATGAATTATGCTCGTCCCAACAAGTGTTTTCTTCATGTCGAAGACAAACTATTACAATTTGTTTGGGTAGGAACCCAAAAAATATTAGTATATTTTGAAAGGCTTTTGAGACTTGAAGTAATAATTATACTGTCAGAGTAATAAATATTATTAAAAATTTAAAATATTATTAAAATTAATATAAAAGTATCATTAAATATGTATATTTTTTATCGGTATAAATATTAATATAACATTTTGAAACATGAAATAAAATATATTTTTAGTATTTTATATATTAAAGAGAGTTGGTGAGTGAGTTTGGTCAAAATTTCCACAAATCACAATTAATACAGCTGTGGATGGAGAGACGTGGCTAAATGGAAGAGTGCGTTGTGACTAAAATGATCTTCGAATGCTGCATGTTTGCCTGCCTAATTAGTGATGTACTATATTCTGTTGAGCTTTATCAACAAGGCAACCAAAGTTTCAATTTATAAAATGGTAATATTCCGTATGTCCCAAAATAAATTACCATGTTCGAAAGTATGTTTCATTTTTATTAAATTTTCAAAACACTATATTTCATTACAAACATAGAATCAAGGATGCAGGTAGTGAAATATTGTAATTTTTTTTTGGTCTCCTTAAAATATATGACACCTATTTTAGGATAGAAGTAGCGATCATAACTCGATGCATTAGCTTCTGTGAATGATCTACACAAAGGCGCTACACCATGGCTACTTGTCTAGTACAATTTAGAGTACTATTGAGTTGAAACTAATAACAAAATGCAAGGTTCAATTTAATTTCATATATTATACCCGCCTAGAAAATAAATAAAAAATAAAGGAGAAAGGAGAACTTTTATGGCCTCCATATGCAGAAATTCTATGAAATACTCATCAATATAAATTATAATTAAGCCTAGCTGCCTGCCTGCCTTGTTTAGCCTCAACAGATCCGAAAACTTTGACCGTCCGCTTGGCCAAGACGAAGACTACATTCTACTAACTACTTGTCTTACTCCATTAATTAAGCTTAATTTATTAAGGGTAGATTCGTTTGGAGACATTTACTTGAAGTCAAAAAAACCCCCAACTTTCTGCAGCTCTTCGACGTCTACATGTGTGGTTTAATGTAAAGGACAGTTCTCAAAAGCCTGTAAAGTTGGCGGGTATACCTAGATTATATGTATTATTATTTGTGTAATAAAGTAGTACGTCTTAAGTGGTATTATTGTCAAATTCTTTATGTTATCTTGGATATGATAATATATACTCCATATATATATATATTATATATATATATAGATGGTTGATTAAGGTTTGTCCTCTATGATTGATTCTTAGATTATTAATTAATTAAGTCTTAGTAGTAGTATTAGCCCACAACTTGCATTAATTTAGTATTTGTTGACCCAACCCCAACTCTCTTTGTTATCTCCTTTGAATTCCTCCACTCATTGGTAGCAGCGGAAATATGGGAACCGTCTTGTCCCCTGCATTTTTTTGGTTATTAATGGAGGTATTACCTAGTACTAGTAATAGGGACCATTTCCCATATATACCATAACTATACCACCAAATATATTATAAATTCAAGACCTGATACCGGTGAGCAATCAAATTCTTCTGGATAAGGAATTTAAGTTGAAAAAAAAAATAAGGATACTTATTATTTAGAATGGAATAAAGTTTTAGGTATAAAGGGATTTGTTTAGTGTTTGGAATTCAGGTTATTTGAATAATTTATTACTTTTCGACCATAAATAAAGAAAATTGATATTTTTACGAGTAAAAATGATAATTTTACAAGTTTCTTTAATCTCACATGAGTGCAGGACCCATTTATTAATTCATATGTGAAGAAAAAGTTTGTAGAATATTTTTGTTTGTGAAAATATCAATTTTCAAAATAAATAAGTCTGACCGTTTGATTGAATCACTTTAAAGTTAAGGACGGACAGGTTCTACACAATTTTAACTGTGATAACTTATGTTCCTCCATCCATTGACAGCCAGAAGGGCAGAGGAATGGGAGCCATTTTTTTTATTTTTTTTTATCAATGTCATCTGGAGTAGGATCTACTAGAAGTAACAGGCCAATCTAGCGGCCCAACCCAAACCTTATCCCCTTCCCACACGGATTGGGTGGGTTCCACAATATTGACCTCTTGAGCCGGGTCCAACATGATCTGACTTTTGAGGTGAAAAAAAATAAATACCCTTTCCGTTTTAAAATATAAGATTATTATGACAATTTATAGTTAACTTGAGATCTTTTTAAACTTAAAATTGATATATATATTTTTTAAATTTTAGTCAATATAATAATAAATTATAATTATTTGAAAGATACACTCATTATAAAATTTATTGTTTCTTAATTTGTAATGAATTATCTCAATTTTAAATATATTTTAATTAATTTTTAAAAATTAATAATAATCTTATAATTTGAAACGAATATCATACTTGTTAGTTATTTTTTAAATAAAATAAAATCATATATACCGGTTAAGATTAGGGCCCAATTTGACCCTAAGCCTAGAGCTAAGAGCTGGGTCCAAGTATACACTGATAGGCTCTGACACGATCACACGACCAGCTAACCCCTATATCGGGACCGGGCTGGCAAGATTGGGCTAATAAATAAGCAGTAGAACAAAATTCCAAAATCAAAGTTCATAAACCCAACTTGACTATGACTTCTAGCTAGATGACATTTGCAATTAATTTTGTAATAAATACACTCTGTTGCTGTTCATTTAGAGAATTATTATTTTTATAAGTAAAAATTGATATTTTTATAAAATCTCCCGTATAAGTGTGAAATTTATTTACTATTTATATTAAAAAAATCTTATAAAATCATCATTTTTACTTATAAAAATATCAATTCTCTTCGTTTATTGGCAAAAATCAATTACAACAAACATCCCTTGTTGTTGTTTTTCTTTCTTGTTATACTTACCTTTTATAGTGTATTTTTCTTGAAACGTTTGCATATTTATTCAATTTGAAATCCAAAAAATATTTAATAGGGTAAATGCAATGAAATATATTAATTTTTATAATTAGATATAATTAGCATAAAACGAATCAATACTTTACAAAAATTCTCTCACATAAATAATAAATGGGACTTATATTCATAAAAATAATATTTTGTGCAAATATCAAAACTTGATAGTAAAAATAGCACTTACCCAATAAAAAATTTACTAATTCATATAATTATATGGTGGTAATAAATTTATAGTAGTTGTCATAAAAGAAAATTTACTTAAGGATAATTAATTTGTTATACCTTTATCAAACCAATGCAACTGCATTTTTTTTATCTGACCGTTAAAATAAAATAAAAAATATTTTCACAAATCTTTCTTTATGTAATAGTGACCGAGCTTCACCGCGAGATTCATAATATTACGTCCAGAACCAGATTGTCTTAACACGCACGGAGTGATTGTACTGTGCAACCTATTTAATGATTGTCCGGACAATTTTGGCACAATATTTTCGGGTACCAAGATTTTTCTATTTTAAGTTGGACATTTTATTTTGCAATATTACGTATTTTTTCTTATAAATTAAAGATGTTATTCCATTTATTATTTTGCTTGTCTACATTTATTGCAATAATTAATTAAAAAAATGACATTTTTACAAGAATTTATTTACATAAATAAAAATGAACTCCACTTATTATTCATGTTAATAAAATCTTATAAAAATAATATTAATTTTTTTTATAAAAATATAAATTTTCAATAATTATTGATAGTATCAACATTTATTCTAGTACTTTGTGTCAAAATTAAACTTTGACAAAATTGGTTATTTGACTCTGGGCTATGGAATATTATCCCATTTTTGTTTTTTAAAAATAATAATTTATTTTTTGAGATAAGCTTAAAGAGTTCAGAGAAAACTTACATACTTTGCTCATCGAAAGTCATGCATGCGTCGAACCACGTGTCAAGTAACGGGGCCACGTCATCTCGTAGCGGTGGGACCAATTTGTCATGGCTCTCAGAGAAAAACCCTAAAAAACTTAAAACAAATTGTCGTAATGTATGGTGTTTTAAGTAATTACATGTTTATAGCAAGGACAGTTTCGTAAGAAAGGGCAACAGAACTTTCAGTTCATAACAGACAGCTGCTCTCATAAAAGCAGAGAAAAACAACCATCACTTTCTCTCTCTATTCTCTCCCCAACTCGCTCCGAATTAAAACGACATTTGATGCTCTAAAGAATCAGAAAATGGACGTCGACGAGGTAACTTCCGCCACCCATTACCGGAATTTGACCCAAAACCAACCTCCTTTCACGGCGGCGCAACTGCCACAACCACTAACAGCACCGCTACCAACTACCCACCTGATTATTTCAACTTTATTTTATTTTTATGTTTTGGGATTTTTTGCAACTGGGGTCTCTTTTGATCTGTTTTCTGCAAACTCCATTGGTGTTTAAGTGTGTTTTTATGTTGATTTTGATTTGATTGTTGGTGGGTTGATTTCTTTTTCCTTTTTGTGTGCAGAGATTATCGCCCCTGAAGAAGGCTTATGCCAATATAATCTTGAATACCTCAAAAGAAGCAGCGGCAAGAGTCATCGTGTCGGAGAGGAGAGCTCTTCGGTTTCAGCAAGAGCTGATTGTAGCAAAAGAGGAGGGGATTCAGATGATGCTTCGACTTAAAAAAGTGATGGATTCTAAGGTATAATTGTTCTTCACTCAAATAGGTTTCTTTTTGTTTGATTTTGATTTTCTTATGATCAATGTTCTTAATGTGTATCTATATTTATTAGGTAACAATTTGTTTAGATATGTCATGTGTTTTTCTATCTCCACTCCTAGTTTGGTGGATTATTGTCTAATATAGTTAATGTTGGTGTCTTGTAGATTAATGTGGGTGGAGATTATGACTGATCATATATTGTGTTAATCACTTAACAGTCCCCCTCTTTTCATCATACATTATTTTAATGATTCTTATTAACGTGTTTATAATTTTAAAGATCCAAATGCACCAGGTTTTCTACGAAGTTGTTTTGATGTACTGAACTTAGTGTCTACTACTGGTGTTTCTTGAGAAAGCGGCAAAATTTGAAAATATGTTAAAGCTGCAATGATGTTAATTTATCCACTTTTTGTTAATTTATTGTTATGAGGTTTACAAATGGGGAATGCTAATACTGTTATGGATATTAGTGTATATTTGTATTTCTGAGTTTTGTCGCTACTGTAACTGGAAATTGTATAGTGATATTAATTTTGTCGTTATCCTAACTGAAAATCATATGGTGATCTAATTTTGTCATTGTGATCTGAATTTTGTCGTAACATAACTGTATGGTGATCTGAATTTTAAACTTATTGTAACTAGACATTGTATAAAAATTTGACATAGCATTAAAGTTCAAAATATGGTTACTTTCTGATTTGTTCAAGAATTTTCTTGGCTGTTACCCTTTGATTGGTCATTAAAACATTTATTGCTATGAGGCTACAATTTATGGATAATAAGAATGTTATAGAGGATTAGTGTATATTCGTTTCTCTGAGTTCATCCTAACTGGAAACCTTGAATTGGTCAAAGCCAAAAATGGAGTGATCCAAGTTTATCATTCTCGTAACTGGAAACTGTGTTGGTGATCTGAATTTTGTTGTCCACATAACTGTATGGTGATCTGAAATTTCTGCTTAGTGTAACTTGACATTGTATAGTGGTCTGATGGCATCAAAGATCAACGTATGTTTCTTAAGAAAGGGGCAACATTTGAAAATATGTTAAAGTGGCAAATTTTGTTAATTTATCAATGTTTTATTATTTTTTTGATATGAGTGATACTGGTGAGGGATGTGAAGACTGTTTTGGAGATTAGTGTATATTCGTGTCTCTGAGTTTTGTCACTATTGGAACTGGTAATTAGATGGTGAGCTTAGTTTTGTCGTTATCATTGGAAACTTTAAAGTAACTGTATGGTTTACATGTTATCTGAATTTTGTCGCTAGCATAACTGTATGGTGATCTAAATTTTGTGGTTACCGAAACTAGACATTGTATAGTTATATGACATAGCATCAAAGTTCTAAATATGGCTACTTTTTGTTCCATTCATGAGTTTTCTTGGCCATTAATGTTTCGTGGGTCTTTAAAACATTTATTGCCATGAGGGCTACAAGTTATAAACAATAAGAATGTTTAACCAGATTAGTGTATATTCCTTTCTCTGAGTTCTGTCACTACCATATCTGGAAACTGTTTAGTAATCCGAAAAGTTAAATAACAACGATGGAGTAGCATCATTGCATTTCTAGCGTTCAGGATTATTCTGCTCCATGTATTATTCTAGTTTTTGTTGCTATAGTGAGTGCAATGTTTACGGCTCTAACATTTTGCGATAAATTTACAGATCAGTGAAGCAGAAATGACATCCCGGAGTCAACAGGGAAAAATTGAAGAACTTGAAGCTCAACTTCAGGAAGCGGAGGATATAGTAAGAGACCTCAGAGAAGAGTTAAGATACGTGCAGGATAAGCTAGAGAGGATGACTAACAACGAAGCACAGTACCTGGATGAACACGATACTGCTGCTACTCTAGAAGAAGCATCTGAGGAGAACACACTCTATACTTATCAATCTATACATCCTCCTCTAGAATCACAACATGATTCCCTTGGAGCTTCCAACATGAAAACTTTAGATTCGAATCAGAGGATCGAACACCCTAAGTGCTATAATGCACTGATTCATATGAGGAATTCTTATGGTGTGAGGCCCAATTTACCCTCTATAATATTGAGAAGCAAGGAGCACGAGTCTTACAGAAATGGACGTACTCAGAGAATTCGTGCATGTGAAAGGAACCTCTTAAATGGTGAATTGTCTCTTACTGGACAACCAAATGATATAAATCATGAAAGAAAGATTAAAGGCAATGAAGAAGATAAAAGTATCCGTCCAGCACCCACTGATGAAGTTGATAATATGTGTAATATAGAGAAAAAAGAAGCTATGCAAGAGGATGGCAGGCTTAACAGCTGGTACCAAGTTCAGGCTAACGACTCTTTTCTTAGAAAGAGGGACAGCACTACTAGATGTATGAAAAACAGAAGCCCCCCCTCATGCAAGCAACTTTCTGGTCAATATATGAAGATGGATCAAGCTCCTGATACTAGTCTAAAATCAGTTAAAAGCAGTGCTCAGCCTGAAGAAAATCCTACCAACATAGCCTCAAAGTTATCAACAGATATAATTGACATGGGTCTGCATCCAGAGTGTGCAGAAACAAGTGAAGAGTATGTTAAAGAATTTGATGTTGAAAATAAATCAACTAAGAGCGAGACTTTGATTGATATAGCGCCTACGGGAGAAGAAGGTGGATCCACGAAAAGTTTCGTCATTCAAGTTTCTAAAACAAATTTTGAGAAAGTTGATGAGCCAATAGCACGCTCCGAGTCCAAAGCCTCTGATACAACAAATGAAATTCCTTATCAAGCTGTGAATCCTAAAGTTATCAAATACACATTCGAAAGGAAGCGGAAGAGAGAACCTTTGAGCAGCTCTGCTGGAAGTGTCTCACTTAAACATAGAACTTTGAAGAGAAAGAGAGAGGAAAAACAAAATGATTCTGCTGATGCAGATAAGTCTTGCTTTGTAAAAGAATCCTCTTGAGACGGTAGGCAGTTACCGCAGGTTTTTTGTCAGGTTGGTGATTTATATGTGTTTTCGTTATGTTTTTTTAATCATGTGTTTCTGCAAATATGCATTATTGGAATCCTTCATTGAAAATTTTGTAGAATTGCGACATGGTCACATGGCTATCATAAGTGAATCCAGCTAATTTTTTTGTGTGCTTCCATATACGTGCACCCCTTGAACGTGTCTTAGAAATTTTAGATGTCTACTATTCTGTTTTATAATTTCTTTGCTTGTTTAGAGTAATTATCATAATTGTCATAACAGGTGGTGGGAAAGCAGGCTGACGGGCCATTCTCCCCAACCCCTATGTGCCCTAAATAAGAATCTCATTTATTATGTATCAAACTGTGAAAGGTTTTTCTTTTAATAATAAAAAATAAAAGTAAGCTGTGAGAGTTGTTCCTGTGGCTTCCAGATGAGCTTATCCGATCTCTTCCCACTCCGTATTTTTTCAAATTAATGATTTTAGCTTTCTTCTAGTATATATATGTATGCTGTATGTTTTCCTTTTCTTATTTTCTTCCTTAAATTGGCAAGCCAGTCCATGTAAGTTATTTTTTGGAAGGGCTTTCTTTCATGTTTATGACTTGACTTGCTTAAGTCAAGTATTTTAGGCTGAAATTACTTGTGTGTTTACTTTATTTACTGGGACTCGAATACATTCAGATAAATCAAGTTTAAACTATTTGTGCATTGAGTTTTTTTTATACGTGTACGTAAAAATCCTTAGCAATATTACCTTCTATCAAGATTCCTCATGAAAAATAAAGAGCCCAACATATTAGTAACTTATTAGTCCATTCAAAAATTTTGCAATGAGAAAATAACATCAAAACAAACGAAACCAGAGTTCAATAATATACCAACTGATATCAAGCATATAAGCTAATCAAAATTAGACTTTAGTAGCTATTTCAAACAACTTTAATAATAATAATGTGAGCGATTACCAATTAAAGATAATTTATTCCAATATTTAAATAGGTCGTGGGACCCCCATCCCCCAAGGAAGTGCACGCCAAGCTTGTCATTTGATAACGTTATCATTAATGTTATAATTGTTATGCCTATATTTCAATTAAGTTTTACAAATTTAGTCGAGCCTCAAATTTTTCACACGCTTGTGCTTTTTCACGATGCTAAGTAACATGAATAAGTATGTAGACACTACTTTAGAGAAATGAAATTAGGATGGGGTAAGTTATTAACATTTATCTTTGAGAGATATGAGATATCTCAAATTTTCAATTAGTATTGTTATTTTGTTTGTGGTACATTACTTTTTTGGTAAGTATATAGCTGCGAACACTACTAAGAAACTAATCAAAGTGACAATCATTGAACTTTAAGCAACTCAATTTTGTACATATATATATATATGATTAACAATGAAAAATAGTATGATGGCTATAAAACTTGCCATGATTCACTGGGGAGATGATGGGGAGAATATGTTAAATATTATGAGGATAAGAGCAGTCACAATAGTTTCCTCATCTCTATCCCTACTCTGCAGTGCTATTGGGTTATTCTGCAGGATAGAGATTCAATTTTTTCACTATGTACCCAACAAGTTCCTTATATTGATTCCTTAAATAATGAAATTTGAAATTTAAAAGTTAAAATTTGAAAGTTCCAACAGTCAAAGCATGTTTTGACCATTGTGACTATTTTTTATTTAAAAATAATTGTTGTTTTAATTTTAAAAATGCTATTATTTTAATTTAAAAATAGGTGTTGCTAGAAATCAAAAAGTGCAAATGACACTGAATTCCTTTACCCCTTTCTAAAGCTGACGTGTCCACTTAAATGAGGGTGTGAAATGTCATTTTGCATACATAGAGAACGGTCTTTTGACTCCCTCACCCTGAGGAGTAAAATCCTATATAGAGATTAAAATAGAGAGTTAAATAAGGATAAGGAAACTGTTGGATAATGATTTGTAGATGTATTCTTCAAAGCTGGGGATAGAGAGTTTATTAGGGAAACTGTTGTGAATGCTCCAAGGATTTATTGAAGTTATGACATTTTACTTTGATTAGGCCTGAATCCTGATGCAGAAATTTGGAGAACAGGATCTTCCATCATGTTAACTTTCAAGATAGCAAAAGTCGATGTCTCAAAGAGAAAAAGTAGTGCTTATCTTAGGAGACTAGGTGCATATGTACTTTCATTTTGTTTGCACTTTTAATAGTATACTTCCTTAGTCCTTGCGTATTTGAGGTTTTGCCTTTTTTAGGATTTCAATGAAATAATTTTTGTTGCTAGAGAAATATAATTAAGGAGTAAAAAAGACAATTAACAAAAATCTAATAAATATGGTGATCCTTTTCCCTCCAGATTACTAAATATGCTAAAATCTAATAAATATAGTGCTCCTTTTCCATTCCAGATTGCAGACTACTAAATATAAGCGACAGGATAGTTTGAGTAACTTGAAGTTAAAATTTTCATTGAATATTGTCGTGAAGTGTCTGTTTTATCATTAGCTTTGACTTGAGAATCTTTTTCTGATATTATTCCACGTGCTATGCCCATATTGCCATATCTATGAAGTAAAAGAAATTTTATCTGCTCTAATTTTTTATTCACCTTGAGTTTCCCTTCTCCTTTCTATTCTTTTTTTTTTTAGCTAAATAGTTTCCCTTCTCCGTTCAACTAGGCTCTTGTAATCGTTTTCCTTGTCTTGAGTCTCTCCAACTCCATATCTGTTATTCTTCGGTCTGTTTTGAGGCACGTGGCATCATAATCAAGATTGACATTTATTTGTCTATGTGATTAATTTATACCAGTATTGAATGCCAGTGTCATTTTTGGCTGTACACACATAGACATATTGAGCATTTGGTTTGAGAAATATTCCTTGAAGTATGTTATCCCTGTTCAGACACACAAGAGCAGGATTAGTCACCTCAAAATTTTTCTGAGTTGGTGTTGTCCTTTGGTGTGAAAGTCTTAATCTGGTTGACAGATTTTGCAGTGCTGGTAGTTTGGAGCAGCTCCAAGAGTGAGCTTATCCTGTTCGCTCCTTTCTTATAACTTCACTAGTTCCTAAAGCCATACGTGGTCTTCCAAAAAGATTATGTTTCCACTATGTAATTCTCTCCCTCTCCCCTGAAAGTACTGTCTTTTTGTCTCTCTTTAAAATATAGATAGTGAATATTTTAGCAAATAAGTTATTTAACAAGTGGGCGTCAAAACTTTAATTATCATTCATATGTTTGGGGAAATAAGCATAGATGTTGATCCCTAGTGCCTGAAAATTGAATAGGCAGCTAGAAACCTTCATCACTTAATTCTCAAGTGGAGGACAATGAACACTTGATAAATTTTTCTTGGCAAGTCAAATATTATAGTCCCAACTATTGACATAATTTCTTTTGCAATAATAAAAATTCTTAATAATTTTCCAGAGATATGTGGGTCAGGTGAAAATTGGACTATTGGAGAGATAATGTGGTACTGATAGCAGAAAGGAAACCTGTCTCCTTTCAACTATGTCTTGGACACTTCGGTGAAAGATGTGAATTTTGTTTGTCTTTGAGGATTTGAATGTAATAGGGATGCCATAATTTTATGGAAGTATACATCCTTTTCAGTTTTATGGCGTATTTGGAACGAGCAAAATATGGAGTTAGATGGAGCTGCTTATCTTAAGTTGCCGAGTGATGGGGTTATTTTTCCTTCCCTTTGGGCTTCTGTTATGGTTAGGGGTACCTCTATGACTGATTTGTGCATAGGTCAGAGAAATGCAATTTTTAAGTACTCTTTTGGTCTTGTTTTTCATTGTTCTCAAGAGTCCATCCATTTCCTCTTCTTTTTTATTTTTTTATATTTTTTTATTAATATTGTATTTTTATAAAAAAGTATTATTGCCACGCACATAAGTTCTACGAAAGTGAATGGCTAAAAGAATTTTTGTACGGTATGCTAATTAGGTGTTTACCCAACATGGAACTACGTTTCCAAGACTGTAAGTCTAATTAAACATGGACTTTTCCAGTGTTGTTTGGGATGGTGAAACAATTAAGTTTCACAAAAGTGAATGGCTGAAAGAATTCTTGTATGGGATGCTAATTAGGTATTTACTGAACATAGAAGTATGTTTCCAAGATTGTAGGACCAGTCTAATTAAACATGGGTGTTTTTCTAGGGGTGTTTGGGATGGTGAAACAATTAAATGGTCTTGGAGGTGTTGTTTACCATGTAGCGGTTTCTCTTTGTAAGGGTCTAAATATATCTTCCAGAAATATTAGTAGCATGAAGATTAAAAAATATTCATATAATTAAAGAATGATAACTCACTGGAAAAATGTTATGTGCATGGGATCTGTTGTAGAATATGTCTATGAAGCTAGGGCATTTTTCTGGAGAAAGCTTACTATCATATTATCTATGAATAGATATTGCTTTTTGTTACTCAACACATCTGAGGAATTTATGGAAAGACGTAGGAAAGCAAGCTTCAATCAGAACTTGGAAATGTGGGTAACATAGAAGTTAGAATTGAAAACAAAAACCACCGGTCCACCGCCACCACAACTATAATGAAAATGGTGATTATGCTTTTTAGGAAAGTAGATTTTCACACATGCTGGTTTTTGGGAGTCGATTCATTTCAAATTTGAGTTGGCATTTCCACGAGAACAGTTGATTCTTCTGGTAATGGTAGTTGTATAGAATTTACATAGATAATGAGCTAATAGCTTGTTGCTCTTATTGTGATAAGTAGATTATAAACGTGCTTCAGTCTTTTATGGTGTATATATGTTATTCTTTTTGTAGCGTGGGTCATGACTATACATTGATATCTTTCTGCTGCTACTTTTTGCAGCCGTATGTCAGAGAAAGCAATAATAAATCCAGGTGTTCTTGAAGAAACATAGTAAGAGTTCTGAACTCGAGTAGAAAGCAAATTAGCATTCTTCTGCACTGTAAATTCTAAGACAATGTTTATTGTTGAACTGCCAACCTGCCGCTTAGAGAGGTGTAGATCCCTAAGGTTGATAATTTATGGAACTATATTGTTTAAGATGTTACCATTGTTGTAATATTCTCTCTCTCTCTGGCCTTCTGTCTCACAAATAGTGACTGTGTAATGTTGTTAACTTGTACCTTTACTGGATTTGACGGCGGTGTTGAACTTTATATGAGTTACATTTATTCGAGAAGCAACAGTTAGCATTTTATGTGTATTTAGATCCATTTCTTTTGCCATCTTGATATAGTTGGTGGTTTTGATAACTGCTAAAAATCCACTGAATCATGAATCCGCAAGCAGTAATTGATTACCTTCAGTGGAGCCACAATATATATTTTCTTGATAGGTAAGTCGGGCATTGGAACCAGCTTGAGGTGGTTCCAATAATTGTGAAACTGGGAATGCACTTCTCTCGACATTTGGTCTATTCCCATGGAGATGGAGAAAAGTTGCTGGATCTCTCTCTGATAATGGACCCGATATTATTCAAGAGAAAAAAAAATATCATTTGCTGGCTTTTAATATGTTGTGATTAAATCATAATCCTTTTTGTTCAACCCCTGTTGGCATAATTCCTGAAAAACATCAAATTTAGTTGTCCTTCTCCTCTATCAATATGAAGAAGATATAATTGAGGTCGTCTTTAAGACTAACAAAGAAAAATTATTCTAGTGAAACAAATATAATTCTTTTTTTGATAATACTAACGTAAGTATAATTCTGAGAAGAAAAAACACAACGACAAAAAAGTGTAGAAGATGATTGCTAAGAAAGAGAATGGGAATAGCAAGCAAAGCAGGAGATTGGGCGTTTAAGGCATTCACAGCGGGGCTCGGCGTCGCCACCATTTATCTCACCGCCACTTTTTCCTTTAATGTCTACCGTGGTCTCGCTTGGCATAACGCCCAATCGGTAACTACCGCCTCTCTCCTCTCTCTCTCTCTCTCTCTCTCTCTCTCTCTCACACACACACACACACACACATTCAAGAATGTTGTGTATTGATGTAAACCCTTGTTAACGATGCATTCACAATTTCAGGTTAATGCTAGTGGTAAATGTATTGTATTAATCAGATACTATTATTGAGAATTAAGTCGCCGCTATGGGCCAAGTTTCGAATTTTATTATATCAAAATAATAGATTTATTAATCAGATACTATTATTTAATTCTTTCAATTTTTATATTCTAAAATTTAAAATTTGAGGTTACACAATATAATAATCTTCATATGGCATAATTTTTTGCAACTAAAAGTTACAAAATTTTAAAAGTTTCAAAAATCTTCTTCCTCACGTAAATACAAAATTCATTCACTCTCTTTCAACTCAACTCTTAAGATGCTATGTGACTTTTGAATGTGCTACACTTTAACAATTAAATATAATACTTTATTTATAGGGTAACCACAACTCCCCTTTTCCTAATCATTCTCATATAATAAATATACATACTATAAATAGATTATTTTTAAAAAAAATACTCCTATTAAAAATTATACTCTTCATTTTTATAATAGCAATTCTTTTTTGAATAGAATTCGAGAAGTATCTCAACAATTCCCCCCTCGACTCTCCAAACACTTAACTTTGTTCCAGAATAAAATTCGAGAAGTATCCAATAACTATCCGTCTACCTCACTATAATTATGCACAATTCCTGAGTTCCAAGTGTAATAGTGTCGGTGCTTTAACTGTTAACTTTTCTTGGTTGAATTTGGACCCATTTTTCTGTATCGAAAAAGCGGTTAACAATCAGGTAGAAAACATTGGATAGCTTCACAATTAGAGAACTGATGCTATAAAAATTGTATGAAAAGATTTTTGACATCGAAGCTTAAAGGTCCTTCGTAATTAGTTAATCATCTGACACTTGTTATTTGATTTAAGAATTATATAATATTGACCATTAATTCCAATTATCACTTGAACCTATTGGACATTAGTTCTTCACATTTGCAAATGACTAGGGGATACTATGTTGGTGCTCAGGATTATATTTCTTGTAAAATTAGAGCCTGAGAAAGTGAGTTTTCATCTTATGGAGCATGTGTATATCACACTATACATGAGTTTGACTGGTAAATTTCATTGTTCTTTAACATATGAGGATTTCCCTTTTATGAAGACCCGAGTCGGTCTAGAGTGACAAAGTTTAGAAGAAAACCGAGAGTAGCGTTTGGCCTAAGCAACCCTAGCCCTTCCATTCATATAAGAGCAAACGGAATTATTTTCTTCCGTATAATATATTGGTCAAGTGAGGAACTCTCGGTGTCCAGAATTATCTTTGGCAAACTCAAAGGTGAATAATATGTTTATTGGGGGTGAGCAGTGTTTCTACAAGGTTTCTCCTCCTTAGTTACGTACAGTGACACTAGACTAGCTTATAAAACTTTATTGAATAAAATCATTTACACTTATTCACAAATACAC
Organism: Hedera helix; assembly: GCA_947179155.2. Lineage (NCBI taxonomy): Eukaryota > Viridiplantae > Streptophyta > Magnoliopsida > Apiales > Araliaceae > Hedera > Hedera helix. The sequence goes on from OX359270.1 coordinate 46,373,313, forward strand.
ATGCAATTTCTTTATGATCTTTGATGCACGTACACTTTCCCTTGTGAAAGTTGACATTACAAGAAAGCAGCAGTTGTTCGTTTCTAGACCAAAGCAAGAGTATCCACCAAGTCCTGCATCCAGATTAGGTAAGAATGAAGGATTCATGCTTATAAATAGGTATTGTATTCCATTTGCCATGCAAGATAAGAAAATATAACATTTTTCACCATGACCGATATGGCATGCTTTTTGGATTAATTCTGGTGGCATGCCAAGTGAGTGACATCTGTCCGAGCTGAAAATCCAACACTAATCCCCCAGCCTAATTTTTTAGTCAGTCACGAATTTACCTAGCTAGTTTTTTATTGCAATAAGCCGCCTAGGTAAAGATGTGTGTTGGGCATTGTGAAAAAGGCGAGAGAAGGGTTTCAACTGCCTGCCTCTAAATAATGGGGCTTAAAATTGATAAAGAAGATCGATATCAAAATGGAAATAGTTAATTTAGAAATGGGTGGTCTAAACTCTAAACTTAATAGAGAAGTGATTGACATGGAAGAAGACAATTAATTTAAACTAAGATATATTTATTGGCTAAACAAAGTACGAAAGAATCATCATATAGGCATATAAATTAAGAAATGTGATCGACGCTGGCTAAGTAAATAGGAGTATAAGCCATATTGGGTTTTGGCCGATGTATTTGGCAACTATTATATTATATTCTTGTAATATATATAGCTTTTATGCCCTGCTTGTGCTTGGTGTGGGCATCAAACTGTTGGAGAGTGAAATACAATTGCTCATGCTGAGCATATATGGATATAGCCACACATGTAAACTTCTTTCCCCACTCAATGTATGTGGGAGAAAACTAATTGACTAAGAAGGCGGTGAATTTGTTTGCAAAATGTGAGGACAAATCACATTATTACTTTCCGTATATCTTGTAGTATTTCTTTTCCTTTTCTGATCGAATTGAGAAATAAGCAGCTGCATGTATAATACATCTGCTGTTATCTACTAAGTGGAGTATTTCTTATGCTCTTCAATTCCAGTCTTACTTATCATTGGGCAATCTTCCTCAAACAGGCAAGTTTCTTCATTAATTATCAATTTGGGTTCTGTTGCTTAGATTTCTTTCTAAAATTAATTGCTTCATGTTGATTTGAAAAGAAGCTATTATACCATGGGCCCTTTTCTTAAGTGTAAGCGTCATCAAAGATTCTGACATTGTATCTGTTGATGATGGGGTACGTTGCCTGTTATTTTTGACAATTAATTTTTTGTTATAGATTTTAAAAGCTTATTTATACCATTGGTTTCTTTTCTTAAGCAATCTTATGATCGTGCCTACTTCTCGATCCATATATTATTTATGTTTATTACCTTTATTGCCTCAATATATTGATTGTTGTTGCATTAATGTTGCCAAATATATAGTTGACTGATGCCAGCTCAAAATTTACTTATTTATTTCTTGCAGAAGATTGAAAGGGAAGCTACTAACGATCAAAATGCGTTGTGAATGCTGCTTTCGTTGATAAATCTTTAATTTACATTTTTGGCTTCCTTGGTAAACTTACTAGCTGTTCCGATACTTAATGATGAATTATTATCACAAGTTATTTTGCATGCATGCGTCTCTTCTGTTCACTAAATTTATTAGTAATTTTTAATGTTTTTATGTCTTGCAGCCAGATTCATCCCCGACTATAGTTTGATTCAAGAATTAACTAGATTTGCATGTTAACTGACCACCTGCCATAAATATAACCCCTCTTTCTTCGGGGCAAAAGTTGAGACATTTATTCAGTTATCAACCTCAATAGTAATTTGCCCTTCCCATGTCTCTGCAGAAAATGGATTTACAAAAGTATTTATCATATTAAAATCATTAGATAATGCCTCTTTTTCAAAACATAAGATTATTGTCAAAGTTAATTTAAATTTAAAATTAATATAATTTATTTAAGAGAGAGAATATATATTACGAATGTTTATGTCAGATTTTTTGATTGTCAATTACGTGTAGATAAATATTAGTAGAAAGTGACAACTTTTTTGGAATGAGTTGTAATAGGTGGAATATTCTTATAATTCTATCCATTTAATGTATTGGTATATTTTGTAATTGTATTTCGGTACAAAATTATCGCAATACCTAGCCAGACTCTTTATATAAAAGTATAAATAATAAATTTATATTAATAGTACTTTTTAAATAGTTTAAAATATTTATTATTGATTAAAATTTAAAACAATCTTTTAAAAAATTAATTATAATCATATGTTTTGGAACAAATAAAATATTTATTTTCTTGTGGAACACTGCTAGAGAGAGCATTATTTTTATGTGAAATATAGCACTTGTTTTTTGTGGGTCTATTTTAAAAATAGAGTGTTGGCTTTCTGAATTTGAGTAAAAAATATAGACCAAGAACATTCTTTTTGGATTCTTAGTATGCATTACGATAAATTTATGTAGAATTATAATTTTAAAAAATATCAATATATGATATTAAATAGACATAAAGTCACACTTATCACACATTTTTCTAAAAATACTTACCATGAGTACTTATTTACGTAATTAACAATCTAGACGGAAATATTCGCACCATATATTAGTTTCCTTCTTTTTGGGAGGCAAAGGAAGTAATACTTGTTATTACTCGCGATGTCATTTTTACTTTATCCATACATATTATTAAACTCTAAAATCTTACTTTCTTGCCTAAACACTTTTATGTCAAATATAGCCGCCTAGCCTCGCCTCGCCTACAAGCCCGTGATTTCCCTAACCTCTGACCATCAAACGTGCAATTTTGCAAAATTATCATAGTAGCAAATCTTTAACCGATGGATCGTGTATCGGAGAGCAGTAGCATATGTATACTTCAGTTTAAGTCATTCTTTGCCCCGTCTAAAAGGATGTGTATCAGACTATGGATTGTGTCATTGTTTCTGAGTGCCATTTGTTGTAAATAAAATCATTTACAAGGATATATACAAATTTATTGTGATACATCAAGAAATTCTAAGTGGTTATTCAATCCTTGTTACAAGATATCTGGTAGAGATATAAGGCTACTTGAAGTCTAAAATTTATTGTTCTTCGTATATACCAAATATATACACCTAATTCCTTTACACACGCATGTTTATTCCACTCCCACCAACTGCATCAGTAGCCTTATGCCGCAAACTGATTATAGTTTAACGGGTCCAAACAGGCAACCCTAAATGAATCTTTTGGTCCATCTTTGTTGTTGTCATCAGCTTTATCATCTGGCCACTTGCCTTTATACTCCCTCCATCCTGCAAAAAATAACACAATTCAGCGTTAGCAAAAGTCATTTTGGTAGAGGAAACTAGAATAATTCTTTTTTATTTTTTTAGATCTATTGTTTTGTTCATAAACCAACTCTTTAAATTTGAAAACTTCCTTATTCTGATGTGAAATAACCAATTATGATATTCTGTACAGAGATGATAGAAATATAGCCACATGACATATAATACTGTCTTTCTGCACCTCTTAGATCATGACAGCTTGTTAGCTGGCTCTAGACCCAATAAAAGTTGTGCTGCTTTTCATCTGAGTTCTTACGGAAGAAGAGTAGCAGTCATGTTCTAGCTTTTCTAAATCTGTTTTATCTCCTCAAGTCCTCATCTTTCTCAAATACTTTTCTCTTCTTCATCTTTGATATTACCAGAAGCTGCAGTCACAATGAGTGGCAATGTCAGCTACAATCTTATATCTAGAGGGCTTGGTTCACAGGCATTAGTAGCGGAGGAACCATCATGTAGAGTTGAACCATTGAGAAAATTATTATTATTCCTTACTTGAGGAGCTCCAGAGCTAATGGTGCAAACCTGCAAGGATTAAGGAAAATATTTAAGCACTAGCCCAGAATATAACTAGGCAGCCGCATAATAAAAATGTACCTTTTCCTGGTCTTGGCATCCCCAGTATCTCATCATTTCCTTCATTGAAATTTGTTGGCCTGTCTTGATTATTTTGGCTGGTTCATGGAACTGGAGTCAACTGCAAGGAGTTTCTCCCTAGCTTGTTCTAATAATCTTGTTAGAAGGTTACATTTATCATCAGACTTCTGTCCAAGCTGTAGAACTTCAAACACTAGTGGACTCAATTTAATACGATGGAGTCTTTGCTCAGAATCCTCAAAATCATCATAAACATTTTCAAGATAAATGTATCCACGCTTAACATCCTTTTGCCATCGCTCCAATACATAATGAGATGGAACCTCGTTCACCTTTTCTTTAATGAGTACGGAGATTGCATGTCTACATAGAATTCCCTTGAACTCAAATAAATGACATAAGCATTGGACTTCACATTTAATGTTATTATAAAAAACCTCATAAGCAACTTCCTTCAAAAATACGCCATCTTTCCCCAACAAACTTTCAGTCACTTCATACCTGGAAACTGATCCTACTATTGGAATGAATGAGGCATTACAATAGGTTAGCCCCCTTAGCTCTTCTTGGAATTGCTTGAAAATATCATTAGTGTAAGCATTTTGAAATTGTCTTTCAATGCAAAGACTAGTAATTGTCGGAATAACTGAATAGCAAGTAGCAAAATCAGCATTCTTTTCTACTTGTATCTTACTTTTCAATGCACTGTCGTATTGTTCAACAAACTGTTTCAAGGTAGTCTTTGAGTGAACATAGTTATCGAAGAAAGAACTCATATTTTCACTTCTTTGAATAGTAGACATTCCAGCCCAAAAATTATCGTTCACATAAACTGGAACCCACCGTTGACGATCTTCATATAAAGACTGCAACCATTCATTATCCTCTACATTGTATTCGCCAATCATGTCCATCCAACTTTTTTCAAACTCATCTTCTTTAACGGAATTATAGACAATATTCTTTAAAATCTTTTTGATTGTCTCGTACTGAGCAAGTCCTCCCAACTTCACAGGAACTTTTTTCATTATTTGCCATAGACATAGACGATACCGAGAATCTGGAAACACCTCTAAAACTGCGGTCTGCATGTCTTTGCACTGGTCGGTAATTATAGCCTTTGGACTACGTCCCAGCATACATGTCAATAATGCCTTGAATAACCAAACAAAAGTATTTGTATTTTTGCTAGCTAGTAAACCACAACCAAACAATATATAATGACCATGGTGATTCACACCAACCAATGAGGCTAATGGCATGTCATAACTTTTTGTCAAGTAAGTTGTGTCAAATAAGACAACATCTCCAAAAGACTCGTATGCAGACCTACACCTCGCATCAGCCCAAAAGACATTCCTTATACGGCATTCATCATCCACATCAATCATATAGAAGAAATTTGAATTCCTACTTTGCATACGATGAAAATATATGCATAAAGCCTCAGCATCCCCAACCTCTAGTCTCAATTCTCTTGCGTTTGAAATACTACACTCCTCACCAAACGTTAAATTTTCATACCCACCAGTTTCAACAACAGGAGAGTGAGAGTTTTTGTTCAAAGGTATGCAAGCCAGGTCATTTGGTTTCAATTTCTTTTTTCCACGCGATTCCAAAACCTTGTTACACCTCAGCCGTCGTGCCTTCTCGGGACTCAACAACTTGTGATTGTGATCAAGATAGACTCGAGTGATAATGAACCTTCCATCATCTCTAATTGCAACATTGATCTTGGCCTTACAGTTTGTCTTGGTTGAAGGTCTTGAGTGAAAAGGTTCTTTTGTAACAGACACGTTCTTACCATTTCGAGCGCATGCAAATGAGAAGTACTTTTGCTTTCCATCATCACCTTTTTTGGTGCTTGTTTTTGCTATACCAAAACCCCGAAGTATTGCATAACTGTTATAATGTTTTCTAATCTCTGCCTCAGACTGAAAAGACATCCCCACTTTTGGTGTTTCCACTTCATTCCCAGTAGACATTGCACCAAGTTCCTGTTTATTTTCTCTTTCGGGATTACTTTTCTCGTCATCATAAGTCGTCTCTGCATTAGTTTCTAAATTCATCTTCACATAAAAAATGGGACAACTATTCTCTGTCAGCATTAGAAGAAGTAGTAGATAATGATTTACATTGAATAAATAAATAACATATACTTTTTTAGTAAGTAACAAATAAACATTTATAAGAAGAGAATAAATTGTTTACGAATGACCTGTAAAACTAGAGTTTTACACCTTCTAATAACAACATGGGACGTAGGGAATTCAGGATAATCAAGGAATTTGAATTGTATTGACACATTGTATTTATTATTTACCATGGTAAAACTGTTTAACTAACCATATTGGATTCCAAATCCCTTGATTTTTTCCCCTGAATTCCCTACCTTCAATGTTATTATTGGAGGGTGTAAAACTTTGGTTTTACGGGCCATCCGTATATAATTTATTCTCTTATAAGAAATACCAAACAATAAAGCTATTATATCTCCAAATATATTGATAAACAAAAGAAGGCCAAGGATAAAAATTATTCATACAAACTTGTGCTGTTTATTGTATCTTCTTTATAATAAGCAATCAAAATCCCTAATCGTAAGCTTCAAAGAAAAGATGAAAGATGCGGAAACCTGTAAATTTTAGATGGAAATGGCACCATTAGATTTTGCTACTTTCTAGCTGTTATAAAGATGTTAAATCCCAGCATGCAAATTATATAAACAGGACAACTGCAGCCATTCACCTATAGTTTTCTAAAGAAGTAAAAACTAATGGTACCACAAAGTTTAAGATACGGAAACAAGGCTGAATACTGATAGTATTTCTATGTTCATCATAGTCCATATCTTATATTTATAAATCAACAGATAATCACATATAGATCGTAAAAAGTCATATGTTGCCCTAATAAAATGATAAAACAGATAGAAAAGATTAACAAGAACAAGTTCCAAACATAAAAAGGGATCGAAGTTGGAGGTAGTACCTTAAAATTTTGGAATGACAATATGATTTGATAGTGAAAGTAAATGAAATACTTTCCGCAAAACTTAGATCAGACTGAGTTTAGAGATGCTTAGAATTTCAACTCAATTCTTTACTGTTTTGAGCAAATAGAGGGTGCTAGTATGTCGATTTCAAGGATTTGATTCTAGGGTTTTAACTGCCAGTCGGGCGCAGCCGGAGGGCCTGTGAGGTGTCTTTGGTGTGTTACTACTGCTTAAGATCTCAAGTTATGGGTCAGTATTTTCGGAATGGGTAGTTCTGAGCTTTTGGAATGCTCTCTCATTCTGTGTAATCAAAGCTCTGAAGTATGAAATACTCTCCGCGTTAAGAAAGAGGCTTTTAAAGTTATTACTGTAAATATCTTCTTCTTTTTTTTCTTTTCTTTTTTTAATGTTTTATAGGTACTTTTTTTTATTCAAAGAATTCAAAACCAATATCAGAAAGAAATGCACTATTTTTTTTTTTTTTTTAATGTAGTGTCCTAGAATGGTATATAAAATGAAGAAATATTTTATAAAAATATAAGAATCCTCTTTTTTTGGTATGCTTATCAAAGATTGGTCTTGAGCACTTGACTTGTTAATTGTTATATTAAATAACAACTTTAATTTCGAGATTTAATATAAAAATTCATTAAGAAAAACTATGTCCAAATGTTTTCGAGATAAAAGAAATATTATGCCCCCTCCTTAAAAAACAATATTATTAATTTTTGTTTGACAATTTTGTTTTTAAGTATCAAGGTGTTTGTGGCTCATTTTACAATTTTTTTTTAATAAAGAGTATTTTAAATTAATTTTGCGTTTATCATTGAAAAAACTAAAATGTCATATACAATTAAGTTATATATAAATTTTAATATTAAAAAACTAAGATTATGTTTATTTATAAAAAAATATACTTGAAATTAGACTATTTATCTTAATTTAATACGACTTTATATTATTTAATCGTTTGCTGAGAGATTATTAATCCCTTAATGTTAGACTATTAGTCCCATAAAGTCATTTAATAACTTAAAATGATGGAGAATATTAATTCATTTTTTTTTATGAGATTATGTATAATTCTACATAAATAGCCTTATGAACGATAAAAAAAAAAGAGTCCATAGGACTATTTAAAAGACTATTAATCTCTCATCATAGGATAAAATAATCCAAAATAATATTAAATTAATACAAATAGTTCAATTCTAAATATATTTTTTACGAACAAATATAACCAAGTGTCTTGATTAAAAAAAGTAAGCTCAGTGTTCCTCGTCTGGACTCTGGAGGGAATAATATTGGCATGCAGATCACCGACCAAGGAATTGTGATGGAGGAGTAGTAAAGCCTGCTTCTCAGGTTAGGTGCAGTAATCCTGTTGTTTGAACAATATACGCATAAAACTTGAATCTCATAATTCAGCACATGTTCAGCTTCAACACAATTACACAACCATTAGCAAACCAGCCATGTCATTTCTAGTTCATTTTCTTCTCTATATACATCCCACTTGTTCCAAGACTTCGCAGTCTGGCACCATTGTAGGGGACTTCCTTCAACTTCTCACAGTATGAAATCTATACTTGAGAAAAGGTGAGAAAAGTCGAAACTAATTGCTAATAATAGCAAATGACTGGTCTCTAAATCAATTTGAATGATTGACATAGATCTGAATAATTTTGCGTTGAGATGAACCAACGTGTAAAGCAAACTGCTATTGCTTAAGTAGTAACAAAACGCCTTCCATTATGTACTTCAAAATTAAGATCCAACTCTAGTTGATTATATCATTACTTGAATACGAACTCCAGTTTTGATCGTATTTATACAGCTTGCCCTGAACAATACAAACACATAAATATCAGGAGACGGTTTAGTTCCTGCCAAAACTCATTAATTTGCAAGTTTTTGATTGGAAACAACGCCATCACCATTTCTTTTTTCAGTACCATTAAAGATTACATTTCAACATTGGGGGAGAGAGAATTTGATCCCATGATCTCTGCTATAGAGTTATATGTTAAAATACAAGAGAAACAGGCCTGGTCAAAATTTCAGACAAACTTGTGCTGTTGAGAAGGCACGTTATGAAGGAGCTAAGATTTGTCAAATGCACTTTTGAAAAATACTTAATAAGCTGTTTCATATACTACTATTTACCATGTTTGGAGGTCAAAACAGCGAAGTGCTTTCGATCAGAATTGCATTTCTGGCATCCACAAATGCAGGAGACTGTATGAAAGAGGGCTATCCTATATGGACGTCTTCGCACCTCAGATCATATCACAGATACTGCTTGCTTATGAGATGAAATACAATAACAGGCAAATCAGGCAAGCACACATGGAGTGTATGCAAGTCCAAACTCTAAAGTGATTTTATTGAGGCATTAGATTTATTAACTGCAGAATAATGTTGTTATATAAGCACTTCAACATGATTTTCACACAAAATGAATGATGTAGCTTGTGATTCCTGAACCTATCATTTCAAGACATATACACAAGGACACCATTCTTGATGAGAATCATGTACAAAATTCTGTACGAGTAAAATTTTCCCGAACTTCATTTAAATGAGATGCAACTAATAATAAATAGTTGGAATGAGATTTATCCATATAATACCTGCCCAGAATTCAGGTACATGATTCACTGATGACGTGTTATGCGGCACCATGGACATCCTTTGAGACTCTATTTGAGGAAGCCTCTGAAATCCCTGGGGGTCGTTATGGACCTCAGCCAATGGATTCACAATAAACCCACCACCACCCTGGAGCCCGAATCTCCTGTTCTCCAGCTTAGAAGTATCAGTGTTTGTTTTATTAACACCCATGTTGTGTAGAGCAACCACTGATGAGGTTCCACCAGAAGCAAAGTACCTTGAGGTTGACTGTCGACCTTCTGTTCTCTTCCAGAGCTTAGAACTTATAAATTCTGCACCAGGTAGCTTGCAACACATGGCTCCTGCAGAGTCGGTATTTGGCATCCTTCTGGTTGACACAGCCAAATCAAGTGAGATCTCATCCAAGACCAGCTCTAAGCCATGAACACGTGATTCCAAATAATGCATTCCATCCTGCGAGCTCCCAACGAATCCCTACAGTAAAAATTAAATGAATGGGAGAAAATTGCTTCATTATAGTAAAGGCAGGAGTAGATAAACCAGCGAAAAATCTGATGGTACTAAAAACATGCATCAAACAAACCAAAACTATGTACAAACCAAAGGCAGGCTAAGAAAGTAGATTGCACTATTCTCTCTTATTGCTCTACGTCCTCTATCGACAAGTGTATGTAACAAAAGTAAGTTTAATTTACCATAAATTTGATTCATTTTCTTTGTCGTAAGTTCAGCTGAGTTTAGTCATTTTATAAATTCAAAATTGTTAATCTATGTATTGTTGGAAAACTTTCATCAAGATCTTCAAAACATGATCCATTGTTTATATATATATATATATATATATATATATATATATATATATATATATATATACATTAGTTAAAATGGTCAAAATTGAGGTTAAAGTTTTGTATTTTAAAATACACTATTGTAGGCTTTGGTTATAACTTTTGACATTTTAACTACATTAAACCATATCAACAATGGATCTTGTTTTGAAGATCTTGATGAGAGCTTTCCAACAATAAATAGACTGACAATTTTGGATTTGTAACAAAAAAGTTATTGAGTTTTAGAATTATATTGAAGAAAGAGAAAGGTTAAGTTAGGAAGAGAACCAGTGGTCTAATTTTTTGATTCTTTTGACGTGCAAAACTATGCACAAGATCTTGGGATGCTAATCCTCCCATTTTAATATGAGCCTTTGTTATTTGAGATGAACGACAGGAAATCAGTTGACTAGGAAATGATTCATTGTTAGCGGTGGCTATGGATCACTCTCCATATATATATATATGGACAATATTTGTGGGAGCCTAATTTCCAAGGATAAGAAAATTACCTGGAATAGATCTAACAAACTGGACTGCTGGTTTTCAATTTGAAGAAGCTGCTTGCGGATCAAAGATAGATCCTCAAATTCTTTCTGGTTCCTATAAAGATCCTCAGTAACATTACTAGCTACTGCTGTAGATCCTGACACCTCATCATGGTATAGAACCACACGTGAGCCAGCTCTAGCCTCATAGAACTTGTTTATCTTTTTATAGGAGTCCTTACCGAAGAGCGTCCGTCTCGTTTCTAGCTTTCTAAACCTATTTATCTCCTCCTCATCTTTGTCAAATACTTTCTCATCCCTATCTTTGCTATCCCCAGAAACTACAGTCAAAGATGGAGCAGCAATGTCAACTTTCCAATTAGCAGGCAGCGCCTTATGATCTAGCTTTCTGAGCATTGCTGGACCTGTTTTATTGATGCTACAATCTAGAGGACTTCTTTTGAGGGCACTGGCAGGGGAAGAACCATCACATGAAGGGGAAACATTAGCCAAGCTATAATTCTTCCTCACTTGAGGAGCTCCAGAGCTAATGGTATGCAAAGTTATTGAGCCAGGTGGATAGCATCCATCAGTAGCAACTTCTGTCCACAGTACATGAGAAACAAAATAATTTCAGAAAAGCCAAGGGGGATCTACCATCCTTCACATTATCAATCTCAAATAACAGTCAAAATCTAACATCTGGGTATAATCAATTTTGTCGGTCATCTCAAATAATACTACATAATGATTAATTATGTTCCCAAACGTACAATTTCTTTTCTGAGGGTGACGGATAACAAAAATATTTGAACTTGAAAATAGATCAAACAATATGAAATCTTTCTTTTTCAAACACTATGAAATCACTCTCTTTGGTATTTAGCTTTCTCATCAAGACAGATAAATTATGAGGAAAATAATATCATACCTTCTGAAGAAGATTGAGAATCACGAGGCGGTGAGACCTCATTGGGTACATCCGGAATTTCTCTCCAAGCTTCCACCATCTGATTCATGGTCTCCCTCACAACCTTTACCTACACAATTACCAACACTTAATCCACATTACATCTACCTAATCCAATTTATCTAGATCTACTACATATCTTATATCTAAATACACATTATTGCATCTCTTTGCAACTATAAATAAAAATCAAAATTATCAAACAGTTGACCAATTTTAATTCAATTTAACAGAAATTACAAAATCTAAAGATTTTGCAACAACAATCAAACAATTAAACTACTTAATAGTTGAATTAATATGAAACCAAACCTTATCGAATCGTTTGGCTTCAAATGTCTTCAAACAGGAAGCCTTATACTCAGGCAACTCATTTCTCTCAACCACCGCCAACTTGGCCAACGCCTCCGCAGCTGCCTTCCTCGCCGCCCAGTCCTCACTACTCACAAACTCAACCAAACACTTGACCAAATTCCTCAATCCCTGCTGACTCAAAGCGCCATCAGTTCCAATCACACTGACGAAAACAGTCAACAGTGCTGCCTTCGCTTTAAAACTCCGAGACCTCAATAATTTCTCCAGCCTCGGCAGCAGTCTCTTTAGAAACACCGGCTCCGGCTCCGGAGATCCGTCAATTGCAGCGGCCAAACACAAAGCCGCGCCAATCTGAGAATTCGTGTCCTGCTCGGTCACCAAAGCGTCAACTAATGGTTTGGCAATCGATGTGAAGGGGGGTTTAGTGATGTGAGAGGAAATTGAGCTAATGGCGGTGACGCAGGCGGAGCGGACGGCGGAGTTGGGGTCACAGAGGCGGCGGATTATAGAGGAGAGGAGTTTGGAGAGGTGAGGAGAGAGAAAATTTCCGTGAGCTTGAGAAAGGAGAGAGATTAAACGGACGCATTGTTTCCGTACGGGTGATTTGTCGGAGGAACCGGTGGTGGTGATTAAGGATAGGAAAGGTGGAATGCAGTCGTGTCTGAGGGTTTTTGCGATGGATTCGAGCTCGGTGGCAGCGGCGGAGTAGGTATCGCGGTCGGAGAGCTTGTTGAGGCACGTGAGGACTCGGTGCTTGAATTCACGTGCTGTGGTGGCTTGGATTGTAGACTGTTTTGCGAGGGCAGCCATTGGTAATGGTGGCCGTGAGTGAAGTTCGACGCTTTCTAAAAGCTCTGTACTTCCTCCATTTTAAAGAGAGAGATGGGAAGGAAGACGATGATGTGGCCGTTAATTTTCAGTTTCTTTCCTGAAATTTTGGACACGACAGCGTTTGTGTTAGTTTTTAACTTTTTAACCAGGAGAGAGAATAAGGAAAACGCACAGAGGGCGATTTTCAGCTCCCACTTTGCCCTTGGTACATTCAGAAGAATTTTTCTGAGTATTATTAACCTTGTACACAAAAAAATCAAACTAGAAGAGAGTAAACCTTCTTTATTATTAGGCCAACCCCTTGGGCTTACTACTAAATGCTAACAGTCAATATGTAGGGCATGCTATTATAATTTTTCTATCTACTTATTTTCCTCAATTTATTATTTTTATATCTTTTCTTCAACAGAAATTAAGTCATAAATGTTTGTCGGCAGGTAAGTTTCTAGGCATCATTTTAATCTTCTTCCCAAAAGCATTAGTCAATTTCGGGAAACAATTTGCGACAGTGTTTCATATAATTCAAAAAAAATCTATTTATTCAAGAAATAAAGATGGCCACGAAATATTCAATTACAATTTTGGCATATTAGCTTTATAAGAGCAATTAATATTTACAAACAAAATTAAAATAATTACATTTGTTTGATAAGCATATCATAACCCTAAATATACATTACGTAAATTATAAAAATCAAATAAGTCTCTCATTTTGGTAAAAAAAAAAAATATACACAAATTAATGTAACACAAGAATACTAGTCTTTGCTGATAACGCAAGAATACTAGTCTTTGCTGATTCAACAATTTCATAAGATGCAACTTATATTACCAATCTTTAATAATATGTATTTGTTAGAACAGTTAATCTCGAGATAAAAAGATTAAATATTGACAATGACAATCGACATAGAGTTATTAAAATTCTAAGGATAGTTGATGCAGATTCCACCACCATCATCCCATAAAAAAAATAAAAAAGAAAGAGGACCACCAACTAGGTTTGCAATGTAGACCACCACTGGGAGAAGGGGAGAAAAAGAGACTTAACCTCAAAACAAAGATGCCAAATTCCCACCTTCGACGAGATATAAAAGGTAAGAGGTTATTGTCTATTGAACAGCTAGCTAGTTTATGGTTGGGTTCGAAAAGAAGAGGTGAACGAAATCAGACAAGGACATTTCAGGTTTCCATGATCTTTTGATTCATTGTATTGCACTAGTGCCCTTCATACAAATACAATTCAAAGGCTGAATTTGGGCCACTATGCCTGTTAGATATATATGAAACTAAAGGGAATTGACGTAGACACGTATAGTAACGGTTGCAAACATTAGTATCCGAAAGAACCATGGAAATACAAAAGGTTTAGAATTGTCCAAAAGAGGCACGCCAGAATCCACATACCATAACTTTACCAGCTATATCTTTGTGAAACAACTGCATCATGTGAGTAACATGTTTATTGTACAAGCCAGTCTGCAGCCCAGACTTGCAACAACTTGAAGAACAGCTGAATGATCATAGATCTCAGCCCAAAAGTTCAACAAAAGCCCATGTAAGTTCTAGAGCATGTACGGCCAGATTATCATCTCAGATTCACATGAGTCAGTGGAACCATCGCATCCCCCACACTAAAGGCATGCAGGTATACTGCCTCCTTGCCGAGTCCACGAACCTATACGTATGATGTATCCCACATTAAATCTTTAAAATGATCTCCCTGACTCCTTCCTCGTGGCCAACCTATTAATCTTGCTGGCAAATGATCTGCTAGAGAATCATTCGATGTAGCTCTTTAGTAAGGCCTAACGGTGAGTGCTTGCTCCTCCAAAAGTTCATCAGAATCAAGCCTTGGTTCGGTAAATTATTTGACGACAAGAGCCTGCAAAGAAGACGAACAATTTTCCATTAGCCCACATTTCTAATTTTGTCTCTCTTATTTCTCACATGTAAAAACACCTTCCATTGCAGAGGTAACGTCCTTACAAGGCTCTTTCTCCAGATTCGTTAGTGTTTGTCCTTACTATTAGTAGTGGCATATTGTGTACTTTTTTCTTGTTCTCCAAATGGAGTCACTATTCTGTCAGCATTAAAGCCATTGCTTGGTTAAATATTGGTTAGGAATAGTAGTTTTTTTTTTAAAAAGGAAATATTATGAACTGAGAACAGTTATACTCCACGTGAAAAGAGAACAAGGAATCCTCTGCCGGAAGAAAGAAAAGAAATCACAGAGAATGGTCTTTCGTCTCTAATAATACGATGTAGGCAATGGTCTTAGCTCCAATTAACTATACATATGCTTAAGAGCTAAAGACCAAGTTAGGTGGTTACTTTCCAAACAAAAAGAAGAATCTCGTCCTCCTTTAATACCTCCTTCGATCCTCTTAAAATTTCCTATGTACGTTCCAGAAACTCCACCTTCATTATATCCTAATCAAAATTAAAGACGCCCAATTCCCATCCAGCACAAGAAACAACGTTGTATTGTTGCAGCAAAATGACATACACAATCCACTCTTATGCTGACATCTGGGCTCATCAACCAATTGTGTTTCACTCTCTTGCCACTACGAAACATCTACAAGGCTTAATAGCCTGCATGGGAACCCAATGAATACCTGAAACTGCCTAAACTTGAGAAAACCATAGAATGCAATCATAGCCATCAATATGTGGATACAAACAAACCCTAACTGGGATTTACCATCTTTTGTCTATATGGTAAAATATGAGAAATGGTTAGTATACAGTTAGACAGAAAATTCGTAGAGAGAAAAAAGATTTAAAAAATCTGCAAATCTCAGGATTTGAAGCCTTTAAACAAGGCAGGCATATATATCTTCTGATCTTCTTCCATTTAACCTCCTGAAAAAGCATTATCAATCTATGCACAACATCAAATGGGATACATCCTTCCCTATAACGTACTCCCAATGAATTAAAGAGTCTCCGTTTAAAAGTCAAACTTTATAAGTAAAATCTAAACTTTCTAATAATCTACTGTCAATAGAAAAAATAAACATCAAGATATTCGGTACCTTACATGAAAATTGGAACCAACTCGTATTAATGTAATATCAAACATTAATCGAGTTTAATTGAAAAAAAAACAATAATAATCTGTTATGTTCTCAGTTCTAATTGACATAGAAAATGTAAAGGAAAATAGTTTCAGATAAAAGGAAAGGAAAAAATGGCTAAGATAGAAGAATGGAAGAAAGATTTGATTAGAATAGTAGAAATTACAAGTCCTGGAAGGAAAATTACAATGAACTAAATCTGATATCCTCTCCTTTCTCTAACTCAGCTTATATCTTAAGCCACTCCATCAATTACAACTAACTTTCCCTCCGATACAATTTCAAATATGCTGACATCACTCTAACCATATTACCCAACGACTGACACGTACTAACTAACCAATTTGACACTTAATTGACTGACATCAGCCTAACTACTAACTACTAACTAACTGACTTGACTGATAATGATGTATTATGCACTCAGTTCTAATTGACATAGAAAATGTAAAGGAAAATAGTTTCAGATAAAAGGAAAGGAAAAAATGGCTAAGATAGAAGAATGGAAGAAAGATTTGATTAGAATAGTAGAAATTACAAGTCCTGGAAGGAAAATTACAATGAACTAAATCTGATATCCTCTCCTTTCTCTAACTCAGCTTATATCTTAAGCCACTCCATCAATTACAACTAACTTTCCCTCCGATACAATTTCAAATATGCTGACATCACTCTAACCATATTACCCAACGACTGACACGTACTAACTAACCAATTTGACACTTAATTGACTGACATCAGCCTAACTACTAACTACTAACTAACTGACTTGACTGATAATGATGTATTCTGCACTTGATCTTTCTGCTGAGCTACTTCTTGTAATTCCTTGTAACACTTGAATTCTGCAGCAACTTTAATAATTTCCCTGCTAATGCCATAATTTCCTGTTAATGCTAATTTCATAACATTGCCCCCCTGTTGAAAGCATCCTTGTCCTCAAGGATCAATCTGATGAAGAAACGAGCTGAAGGGGAAATCAGGAAATCTGAGAACCATTTGCTTTGCATCTTCCCAAGTAGCATCCTCAGTTGCAGCTCCTAACCATTGAATTAAGTACTCAACTTTTGGTTTGTTGTTGTGCTTAACCATCCTTTTACTCAATACTTTCTCGGGAACCACTTTTGGTTTACCATCTTCAGCAATAGGAGGCAGTGTAGAAGCTATAACAGCATCATTCCCAATGGCTTTCTTTAATAAAGAAACATGGAAAACATTATGAATTAAAGAACCAACAGGAAGTTTCAATCTATAAGCTACTGGCCCAATCTTGTCCAATATTTCATAGGGTCCATAGAATCTTGGTGCCAATTTGAAGCTGGCTCTTTGTGCCAAGCTTGATTGCTTGTAAGGCTGTAGTTTAAGGTAAACAAAATCTCCTACCTCAAAATGCCTCTCAGTTCTATGCTTATCAGCAAAGAATTTCATTCTATTCTGTGCTTCCAGTAGTTGCTACCTTAATTCCTTCATCGTATTAGACCTCTCCCTTATGAAAGAATCCACTGCTGGTACTTGAGTTCTTTCTGTCTGATGAAAAGATACTTGTGGAGGATCAAACCCAAATAAAGCCTTGAAAGGGGTACACTGTAAACTAGAATGAAAGTTGGTATTATACCACCATTGTGCTAAGGCTAGCCATTGAAACCATTTCTTGGGTTGTTCAGAACACATACATCTGAGGTATCCTTCTAAACATCTGTTTAACCTCTCAGTCTGTCCATCAGACTGAGGATGGTAAGATGTACTCATACACAGCTTGACCCCCAGTTGATTGAATAGAGTTTGCCAGAAGTTACTGACAAAAATCTTATCTCTATCACTGACAATTGACTTTGGAAGTCCATGAAACTTATATATGTTTGTAATGAAAATTTTTGCCACCTCCAGAGCAGAATATGGATGTTTCATACCAACAAAATGAGCAAACTTTGAAAATCTATCAACTACAACCAATATAATTGTATTACCTTCTGAGTTAGGTAAGCCTTCAATGAAATCTAATGAGATATCAGTCCAGGGTTTGGAGGGAACTTCTAATGGCTGCAATAATCCTGGGTAAGGCACATTTTCACTCTTGCGTCTCTGGCAAACTTGACATTCACTAATCCATTTCCTGACATCTGTCTTCATACTAGACCAAACAAAGTACTGGTGCAGTCTCTTAAGGGTGGCTTGAACTCCAGAATGTCCTCCTATAGAACTATTATGAAAGGTATCAAATACCTTCTTTCTGATATTAACTCCTTTTCCCAGAACAATGTGTCCATTCTTCCTTAGAATACCATCACAGAATGTATAATCTGAATTGCATGTTGGAGTGATAGTTAGCTTCTGAATTAATGGCTTAATTTCATCATCGGAATCATAGGATTGACTGATTTCCTGCATCCATAAGGGTTGACATACAGATATAGCTTGTAATTGCAGTGATTCTGACCTACTAACTGTCACACTGCCAGTACTTTCATGGGGTTTCCTTGACAGAGCATCTGCGACTAAATTTTCACTTCCTTTCTTATACGTAATTTCGTAATCATATCCCAACATTTTGCTTAGCCATTTTTGCTGTAATAAAGTTGTTAACCTCTGCTCCATAAAGAACTTTAAGCTTTGGTGGTCAGTCTTGATAATAAAATGAGAACCAATAAGGTAAGATCTCCACTTAGTGACAGCATGAATAATAGCTAACAATTCTTTTTCATAAACTGAATACCCTAAATGTTTAGGGGCTAGTGCTTTGCTAATGAATGCTAAAGGCCTCCCACCTTGCATCAATACAACCCCTATTCCTTTAGTGCTAGCATCAGTCTCTACAATAAAGGGTTGTTTGAAGTCAGGTAAAGCCAGAACTGGTGTGGAACACATAGCTGCTTTCAGTTTTTCAAAGGCTACTTCTGCTTCTGTTGACCACACAAACTGGTCCTTTTGCAGCAACTTAGTCAAGGGTCTTGAAATCTCTCCATACCCTTTAACAAACCTCCTATAATATCCTGTCAAACCCAAAAATCCTCTTAATTCCTTGACATTGGTAGGTACTGGCCAACTGATCATTCCTGCAACTTTCTTTGGGTCTGCTGCCACACCCTTTTCAGAAATAATGTGTCCCAAATATTCCACTTTCGTTTGAGCAAATGAACACTTAGATCTCTTTGCAAACAAGGAATGAGACCTCAATGTAGATAATGTACTATGAATGTGCTTAATATGTGTCTGAATATCAGGACTATAGACTAGTATATCATCAAAGAATACCAAAATATGTTTCCTGATTTGAGAAGCAAATACCTGATTCATTAATGCTTGGAAAGAAGCGGGGGCGTTTGTAAGCCCAAATGGCATCACTAGGAATTCGTAATGTCCTAGATGTGTCCTAAAAGCAGTCTTGTAAACATCAGAGGGATTCATCCTGATTTGGTGGTAGCCTGATCTAAGATCCAGTTTGCTGAAGAATTTTGCCCCCCGTAATTCATCTAACAGCTCCTCAATTATAGGAATGGGAAACTTGTCCTTGATTGTAATTCGGTTGAGCTCCCTATAATCAACACAAAATCTCCATGAACCATCCTTTTTCCTTACTAGGATAATTGGTGATGCAAAAGGGCTTTGGCTGGGTTGAATGATTCCAGACACCAACATCTCCTTAACCATCTTTTCTACCTCATCCTTTTGAACGTGTGGGTACCTATAAGGTCTTATAGTGAAAGGGTCAGTTCCAGTCTTTAAAGGAATGTGGTGATCATGAGTTCTATGAGGAGGTAGGGACTTAGGTTCTTGAAAAATATCCACAAATTCCTCTAGTATTTGACTAACCTCTTCAGGAATCTTCTCGTCAATTATCTCCTCACTGATTGAAAATAAACAGGCCATACCAGTTAGCTGTTGCTTGCTGTAAGCATAAGCTAAGTCATCAACAGTAATCATGGAGATCATAGAATTTGTGCCCTCTTTTGTTCCTTGTAGCCGTATCTTTTCATTACCCAATGTGAAAGTAAGTGTAAGTTGCTCAAAATTGAATATGCAATCTCCTAAAGTCCTGAGCCACTGTACTCCAAGGACTGCATCACATCCTTTTAGAGGAATTATTCTCATATCAGAATGAAATTTGTAACCTTGAGCTGTCCACACAAATTTTCTGCATCTTTCTGAACTTACTATCCTAAATCCATCAGCAACTGAGACTTGTAAGGGCTTATCCAATTCTCTCACACAGTGTAAATGCTCAGCTGTTTTGGAGTTCAAGAAGTTATGTGTACTTCCAGTATCTATGAGGATGATAATCTCTTTGTTTCCAACCATAGCTTTGATCCTAACTGTAGCTGCAGAAGTGTTCCCATTCAAAGCATGAAGAGAAATGGTCATATCTGTCTGCTGCACTTCCTGACCACTTTCTTGTGTCCCAATAATAGTATCTTCCTCATCTATTTCATCATCCCCAATTATCATGAAAATCTTCCTGTTCTGACACTTATGACCAGGCTTGTATAACTCATCACAATTAAAACAAAGTCCTTTCTCCCTTCTAGCCTGTATCTCATTATAAGTCAGCTTCTTTACATCTCCTGGAACTGTTCTGAATACTTGGTTTCTGCTTCAAATTGCTGTTACTGAATTATCTGAATTACTCAAGGGTTTTTCCATCGCTGAAAAGTTCTTGACCCCATTCTTGAAAGAGCCATTTGCAGAGTGTGTAGATGTGGCAGAGAATTTAGTTCTTTTGAAAATAGCCTCGATAGTTGATTCTTGCACCCTAGCCACTGAGATGGCTTCAGACAACTTCCTGGGTTTCAACAATCTAACAAATCCCCCAATTTCTTCTTTTAATCCTCCAATAAAGCATTTAACAAAATACTCTTCATTCATCCCTGGATTTTCAGCTTCCACCAATGATCTAAGAAATTCAAATCTCTTTTGATATTGGATAACACTAGAAGTCTGTTGTAACCTATTGAATTCAGCCAACGCATTAGTGAGAGTAGGTTCTCCAAACCTGATTTCTACATCATCAACAAACTGAAGCCAAGAAATATCTTGATGTGATCTGTAATATGCCAAGAACCATGATCCTGCCTCACCTTCTATATTCAAAGCTACTGTCCTTAATTTCTGTTCATCATTCATAGGGTAGAACTGAAAGAAATAATCACATTTCATCACCCAATTCTTAATGTCTAACCCATTGAATATAGGAAAATCAAATTTAGGGTTAAGTTGTCTATTCATATTGTTTCCCCAATTCTGTGAATTATGAGTCTTATTCTTATTTCCCTCTTGCTGAACTGGTGATTCCCCATTTATATCATGCAAATGTTCAGGTGAATTCAAAACAGCCTTACCTTTTGATGCTCTTTGGAACTCAGACATCATCATTTCCATAGTACTCTGCATATGTCCGAACCTATCCCCAATTTCGTCTACAGTTTTTTGTAAATGGTGATGGCTATTCATCAATTCTTGAACCCTAGAATCAGTATTCCTGAGGTTTTCTTCAAGAGCCTCCTTAGATCTAGTTCCTGCTGCCATTATTGGAATGGATTTCTATCTGAAGTTTTTAGGACAGTTCTTATGGTGTTGAACGCAAATGCAGAATGGAATAATGTCTCCGGAATTGATTGAATTTTGGCCAAGGAAAGATAGCTCTGATACCAAATGTTATGTTCTCAGTTCTAATTGACATAGAAAATGTAAAGGAAAATAGTTTCAGATAAAAGGAAAGAAAAAAATGGCTAAGATAGAAGAATGGAAGAAAGATTTGATTAGAATAGTAGAAATTACAAGTCCTGGAAGGAAAATTACAATGAACTAAATCTGATATCCTCTCATTTCTCTAACTCAGCTTATATCTTAAGCCACTCCATCAATTACAACTAACTTTCCCTCCGATACAATTTCAAATATGCTGACATCACTCTAACCATATTACCCAACGACTGACACGTACTAACTAACCAATTTGACACTTAATTGACTGACATCAGCCTAACTACTAACTACTAACTAACTGACTTGACTGATAATGATGTATTCTGCACTTGATCTTTCTGCTGAGCTACTTCTTGTAATTCCTTGTAACACTTGAATTCTGCAGCAACTTTAATAATTTCCCTGCTAATGCCATAATTTCCTGTTAATGCTAATTTCATAACATAATCCACTAATTTTTCAAAGTTAGTACGTAGCAAGAGTAAAAAGGTTTAACCTCCGATCCTAACGTACCGTAGAATATACCACAAATCAGTTCCAAACAGAAGGGTATAATAATATAACGCAAATCAGATCCAAACAGTAAATTGTCTCACCGAATATGTAGTTTTTCAAAGTAATTTTTTTTAATTTATATGAAATATATATCTAAACATTTTTTTAATAGGACAGAGGGAATATTTAGAAATTGAATAATGCAATAGAGACTTTTAAAAAAAATGTTAATTTTTTTTATTAATATCAATAAAAATCAACACTTTGAGTATGTTTAGGATTATTTAAAAAATATAATAATTTACTGACTTTGATTACTACTTTATTTGTAATTAGTTATTAAAAATTAATTATTTGTGGTAAACGTGTATTTAATTTTTCTTACCATCCTAAGTTCTATAATGAAACTTGAAATGGATGTAATTAAGCTCAGAAATGGAACGGAAACGAATGAATAAAAATATCAGTTTATTGAGTGAATCTTGCTCCTACTACTGGTACACAACTTTTATTGTAAATTATTTTAATTACAAAAATACCAAAATAACTGAATTATATTAATGCTATTGTCAATGCGACAGCTGTTACATTTAAATTTCTTGTACTAGGTTGCAATTCAATCCCATTCTAAGCTTGAGCTTGGATCCATCTAAACTGTGAAAAGTGAAAACACTGCTGGACTTTATATTGCATTGTTGCAATTCCGAGGAGAAACTGAAGCCAAACAGACCAAGCTCTATCTGTAGTTGTGCAGAGAGGGAGAGGGGGAGAGAGCCCTTTAGACAAATACCATGCTCGCATTTAGCGTTCATCGAGAATCTCGAAAACACAGTCTTCTTCGTACTTTTCGGAGCTCCGATACGGTTAAAAATGGCTGCCGAACATCAGAACAACCCCCAATCGTCTGACGAATTGTGAGTTACTTCTTGTTTTTGGAAACGACTTTTTATGTATATCAGATTATTCAGTATTCTATATTATATCAATTTGTATGCAAATGCTTGTAATTTATAAGTTATTTAAATTTGATGTACAGTAGTGAATCAACGTTATCGTTTCAAAAAGTGGAGAAGGTGGAGTTGAATGCAGCAAGAGTGACCGTCACTGATGCTTTGAACTATCTCAATTTATTAAAAATTGCTTTTGGGGCCAATAGTGAGGAATATTTTGATTTTATTCTAGTGATGAAAGATTTCAAGGGCGAACAGGTTTGGGAACAACCTCTCTCTTAAAAAAAATTTACTTTTCTTATGGGATCTGTTTTGGCTAGCAGTTTGGAATCAATTCTTTATAATATTGCACAAAGTTTAAATGTTATTTTATTGGGATGTCATAACAGATAGGTTTAAGATTGATCATTTTAAAGATTTATTTATAAATAGAAATTACTTAGAATTTTATCCAAATTCTACATTTTAAGATGGGACCTGAGAGTCTCTGTTGGAATAAGATCACACACACGCACACAATAGTAAAGAATTGACACCAAAAAATACGTGGTTTCCCAAACTCGGGTACGTCCACGGGAGCGAAGAGAGAAGCTTTATTTGGATCAAAGTTACATAGGGTTTTTACAATAGAGAATATATATAGGCGCTATTTCTATTCCAACCCTAATGGGTCATACTATACCCATTAGGGTATAGTACTCGGCACTGACCTTTTTCTAAGCTTCCCAGTTATGAGCCACAAGTTCCAACACTCTCGAACCAACTTATGTAAGTTGAACCAGGGAACTACGATTGTATAAGCCCTAATCCAACTTAATTCCTATAACTGTTGAAGTCGTCCAAGGTAAAGTGAAGCTAAGATATATTACACAAGATCACACAAAAATATTTACAAAAGTTGAGTTTTTTTTTCTTAGATCATTATTCTGTTCTGCTGGAAAACTCGTAGTGTTACTTTTACTTGCAAGAAAAGAGTCTAATCTTATAGCCCTATGTACATGTAGAGAGGATTAAGAAAAGAAGATAAAAACTAGAGAGAACCGTTATAGTATAGAATATCTTCAACTACTGAGACCATTTAGTAATATTAACTTCTGAAGCATAGATAAATTGCCCAATTGATTGGATATCTCCGTTCATGGAACCCTAAAGTTGTTGTCTGAATGTTAAAGTTGTCTTTCCTTGGGTTTCGCGGGTCTGTGGAAAAAACATTCCCATAAGTCAGCCATACCTAAATAAAATACAATTCTCAGTATAAGATATCTCATCTACATTTTTGCATACTGAATTACGAATACTGCTTACATTTTAATTGTTATTGTGTTTTTAATTGATTTCTCGTGGTATTGTAGTTTGAGGGCTTAATCAAAGGATTTTTTATTTGTTTATTTTTTTAAAATGAGGATTTAATTGTTGATATACAGGTTTTTTTTGGTTTGTTAGGCTGCAGGATACATTTTTTTGTACCCTGCATTTTTTTATACTAAGTGTACCAGGGTGGCACCCCTTCATTTGGTCCCTTGGAATAATGATTTACTTATAAATTTGAAATTAATGGTTGTTTTTAAAATACATGATGTAGTTAGACTAAAATATTTAGATTTTTCATAGTTATGTCTCTGGCTACTTTACACTTAGTTAGGACATGTTGTGCATGTCATTTGCCAAACAAAAAGGTAAAATGTCTGACATGTGAATTTGGTTGCTAAAGGATGCAACTCAGTTTTGTACCAAGTCCACATTGTAAGTTGATGGTAATGGTTAATTATCTACTCCAAAATCAGCATTAGAGTCTGATCCATTTGGTTTCTTCATATCAACTTTTATTGATCAGTTGACATCATCAAAATCTTTCTGCATTAAGTTTATTCTTGTGATCTGTCATTTACGTGAACATATCATTTCATATTTATGGTGCAGAATTACCATATCAGTCGTGACATCGAGGGTTAAGGTATTGTTTGTCTGTCACCTGGAACTTCTTGAGGGGGTTCAACCAATTCTTGCCAACAGGATTTTAGATATCTGTCTCTTTTTCAAGGAAGTGTGGTTTTGAAGAGGCAATGAGATTTGTTAACAGAGTCAAGGTACATTGTCAAAAGCAATTGAACTGATTAGTTTTGGATATCTAAGCTTCTATATCAGTTTATTAATGTTGCAACTGCAGGAAGCGTTCCCACATGACGAATTGCTCTATGCCTCCTTTCTGAAACTTCTCAATAGACATCACAACGCTAACATGAGTATTGCGGAGTTGACTGGAAAGGTTGTTCCTGCTACTGATCTTAATGTTTCCCTTTTTGTATATTCATTAGAATATAAAAGATAAATTATTAAAATAAAGAGAGGAGGGAATGTAATGTTCTGGGAGTTGGGAGGAGGTTCTTTTACTGCTTTTTTTCTTCTTTTATTTCTTGGCAAGATGAATCTTTGGCATAAATTCTAGAATAGGTGAAACTGGGAGTATAGAATTAGGTTAGCTAAAAAGAGGGAATGTACACTTTCAAGATTCAACAATCCATTAACCTAAGATCATAAAGGGGGAGAGCTTCCATAGTATACATCCACACATATAATACATGTAAATATATGTAAAAGATTCATAATTCATAATCGACTACCATTAGTTTGTTTAAGATATAATACTTCAATTACCCCTAAAACCGATGCATAATTGGATTTAACTCCTTGTGGCTTGTGGGTATTAGAATGTGTACTGGCTCCTCTTTTTGGTTTTGGCCTATATGTTGGATTTAAAAATAAGGATATCTTAGTAGTATTAATGTGTAAATGAATGTGCATTTCCAACTCTAACATCTCTTCCACCCTTATTTATGGGTTTCTTATTTTCTTCTGTTGTAGATGAGCATTCTTCTTCTAGATAGGAAAGATTTACTCACGGATTTCTTTCACTTCCTATCTAAATCAGAGCAGTCAACAAACTAAAATGCAGTTAGCAATGCAACACAGTATGAATTTACCAGAAAAATGAAGAACAGCTCCATGCTTAAGTACCTCTTTGCAATTGCCTTGTCAGTCCTCGTGGCTATCGGAATGGGAGTTGTGTTTAGAGTTCATTCTACCAAGAACTGAGGATTCCAACTGAAGCATAATATCCACTTAGTCTTGAGCTACTATACTCCTTGATTCGTATAGTTTATTAGCAATGTCTTGTAAAATATATCTTTGTGTTCTTGTGGTGATTGAAGTCTTGTATTACATTTTTTGTGAAGTAGTTTTTTGAAAGAATTAAAATTGGACGGTAGCATCACTACACTTTGTTTTGTTGGGTTCTGAAAAATATTGCTTCTTGATTTGATTGTGTTATTGGAAATTTAGGCTCCAAGTAAGTTCTGTTGCTTATCATATGCATTAGTTATTTATCTCTGTTACTTTTTTAGCTCACTCGACTGCTTACTCTTTTTCCTTGGCTGCTCCGATTTGCTCTAGTAGTATACTTACAATTAATTATTACTCCATTAATTCTAAAATGAAGTAATTTAAAAAAATATAATTATGAAAATTGTATACATTTTAAGTGATATTAATTACAAAATATGTTGTGGGTAGAAAATAAATAAATCATATGTTGGCTAAACAAGTACTAGGATAACTGGATGCGACGTTTATATTTAAAGCTAGTTCTTATCATTACCAAAAATTAAAAATGAATTACATCGGTTTAAAAATTATATGTCTCAAATTAATTTTATCTCTCAGAATAGAGAGAGCATTATTCTTTTAATTTTGTAAATAAAATTTTCTTTTACTTACGTAAATCCCGTTAAATAGAAATGGTAGATATTGCTAAATGGTTTAATAGGTTGAGACCATTTTCACAAAATTCACTATCATATTAAATTGAAATTTTTAATTTGTCACTATAATTAATAAATGTAACGGTTGAATCAATGCCAATTTTAGCTATTGTTAGAATAGAATAAAGCAAAAAATAAACTTAATTTCCAATTAAAGGGAAAGAGGTCAATTTTATCTTTTTTTGGGTTGAGAAAAAAGGTCTAATATGATGTAATTAGTAATTACTCCTTTTTTTTTTGGGTTAGAGATAATTACTACTACTAATTATTATCAGGAGTCTAATATACTAGGGAGGGCCAAAAGACATAAGAAATCAAACGAAGGTCCACACAGGAAATTTGGTGAAAATGCAGGGGTATAATTGTATTATACATAGGGTCAGAGAAGCTACGGTTTTCAGTCTGCAAGAGGGCGAGCGAAGCAGAGTAGTTTCCGTTCAGTCTCTATATATCTCTCATCTATAAATATATAGATTTCATCTCTCTAACATATCTATTGCGCTCTCTCTCTCTAAATATTCGTTCGAGATATTTTTCAATCAGATTAGGGTTTTCTTTATCCCTGAAAATCTAATTCACAACCATGGTTTTTGATTCAATCGCCAATTCTTCCATCCCTCCGGCCTCAAACGCCAAGGATTTCGCTAAGAAAAAGAGGGTATGCATTAATTTTTGTGTAGTTTTTTTCATTGTTTTTTTGTTGGTTCCCAACCCAATCCTTTTTTTCCCGGTGTCTGAATTCAGTTTTCTGGATTGATTGTTTGATTTTCAGACCAACAGGTCTGCAAAATTGAAGCAGTGCAAGCTTGATGCTCGTCGTCAGCAGTGGCTTTCACAAGGTGTGCTAAAAGGATCTCTTTTTTCATACGATATATATATATATATATATATATATATATATATATATATATATTTGTGTATGTATGATACTCCTATTTTTTGGTAGTGATTTCGTTTTCACTCCATGTACTGATAAAGGCACTTGAACAATTGAACACCTGTTGATAAGCATAAAAGATTTATCTTTTTCGTGACCAAGTAGAAAGTTTTATGTTTCTGGGTTGGTAGGGATACGATGATTTGATATGCATAATTCTTTCTTATTTTGTCTTCTTCAACTTATATTTGACTCAGATTTTGTTTGATCGTTGACTTGTGCAGTGAAAAACAAGGGATGTAAGGAGGAATCAAACGGTAATGGAGAGATCAATGTTCCCCCAATGTATGCACCCAGTGAGAGGGAACAAGCTATTGGGAGTTTGGAAATTAGTCCAAGAAACAGAGAGAATGATGGATCAATGCACAATTTCAGTGATTCTGATTCGTCCTCTAATAGTCCCACCAGTCCCACTAGCAGTATTGTGGGAAGTAACGGCTCGGGAACTAATTTCATCGGGAGTAGCAGTAGCAGTAGCAGTAGCAGTGGTCAGTCTTATTCAGGTAATATAAGCGAAGAAGAGGATGAAGGGTGCTTGGATGATTGGGAGGCTGTTGCTGATGCTTTGACAGCTACTGATGACAAGCAAGAGCAGCATAATCATAATTCGGAATCACCTCTGGAACATGAAAATGTCACCCTATCAGATTCTCCACCTGAATTAGTAAATCGTCCAGAAGTAGTAGACATCTCCAAGCCAAAGCCGGAAAACAGCCAGGCATGGAGACCTGATGATGCATTTCGCCCTCAGAGCCTGCCTAATTTAATTAAGCAGCATAGTTTCCCTATGAAATCCGACCGGCATTGTGGTCATGGAGGCACAGCATGGGTCTCTAAGAATGTTATATCTGCTCCAGCCTCATGTCCAATATGCTGTGAGGATCTGGATTTTACTGATTCATGTTTTCTTCCTTGTTCCTGTGGGTTTCGTCTTTGCCTTTTCTGCCACAAGAGGATTCTCGAGGAGGATGGTCGCTGTCCAGGCTGCAGGAAGCAGTATGATTATGATGCTGACAAGGGAGAAGGAGATGCAAATTTGGATGGAGGTCTGACATTCCGATTGGATCGTTCTTTTAGCATGATTTCAAGGTCTTAGGAAGTCTTTGTTTGCATTGAATGTATGTTGGGTCTCTTTTTTGCGTGTCTTGCATGTCCTTTTAATGTTAGACTCTGATCTTAGCCATAGATATGTTTATAGGGTTGTCATTTTGAAGCATTAGGCGATCAAGCTGGTTCCTGTCTGAGTTTGGTTCCTGTCTGAGTTTGGTCCATATTTCCTTAGTGCATGTGATGATGTAGAAGACTGTTGGTATGTGAATAGATAAGGTGGTATAGAAATTCAATACATATAGGTTGATTGAAATAATATTTTATTATCCTTGATCTATTCATGTGTGAACTTATATTTCAACCATTTTGAGTGATGTAAATTAACAAAGATATTGTTAGTTAATTTTACAACTTTGTGTTCTTGTCCCGATCCCGCTGGCAATTTCTATTTTAGACAAATATACATTGAATTCTGGATAAACTTGATTTATCTAGAGATGTCAAATCTGTTCAAGGTATTCAATAAACTGGTAATGATAAGCTTTACATGTGATGTGTTCTCTTTTTGAATTACAAACAAAGTGTTTTGGTAGCTGTACTTTATTAAGTTCTTTGAGGAAAACCTCAAATCATTTTTCGAGTTCTGGTAATGTGTATTGAGGTAGGAAATAAAGAATCTTGTTTAGTTGAACCATGAGTCTAAGGTTCATATGAGAGTAACTCATAAGATTAATGTTGCAAGGATGACCTTATTTTCATGTAGGATTAAAAATTTATTCACTGAAGGTACTAAAGTGTTTGGTCTGGAATAGGAAGCAAATTGGGATAGCATTGATGTAGGTAACAGAGCAAGAAACTAAGACTCAACTCGACTATGTCTTTTATCCCAAACTGGTTGGCGTAGGCTTAGAATGAATAATGAATACCTTAGTGAGGGTAAATGTAAAAAAGGCAAGGAGGAGAAGTAAAAACAAAAAACGGATATAAAGAAATAAGAAATGAATAAACAAAATAAGAGAGTTGAAATAGATCGAAATAAATAAAATAAAAATAATTAAACAAACCTAAGAGCACAAACCAGAAGAGCCAAAAAAGGAAAGCTTATTTGTGCCATCCATGTAAAGAATTTATTTGCTTGCTGGTCAAGCATTGATTATGTCTCAGTAGGAATGTGCTATTCTTGACTACAAGCATAAAAGTTACAAAAAAAAATTATTTATAAAAACACAATTAAAACTGTAATGCTTATATAGTAATAGAA
This sequence comes from Hedera helix, assembly GCA_947179155.2. Taxonomy (NCBI): domain Eukaryota; kingdom Viridiplantae; phylum Streptophyta; class Magnoliopsida; order Apiales; family Araliaceae; genus Hedera; species Hedera helix. Next base: position 46,403,600 of record OX359270.1, read on the forward strand.
GTAGAAGCAAGAAACCTGAATTCTATGCTGAAATTGCCTGGAATCCAAAAGTAGAAAACAAGTTTCTTGAAATTGTGTGCACTGTCATGTTCAAGGTAAATAAGAATTTCCTTTTGTAAAACTCTGTCTTTAAGTGGTTTTATTGCGTCTCGCATGAAATAATATTTTCAACAATGTGTCTGGGGTCATATTGTGCTCAAAGTGATAAATAATGTAAATTAGAATACTGTAATGATAGATCTAAAATAATTAAAGAAACACGAATAATAATTATAGTTTAATATAATAATATTTTCTTAAGATTACATATTTCACAATAAATAAAATATAATAAAATCAAAGAACAGAAATGCATGACAACAAAAATAAAAGTTACCCATAAAAGAGAACAAAAAATATATATAAACAATACTTCTTCTCCCCCCCCCCCCCCCCCCCCCCCCATTTTTGTATGTTGTATTATTTATTTTCTCCTTGTCTTTCTACTTTAACGACTCCATATGGATTTATCATTTGCCTACCCCGACTTGGGATAAAAGGTGTTGTTTAGTTAGGGTTACGTCTTTTACAATCTTTTCTGTACGAGGAGTATGTAGCATTATACAATTAATCACAGTGATGAATAGACATTATTTCATTTGTTATCTTAGTCCAAATCATATAGGAGATAGAGTTCAACATTCAGATTGGGTGTTGTAAATCACTAAGCAGCCCATTCTTAAATGCCAATCTTCTTTAATAAAGAATAGTTTTCTGTAGCGAAGGTGCATTTGGTTTCATTTCTCAGAAGAAATTCTTGATTGTGTCTGAAAATAGAATAGATGAAGCATTTCAGTTACCATGAATGTTACTTTTACTGTATTTTCTTAGATATTTTTTCTTTGTGAATATTGTCATACTAGTACCACTAAAGTCCAAATTGTATTGCATATTGTATGAAGATTTCAGGGAGAATGCTTATTTACATATTATTAATGGTGAGCTAATTTAGGGATTTTTTTCCTTTGATAAGTAAGTTTGGAATAATTTATTGACAACAAAAGACACGGGATATAATCCAATTCTGGATATTATATTCCCTTTTAGAGATTTAAGTAGAAGTTGTTGTGGATGAGATCACTGTAATGAACTCGGATGGAGTATCCGGTTGGACACGAGTATTTTGAAGAGTCCGACACGGTTACTCATAAATTTTGCCAATTTTTTACACCAAAATGAAGTGTCCAATACCCATACCCTTATTCGAGTGTTGCGCGTCAGACACGGGTACTTTAAGGTAAAGTGAGGACTCGTGCATTTGTAAGAGATTGAGGTTTCCCCTTAATAAAAATATGAACTTAGTGTAGATGGAATCTTATTTTTGGCTTCCATTTCCTTGACCCCCCTAGAAGTACATAGTCAGTTCACTATACCCTCTTCACCAGGTTTGGCTCTTCTCTTCTTAGATGACCCCTCAAGCCCTGGACCACACACTGCCCCACCAAAGTAGTAATAGGAGGGGCTTCTTATTAAATTCTTTTAGTTTGTATTTGTGAAACCACAATTCCCAATTTCTAAGTAGCATTCGGATCATTTGTTTCAAATACTTCATTGTTCAGATGTGTTTAAATTGTTATTGTTCCAAATACTTCACAACAATTAGGTTTCATGATGTTATGTGTAGATTATGCAAGAATTATAAAATTGACCCATCTTGAGTGTACAATGTGAGCTAACTTTGAAAATTTGTCAGACCAATAAATTCTTAGATCCTGGGTTAGAATATTTGGTTTAAGACCCAGTTTGTCTACACGGGTTTTTAATTGCAGTCTACTCACATTGTCTGGCAGGGATTAGTTAAGAATCTGGTATAGTTGTATAAATATTTTAAGTTTTCTGATTTACCTTGATACTTTTGAGACATGCAATTTATTTTTAAGAAAAAATAGAGACAATAATGCTGTTAAGAGCAAAACTCTCCAGAAATCTTTGGTTTTGTTGATCACTTTTGAGCTCATTTAGTCATCTTCATAAACACAATAAACATTTCTATTAATTTTTTTCTCTTTCTTTCTTATGAATGAAGAGAGTATAAAGCTGCGTGTTAGAGATTATATGTGCTGATGTTCATATTATGCATTACGCAAGATGCCCTTTTTACCTCAGAGAATTAATGTGGTACCTAGCTTTCTAACTTGATTTCTGGGAAATGCTAAAGACGTTTTTAATAAAAGAATTACTGATTTATTTATAGTTAATTCGGGGATGGGATTTTTCCCACAGTAGAACCCACAACAAGCTTTGAAGACCATGCATGGCGTTTACTTGTTAATTTTGGTACATTTCGATTTGATCATTTTCGCAAAAACAATTTCAACAATTGTACTCGTCATCTTGAGCAAATTCTTACCACCTCTTTGATATTGGTCTTTCGGATGAGAATTGAGGAGTGACTGCAAAGCAGAAACTACTGGAAAGGTCTGTAAAACTTGTGCTATCAAGTATAAAGTCATTCATGGCCTTAACACTATTAAGAACTGGTTTCCTATTGATGTTGTTAGAGAAGATGGTTCTGGGAATTATATTAGCCTTCTTATAAGTACAATATTGTGCTAACTTGATGTTTTTATAGATGTACTATCTTATTTCCCTTTGTTGTATGCTTAAAGTTGCTATTCTGTAAGGATACCTCTTTCTCTTAGAGATGAAACTGTCCCTTATAATGTCTTCCATTAGTTTTCTCAATGCTTGGGACAGGTTGACTAGATGATTTTGACATTGGCGTTTGGCTCTCATGGATCATGTGTGATGCTGAAGCAAATGTTGATGATGTACTTAGCTAAACAGGGAGAACATGCAAGTCTTTTTCTAATGATGCATAAAGTTTGAGGCATCTAGTATTATTAGCTATAGCTGATGTAGTTAGTTCTTGGTGGATTCTGTGTCTTGATGGCATCTGGTATGGTCTTTTAACACTTGCGGAAACTTTTTATGATTCTCATGATTGGTACTAGAATGTGGACCTGTTAATTTTACCTGCTCTTGTAGATAGATTTGCATCAGTTTCCCATATGTAAGGTTGCTATTATGTTTGGAAACATGAGCTAGGGTCGATTTTGAATCAATAACTTGAGGAGGGAAAAGTATATGCTTAGTTGCTGATACATGTGCCGCAGAACCAAGGAGATGGTCATTCATCTGCTATGGCATTGTGAAAAGTGGCTAGGAGCTTCTGATTTTTCTCTGTGTTCTTAGCATGCAGGAATTGATGTCGGTGTAAGTGGCTGCTCTCATGGTAGAGCATGTAGTTCTCTAGTCGAGAGACAGTACAAAAGTATGAAATTTTTATCTCCCATCTGCTTGATGTGGACTATATGGAGGAAAATAAATATTAGGTGCTTCAAGGATAGGGAGATCTTTTGTGCAGCTGCAGCATATTATGATGAGTCTCTTCCTTTTATGGCAGAAGAGTTATACCGGAGGTCAGTCAACTTCATCATATATTCCAAGCTACTTTGTCTTTGGATCTTTCTAATATGTAGTTTGTTTTTATAATTTCCTTGATTGATATGTAGTTTGTTTTGATATGTGGTTTGTTAATGGCTCTTAAACCTACTTGGCAGGCATAGGTCTCATTTTTGTTTCTCCTATTCAGTTGCTCTGTTTTGTTGTTGTTCATATGATGATTCCCCCTTTAAGCACATGTTTTGAATAACAACTTATTTCACAGCATATAAATAATTAAATAAAACTTCTTGTCTTTTCCTACTCTGGTCCTGTCCTTTTTCTCCACATCGGCTTTTGGTCGTACTGCTTTAGAACATACTAGGATCCCTATATGCCCGCATCTTTGAGGGATTTATCGCACATCGCTGCTTGATACTTTTGGAAAGTGGCTTAACTGAATCTGAAGCTAGTTATCTCATTAAACTTGTGCTGTTCTGCAATTCTTATTAAACTGGTCCTGGTTTATATCATCTTAACTTAGTTTTGACTGAAGGAAGGCGACTGAATATGGTTGCTTGCTCGTGATCTCTGGTTGCTTGTCTTTTATATATCTTAATGTTTCATACAGAAAGACAATAACATACTCTAGGACAACTATCTATAGCTTGGTGTATGACTGAACGTCTGCGTACACCCGTATTCGCACTTGCTTTGTTATAGACTACTGATAACTTGAGCATTCAAATTAACTTTCTAAGATTTTCTCTATCAGTTTGTCTTTTTGAAATATAAACATTATGTATGAATAACGTTATTAGAAATTCTACACTTGGTGGATGGTTTTCAGAGATGTTTTCAAGACTCGTGTTATGATTATGTTGTTTCTCTGAGTATTGTTTTTTGCATCTATCTTTCTTTGTACCTGCTGTTTTTGTTTTTGTTTTTGTTTTACCAACTTAAGATTTTGAAGTGGGTTGGTTGAATTTGAAATTAAACTTGCTGATTAAACTTGCATCAACTAAGGCATCATATAGTGGTTTTACTCTGCGATCAACACAATACGTGTCTATATACTTCATCAATTTTTTCTTGAATAGGATATGGGAAATAGATAACTATATTAGTGCCTAAATACCTTGGTTTCTTATATTTCCAATTTCCCGTAGACTTTAAACTAGTTTTACTTATTGGGATTAATAATGATGAGCATAGTGATCTCCTGGTGGTACTAAGAATGAACTTCATTTGCCTCCTTTCGAATGTTATAAAAAGCTGGTCTTGGTAATCCAAGCATATTACGCATGCTTGAAAAAAATAAGGGGATGACATGATCAGACTAGATTTATTCTTTTAGTGGTGATTTTTGTACTGGGGAAATTCTGATTCTGATGATTGTTCTGATGGTACAACTGAACTTATTTTTTACTCGTAAAAGAAGCTAATCTTAATTTTTTGTGGCTTGAGGGTTTAGGAGGTTGTTCCGGTAAAAGATTGATGAATGCTTCTAATATAACTCACGGAATCCAATGAAAAGTTCATAAATATTAACCTTTATGTAGGAGCCAACTGAACAACTCTTTTTTTTTTTTCTGGAGCTAACTGAACAACTTAATGTATCAGAATTTTTAGTTTGTTTTGCAGTGTAAGTAAGGGCTGAGAAAATCAACGAGGAGTCTACTTTTTTATTGCTGATTTTTTGGATAGAAAAAGAAGATTTCATCTGTAAAAGAAAGAAGAAACAAGAAGGGTACAAGTAGTGCACCCATAGTAGAACGAAAGAGAAAAAAGACGTTAAACATTAGATAAAAGCACACAAATAAGGAGAAGGAATTAGGTGGCAGGACCATCTCTAGCCCTTGGTAGGAAAATATCTTTCCCCAACTGGTCATATATGCTCTGCAAGGCAAGATGTCGATCTATGTTGATTGGGGAGAGTATTCCACCACTCTGCAAAGGTGCATCCATCCAAAAATACATCTTTGCCTAGTTCCCCTTTACTAGTCCATTTTAGCACTTATTTCCCTAAACCCTTAAGCTTCTCCTCTATGTCTTCAAATCTCTTATTTGGAAGTGGTAAGCGCATGATCTTTCGTTTGGTCATAATTATATATTATCATCATCAAAATCATGAGCATATAAATCAACAGATTAGGCTAAAAGCCCGGGTAGATTCAACAAGCCGGGCTTGTGCCGCTCTCTTACCCTTCTATCATTTGTATACTCTGTTTCTCCGATCATTTCTTTCCTCCTATAGATGTGGCACCATTTATATACTCATCACTTTATAAACTTAATGTCCCAACCGTTGTGGGACAAAGTGTCCCAACCGTTGTGGGACAAAGTATCAATTTATACACTCATCACTTGTACCATTTATGCTTTTTTTTTTAAATTTATGATTTAAGATGTTCTGTAATTTGATTTTTTGTTAATTCACCATCTGAAGTATCCATGATTTGGTTCAAGGAAGTCTACCTACCTATTGTACAGGAAGGGATTGCCTATTTCTTGAAAATGGCATCTCAAACGTAGATAGCAAGCAAAAAATTCCATAAAATCCATTTTGTAACTTTTGTTTAATATTCATGACTTTGTTGAGAGAGCCCTTTGCTGTCGTATCCTTGGCTAGTTCAAGTCCTGTTTATATTTCTCTCTTTAATATACTATTTTTCCTCTTCACAATTAATATTATTTTGATGTGAAAAAATGAATCCAATGGAATATTTCATACTTGCTAGGAAAAAACTTTAGGTCGTGTTCTCTTTTCTTAATTATTTTCGTCTTTAATATACTATTTTTCTCCTCAGAATTCTATTATTTAGACGTGGGACACGTAATATGTCATTCAAATTACATAAACAACCTCCATACAATTTTTTTTTTGCCAAAAAGGGATGTTTAGGTAAAAAAGGCGTGTAGATTTATTCCTCTATTTTTACTATGTATGGTTCTAGTCAAATCCTTTGGCAAGTTGGCATGTAAAGTACGTAGTAAAGATTAATAATTCTTAAATTTGACTTTAAATTCTCTGTAACAAAATTCTTCTGGATCTCTATTACGAGACTTATAGCGACAGATTTTAAGGTATATGACGATAATTTGTCCCGTCGTTATAGAGTAGGGTTACGACAACAGGACAAACCGTTGTTATAGACCCTAAAAAATTGTCGCTATTAGCCTCGCAATAGAGATAAATGCAAATTTTGTTATAGAGATTTGGTCCTCCTAGTTTCCATTTAGGGCTTCGGGGATTCAGGGCTAGGCCTTAGGCCTAATTGAGTGACATTTACCAAGCAGTAGTAAGCACAACGAGCAGAAACCTACTCAGTATAAAATAGGCAATCAGGCATGAATGGGTACACTCACATGGCCACTAGGGTTCTTAAAACAATTCTACTCCAAAAACGTTCTTTTAGTTCATAATACCATTAGATTCCAAATTTACCCCCTCTTTTTTCCGGTCATTTTCAGACGTTCATACATGGTGCAGGACGAAGCATGATAAGAAACGAAACGTTTCTATTCAGTTTTCTAGTGAAACTGATATAAATGGAATTCTAAATCTTGGTGCAAAATGGAAATGGAGGGGTATAGGAATTATTATTAGAAATACTATTCTTCTATTGTTGGTAAGCCCAAACATATATCTCAAGCCTCACTTGGGAAAACAGAGGCAGTAACTGAGGCCCTAATATCGGTTTCCGATATGGGCTCTCAGAAATGAAGTTGAGGGGGGATGATGATAAAATTAGGTCACTGACGGTTCAAGTGGCTAGAAGGGGCTTTAGTCTGTCTCTTCCAAACTTAAACTCCACGACACCCTTTCATTTAGTTCTCTTCTACTAAAAAAACTCCACAATTTTTTTTTGTCTCCACTTTCTTTTCCGATTTAAAACTCCAAGATAGGGTGTTGCTCTCTCCGTCTCTCTTATATATGGGCACTGCTACTTGAGTATTATATATTTGTACCGTCAGCTGGCAAAGTTTTAAAACAAATCTTGGCAAAAGCAGAACGGAGCATCCGGTCCTACTTCTTTAAAAGGGAAAAAAGGCGGTGTAAGATTGCTGGAACTCTCATTTAGGGACTAAATATCATCGCTATATGAATCCAATTTGCATGTATAATCAATTCACTAGGACCATACGGAGGCAGCCAGATTCAGTTACCTAAAAAATAAAGAAGATAACAAACAGAAGGCCCACTAGTATAAGTTGGGCAAGAAGCTCAGTGTATCTTGAATCTATGCTAGCAGTATATTGGACATGTAATAAACAAGAAGAGTAGAACTTATATCATCCCCAACTTTTTCCTTACATCTTTCTTTTTCCCCTCCCAAGTTGCTTCAAAAATGAGGACTTCATGCATGTACAACGAGCGTTGGTGGGAAACATAACACAAGGAACCATCTCCATCCATCAAAAGAAAAAGAAAAAAAAACACATGGTGCATGGGTAGGGAATTGCAAAAATATCCTGGTAAAAAAACAAAGGACAGTTGATCATATCTGTTATAATCTAGGTCGCTTTGATAAAGATTGTGGTGATGAGGATGGACATGGTAGAATGGGTGGGCGTGAAGGAAACGATGTCGATGCTGGTAGCAGCATTGATAGTGGGTCATCTTTTAGCATTCTTGATGGTGGCAGCACTACTGATGACGGGACATCATTTAGCGTTCTTGCTGGTGGCAGCACTGACGATGGATCATCGTTTAGCTTTCTCTTGCACATCTGTATCTCCTTATTATCTCCTTCCCCTTTCAGTATACATTCTTTCAGGCGCTTCACATCTGAAAGCTTTACTGGCTTTACAAGAAAATCCTCAGCCCCTTCTTTCAAACACCTATCATCAATACAAAAGCAAGTCCTTCCTGTTGGCAAGTTTTATCTGAAATCACCTATTAGGTATAGTATTACAGGATCTAACGAATGACCACAGGGGTAACTATATCCACGCGTGTGACAAGAAACTGTTGGAAGGAAATTATGGATGAAATCATAAAAGGTTCAAGAAAACAAAACCCAAACTACACCCTCTGGATTTACAAATTAGGCTACCACGTGATCTAATATACTTAAACTAATTAACAGCAACTTTGGTGTAGCGTTCTTTCTTTTTGTTTTAACCCATCAAGGAGAACTTCTTTATTGTTAGAAAGGTCGGTCTCATCAGCAAATTGATCAAACTTATATAAGCAAAATGGCAAACTTGCTCGGCCAGAAAGTATTGGTTTTGGGAAAAGAATATTGGACTCTAATGTCAACTATAAAGTGCACATCAGTAACGGTCCAAATTTCTTTCCATATTGACCTTTGAATTACGAAAATTGGATTTATTTTACATATTATCGAGGGGATATCTGCCAAATCTTCATGCATATCAGCAGATGGTCTAAAAGCACAACATTTTTTTCTAAAAGACACTACAATGATTTGAAACATGTTACATATTTAGATTTAGAACTTGTTACTCGCTTCATGTCAACAACAAAATGGCACTACCTTTATACAAGGCAAATGCAAAAATTATGATGGCTGAATTGAGAAAATACCTATCAATTCGAGCCATAATGTTCTCTGAGGACATGATCACTACGGGTATTTTTCTCAGTGTCGATGAAGTCTGCTGAAAATGAGACAAAGCTCTTACAACGTCAGTACATAGCAGTATAATAGATCTTCAAATCTTTTCCATGATAATAATGCAGGAACAGAATCAAAATTTTGAATTTCTTAAAGAGTTGTATCAACTACGTAATATATAATATTTAACCAATTTCCATGTTAATTGCAATTTTTTGATATTTGGAGTTCAGGACTCGCATAAAACTCGAACCAAAACAGAAGTCTGAAATAAACTTGGTTCTTAAGGAAAACAAAATCGACATAACTAACCTTGAGCTTCTTAAGAAGTTCATATCCAGTCATTCCAGGCATAGAATAGTCTGTCATTATCAGATTCACCTTCAAGCCCTATCACAAATCCAACAAAGAAACAACACATTTTTAAAAAATAGTATCACAAAGCCCTGTTCTGTTTCTCTTGTTATTATTAAAAGAAAAAAAAACATAGTAAATAAGTAGAGTTTTGTTTGGTTGCTTCTTAATCACAGCCAAGTATTAATCATTTAAAAAGACCTCTCACTCAAATTTCCTTCTACTTTGTATCACAAACCAAACACATAACATAGGTGCTCTGTTAAACAATTTTTGGGAAATACTATAGAATAATAAATAATGCTCTGCTTGCTCACTACTTGTTCCTAAATTAATTATCCTCTTACATCGAATGATCCAACCGAGCTTTGCTCTCCATCCAAACCAAGATACTGCAGAGCCCTGCTGCCGCTCTCTACAGCCGTCACTGAAATAATCAAATCCAACCGGCTTAGTTAACCAACCAAAAAAACACACAGCATTAAAGAAGCTAAAAAAAATGTTGGAAAAAATCTAACCTTTACAGGAAGAAATCTTAAGCAATCGCTCAATAACCTTTCGATCGACCAGACTATCGTCAACGGCAAGAACATGTAGCTCTTCGGAATCCGACGCCAATTTATCGGTAACATTCGCCGTCTCCGTTGAGTCTTTCTTCCGCACAGTTCTGAAGGCCATTCTCTCTAATGAAATGCGATGCGCGTGTGGTAACGAAGGGACAGTCTCGCTCTTTTTCTCTCTATCTTATTACCATAAATGTTATGTGCGACGTGTATAAATTTGGAGTAGACTGTATATATATATATATATAGATAGATAGATAGATAGATAGATATAGAGACAGTGTAAAAATTAGTACTAAAAAGATGGGAAGGTGGAAGGAAGAAATCTAGTCCTCTAATTAGTTTAAGAAGCAAAAAGAGTGAAAAGGAGTATCTTGGGACTCCACACATACGTACAGACGGAGACGGAGACGGAGACGGAGACGGAGAGATCTTAGCAAATCAACCTCGCACAATCCCACCTGTCTCTTTTTCTGACCCCCACTCCACATCCTCCACATTATTACCACTCCTTCGTATTCACCCCCTAAACACAAGTCTGACATGTTCGTAACAGGATTTAACATTTTACTTTTTTATTCATCTACGTTAAAGAATTGAGTGCGAATTATGTTATACCAGTATTTAATTGGAGTTGCATTTGTTTGGATTTGACTGTCAGTTCATTTATAGGAGATCAGTTTGTTTAAACTTTACTTGAGACTCAAGACTTCAACTTTATTCGACTCATTTAATAATTAGTATTATAACTTATTTATTATATATAAAAAACTCAAGCTTTTCTTAAGCAAATAATTTTTATAATATTTATTGTGACTCAAATATTTATAAAATTAAATAATTTAAATATAATTTAGATACATATAAAATAACAGAGTAGTATAATCTGTAAAATTCTATTATTTATATACATTCAAATTATACCTAAATTACTAGATTCTATAAATATTTTAGAAGTCAAAAAAAAAGTCTGATCACATCTTTCGATCCTAAAAATCGATTAACGTAGAAAAATTCAAAAAAAAACTCTTGTTTGAAAAAAAATATAAGCAAATAATTATTTTCTCCTTTTGTGTAACATGAAAATTTAAATATTTACAGTAATAAAAATAATATGTCTGAATTTAATTCTGTTTTAAATTAGAGGGAAAAAAATGTAAGCGAATCTATAGAGTAGGTAAGGAGATAATATTGATTTTGATGTTATATTGGAATGGTAGCAACAAATAGATTGATGGAAGCATTGCATTGATATGTCTTGTCTTAATCCGGGATAGCATAGCATTATTATGGATGGACCTGCCTGCCTGCCGCCCGACCGCCCTTCATTCATCACCCACCCCAATTTCGTGTATCCAGAGAGAGAGAGAGTGAGTCAAAGGGCTTTGCAGTCCAATCAAATGACTAATAGAATGCTCCCGTGTAAAATATTACTGTTGAGCATCACTCTCTTTAATCGTTTTAAAATATTCAAATACATAAATCATATTAAAAAAATTATTTTTAACAATCTTTTTAATTTTAATCATCAAATTTATAACCTTATTCTCTCTTTTTAAAATTGATAAATTGATATTATCTCTTCAAAATATTTATTTTATTTTGGGATAATCAAAATTATATGAAAAAAACTTAAAATATTTATTTTGCTTGATGAATTTGATGTATAGCTTATTTTAAAATTTAATATCATTCTTTTTTATTTATGTATTTATTATATTAGATAAAATATTATTGTGATTACCCTTTAAATAATCACGTTAATTATGACCCTCTAATTTATCCGATATAACCCTCTGGATAATCACATGAATTAAATATTAATTTTTAAATATAATTTATTTTCCAAAATATTATCTTTTAAAAAAATAAATGTTATTAATTATTTCAAATGTTATCAATTATTATTGTTGTAAGTCAAATATTATAATAATTGAATTGAAAAGATTGATGAGTCGCAATATATTAAAATAATAAATAATGCTCTTTAAATTATCACGTAAGTCAATAAACTTTAATTTAAAAAAAAAACTATTATTATTGTTAGAGATACTATAATACTACTCCATTTCACTTCTACCACTAGACTAGACTACCACCATTTCACTTCTACCACTAGACTAGACTACCAGACTTTACTATCATTTTCCTAAAGACAAATTTATAAACACAATTTTTGAACACAAATTTAAATATAAATTTTATTTTTATTATTAAAAATAGGACTTAATATAAATTTTTACGTCAAATCTTATTTTTTAATGTTAAAAATAAAATTTATATTTAAATTTATGTCCTAAAATTTATTGACCTGGACTTAATATTTTCCCAAGGACTTTCCTCACCTAAGGAGAGAGAGAGAGACCAAGAAATAAGAGTAAAAAGTAGTACTCCCTTTGTTTAACATTAAATAAATATTTTTTCTCTCCGTCCCACAATTACGCTCGTAGTAACCGGAGAAATTTACAACATCTTGAATTGTTAACCTTTTAACTCCATAAAAAATATTTTAAAAATGTTAAAATATTGGATTTTTTTTAAGAAAAAAAGAAAGTGTTTACATATTGCTGTAAAATTTTCGGAACTTTTCAACAAATAATCATGTGTTCTAATATTTAACTTTATGGATTTTTTTATGTATATAACAGAGCAACACTAATTAGGAGTGTTCATTTGGTTCGAATCGGATCAATACAGAATCAGACCGATACAGAATCGAATCGGTATCAAAATTATTCAAATTCTCATATTGGAACCTATTGAACCAGTTCCGTATACCGATAAATCGATTCAGTTTTGGTAAAATCAAAAATTATTATTATTATTATTACTACTTTTATTAATAATTATTTATTATTAATAATAATAAAATAAGAAAATCGGTACGTACCAAATCTTAAAATGACGAACTGATACTGGAACTAATACCAAACATATACCGAACTGGTCCATTTATATCGAACCGACCAATCCAAACTAGTCCAATTAACTAAAAAAAAAAAAAAAAATTGGCGCCCTAACTAAGACTGTATGTGAGACCCCGAATTTTATGAAATACAAAATTTAATTTTTCTTCATATATATATTTTTTTTTGAAACAGTAAGTGGTTAAATCGATAAAGTTAAAAGTTAAGGATGTTATGTGCAAATTTTATTTTGTCGGACAATATTCGCTTTGTCGGGGAATATTCGTTTGGTCGGGGAATATTCGTTTGGTCCGACGGCGCCGAAATAACAAATTATTGGTGGACCCCACAACGGAATATTTGTCGGATTTAGAAAACGACAGAAATAACCTTTTTAAATAAAAATAGTCAACGGAACTGTTAAAATACCGGTGATAAAAGAATAGTAGCATACGGTAGTTATTGGTATTTTCTGTAGCACTCGGTACTCTACAGTAACACACGGTATTGCATAGTGTCTCATATTATTGGTCTGATAATTGACACCGTAACTGTTACGCATCATTTCATCGATAATTGTCACTGCATAATATTTTATATTATCAATTCAATAATTGTTGTTACACAGTATTTTGCATTATTGATTTAATAATTGTCATTACACTGTATTTTATATCATTGAGTCAATAATTGTTGTTGCACTGTTTTTAAAATTATTGAACCTAATAATTGTCACAGTAACATATGCACAGTAATTCACATTATTGAATCAATAATTGTCATTACACAGTAACGTATGCTTTATTTTACATTATTGTTATCTCTATTATGATGTTATTTAAACAGTTGTATTTCATTAATTTATTGACTTGATATCTAAGAGCTAACTATACTGTATTTATAACAATTAGTCATAATAATTGAATTGATAAAGTTATTTGTTTATAATATAAAGTTAGGTGATTATTAGGTGATATGAAATGAATGGTGTAGATTAAAGTGTGAATTATTGTTGAATAATTGAATTGATTTGTTTATAATATAAAGTTAGGTGATTATTAGGTGATATGAAATGAATGGTGTAGATTAAAGTGTGAATTATTGTTGAATAATTAAATTGATTTGTTTATAATATAAAGTTAGGTGATTATTAGGTGATATGAAATGAATGGTGTAGATTAAAGATAATATAATATTTGAAATGGATGGTGTAGATTAAAAGATGATCTTTAAATGAATGGTTTAGATTAAATGAATGATAAGATTTTTGGCTATAAATAGAAGCCTTAACTTAAGGATTTTTCATAAACTTCCTTACTTGTTCTTTCTTTCTCTCTCTAAATACTTCTTGTGAAAGTTCTCTCTAAGTGTGCTTAAGTCATCTTGAGTATTTGTGAAGATCTATAAGTATACGTGTACTGTTCAAGTTAATCAACCTCATTTAAATCAATATCCAGTCACGTGTTGAGGTAAGGGATACCATCTTTTTCATCTTCCATTATTCAAACGTACTATGGTAAGGGATTATCATTATTTGATTCTCGATAATAATATTGTTTCTTCCTTACTCATAAGACGTGCCTTTTATTTCCATGTATTAAATTGTGGGAATAACCTTACGGAGCGGATTGCCGCCTGTTGGTGAATAACATTTCGTATTCATTCATTATTAATCTCTGAAATAACCTTACGGAGCGGATTGCCGCCTGTTTGGTGAATAACTCTTTGTACTCAAATTCTATTAAATTGTGGGAATAACCTTACGGAGCGGATTGTCGCCTGTTGGTGAATAACCCTTTGTATTAATTTCCTTCACCTTTTGTTAATCAAACCTGCTACGGTAAGGGATATTATTTTCTTTCATACTCCTAAATCGAAATTTATTATGGAACTATTGCTTCTATAATTCCTGAAAATATTATATGTTCCATAATAGTTGAACTTCATTATTTCAACTGAACCTTCCTATTTACGTGAACCTTTCTATTGAATTGTAACCGTTACTCTGAACTGTGGATCTTGAATATCATTTTTAAATTTCACTCCACATCATGTTGACAATTTGGACATTATTTGAATCTGTACAAAGTAAACTTCCGATACTTATTGTTATCCTATTTCTTCTGTTCATCATTTATATCATTCTAATCATCCAAAAATCAAGCTGTTGTGAATATCTGTGGCCGGGGGCACAGATGTGATATATTTGTTGAACAGATGATAGGTTAAAGGCGATATAATAGGTTAAAGGCGATACATCTGTTCGGTGTCTTTTATGGCACGTGGTGAAAGTTCTCTTTGGCCCGTAGTGCATAGATGAACTGTTGTTTGGTATGATTATCACCAAAGGCTGAATCTGGTATAATCATGACCGCTGGTGCTAAATTAAATATCTTTGGCCCGTAGTGCAAAGATGAACTGTTGATTTGCATGATTATGATCAGGAACTGTGAATTTTTATTATCATGACTAATGGTATTTCAGATGATAAAAGTTGATGATGTTTTTACGAAAAAGAGAAGCGAGTGGACATTATAATCTGCATTATTCTTCTAATAGATTGCTCATTCCGCTGCTATTATTGATCTGAACATTGTTTAAGAATTTAACTGCAGTTTTTGATTTAAACCTTGTATTCTATTGTATTCTATCAAGAACTCAACTGTTGAAGGCTAATGCTAATTTATTCGTCATTATCTTAGTCATGATATTTCTTACTGGGCTATTTGAGCTCACCCTTTCTTTTGTTCCATTGTTTTTCAACAGGAGATGAAAACATAACAGGGTCTAGCTGGGGAATGGAGTGAGGGTCCGAGGAATAGTTATCATAGTCTTCACGTTTTGATAATAGTGAAGACTTAGTTGTGTATTATTATACACTGTATTGTTGTACATTGTGCTTTGTTGTAATAATTTTGTTGTAGTCTTTTGACGACTCAAGTTTGGGCTGTGTGGGCCCAGATTTGGGGGCGTCACAGTTGGTATCAGAGAGCTTAGGGATATGGTCTTTAATGGAGATCTGGGGTAGAACTAGGAGGGGAGAGACGAATTGAATCAGTCACTAGTGTGTCCTACCTAAAATAGATTTTATTATCTAATGAGTCGATTTGAATGTAGGAACATGAAGTGATGAGTCAGTTTATTTGAACTAACATTTATTTTGTGACCACAGTTAAGTATGGCATCTGAAAATCAAGAGGTTAACTATGGAATACCCGAAGCAAATGTAGCCGAGAATCAAGAGGCCCCAAACAATCCTCCTGCCAACTCAGGAAATAATGTTCCTGATAACATGATGAACGATGGATTCTTTAGGAATTTCATGCAGTTCATACAGAATCAAGGAAGAGGAAATCCAGTCAATAATAACGGTAGAAACGTTGGCAATTTGAGGATGGTCACTGTTAAGCAATTTAAAGAATTAGGACCACCTGAATTCCACGGGAAGCCTGACCCACTCAAAGCGGAGGCATGACTGAAGCAGACGACAAAAATACTTGATGTCTTACAATGCGCTGATGATCATAAGGTGCCATTTGCCACTTTTATGTTACGAGGTGAGGCGGACTATTGGTGGGAAGCGGTAAAACATATCCAACCTTCAGCACTCGAAATGTCTTGGACAGAATTCGAAGAATTGTTTAACGAGAAGTACTTCCCATAAAGCATCTGCCATATGAAGGAAGTGGAATTCATTAAGCTGGAGCAGAGAAACATGACAGTTTCTCAATATGAAGCTAAGTTTGCTGAACTGTCTCGTTTTGCGACTCATCTAGTAGATGACGAAGCACGAATGAGTCGAATGTTCCTGAGAGGTTTGAGACTCAAAATTCGTCAACAACTTAGTTCTCATAAATTCAGTTTGTATTCAGATGTTGTAGATAGGGCTCAAAGGGTGGAGCAAACAGATGAAACATTGCAGCCAAGAGTTAATGATCAGCATAGAGAAAGGAGTGACAACAACCACAGGAACGAGAACCATCGAGGAGGTAACCAACACTTCGGTGATAATTCCATACCAAATAACAGAAGAGGAGAATCTAGTGGGAACAATTTCAAAAGAAAGAGATTCCATAATAATTATGGAAGGGCACCAGCACCAGTACCAACACCAGCACCGACCCCAGTTTCAAGGGGAGAAGATCGACCACCAGTGAGATGTTATAGGTGTGGTCAGGAAGGTCACATCAGCCCAAACTGTACACTGCAGTCCAAAAAGTGCTACAGTTGTGGGAAAGAGGGTCATCTTGCGCTGTTTTGTCCTGCCACAAAATCAAGTCCAGCTGCAATGATGATACCAAAAGCTAGCGCGGATAAAGGAAAATCTGTAGTTCAAGGGAGAGCTTTTGTTGTGACATCCCAAATGGCACGAAACTCGAACGAGGTGATAACCGGTAAGCTATTCATAAATTATCGTGAAGTCTACGCTTTGTTAGATACTGGCTCTACCCATTCTTTTATCTCACATGCATGTGCTCAGCGTTTAAACTTAACTCCTGAAAACTTGGACTTTGACTTATCAGTTGAAACCCCATTAGGAGAAATGACCATTACATCTACTGTCTATAAATCTTGCCTAGTTCAAATCAACAACCTCACATTACCTGTTGACCTTATTTCTTTGGAGATGCGTGAATTTGATGTGATTTTAGGAATTGATTGGTTGACTACCCATCATGCTAAAATTGATTGTTTTCATATTCCTAATCAACCTGTCATGCAAATTCAAGCAACTAAACCATTGAAATCTATAACTGTTATTTCTAGCCATAAAGCCATTCGTTTATTTAAAAACGGATGTCAAGCCTTTTTAGCTCATGTCACTGATTTGAACAAAAATACGTCAAACTTGAATGATATTCCCATTGTTAATGAGTTTCCTGACGTTTTTCCTGAAGAACTTCCTGGCTTACCCCCAAACCGTGAAATTGAATTTTATATTGATCTTGAACCCGGTACCAAGCCCATTTCCAAAGCTCCATACCGAATGGCTCCCATTGAACTTTAAGAGTTAAAAGTCCAACTACAGGAATTGTTGGATACCGGTTTCATTCGTCCGAGTGCATCACCTTGGGGTGCTCCTGTTCTATTTGTGAAGAAGAAAGACGGGAGTATGAGATTGTGCATTGACTACCGAGAATTGAACCATGTCACCATCAAGAACAGGTACCCGTTACCTCGGATTGATGACATGTTTGATCAATTGCAAGGCGCTCAACATTTCTCAAAGATTGATCTCCGTTCTGGATATCATCAGTTAAAGGTTAAAGCTGAGGACATTCCAAAGACTGCTTTCAGAACTCGTTATGGGCATTATGAGTTCTTAGTCATGCCTTTTGGACTAACTAATGCTACTACAGCTTTCATGGACATGATGAACCGGATATTCAAGGAACATTTGGATCATTTTGTGGTTGTCTTTATTGATGACATCCTCATATACTCCAAGAGTCGCGAGGATCATGAACAACACCTGAGATTGATACTACAAAAGCTCCGTGAAAACAAATTATATGCCAAGTTGAAGAAATGTGAGTTCTGGCTTGAGGAGGTCGCGTTTCTTGGGCATGTGATTTCTAGTTAAGGAATATCAGTCGATCCTGCGAAGATTGAAACGGTACTAAATTGGGAACAACCCAAAACAGTAACCGAAGTCCGAAGTTTTCTGGGTCTAGCTGGTTATTATCGGAGATTCGTAGAAGGATTTTCTCGAATCGCCACTCCATTAACGCAACTTACTCGGAAAAGCAAAAAATTCATATGGAGCGAGGAATGCGAGAAAAGTTTCCAAGAACTCAAGAAGAGACTGGTTTCAGCTCCTGTTCTGACCATACCATCAGGATCAGGAGAATTTGTTATCTACAGCGATGCTTCTGGTAAAGGTTTAGGTTGTGTCCTTATGCAACATGGAAAGGTTATAACCTATGCCTCTCGACAACTCAAAGATTATGAGAAAAATTATCCTACTCATGATCTAGAGTTGGCAGCAGTCGTTTTCGCGTTGAAGATCTGGAGACACTACTTGTACGGAGAAAAAGTGGATATCTATACGGATCATAAAAGTCTCAAGTATTTCTTCAACCAGAAGGAACTCAACATGCGACAACGACGTTGGCTTGAGCTGTTAAAGGATTATGACCACACAATCCAGTATCACCCGGGAAAGGCGAACGTTGTAGCTGACGCTTTGAGCAGAAAATCTTATGCAAGTACAAGTGCACTGCTGACAACACAAAAGTGTATTTTGTACGACTTGCAAAAGATGGAGATAGAGCTAAAGACACCAGGGACCCACTCGAAGATTGCTCACGTGCGAGTAGAACCAACTTTAATCGATAAAATTAAAGCTGCTCAAGCTACCGATCCGGAACTGATAAACATGATAAAGAAAGTACAAGAAGGTGCCATTCCCGAAGCAAGAATCGACGAGAAAGGAATACTTCAAGTCAACTCTCGACTCTGTGTTCCTAACGATCCTGAATTAAAGCATAAAATCATGATGTAGGCACACAACACGCCGTTTGCAATCCACCCAGGAGGTACCAAGATGTATCGAGATCTTCGACATACATTTTGGTGGAACAATATGAAAAGAGAGATTGCGGAGTTTATCTCAAGGTGCCTAACTTGTCAACGTGTCAAGGCAGAGCATCAAGTTCCTAAATGTCCATTACAATCACTTGAAGTTCCCGAATGGAAGTGGGAACACATCAATATGGACTTCGTGACGGGTCTTCCAAAAGTTTCTCAAGGCTTAGATGCAATTTGGGTGATCGTAGATAGATTGACCAAATCTGCTCATTTCTTGCCTATACGAGAAAACTTTTCACTTGAACGTCTTGCCGGTATGTACATAAATGAGATCGTGAGATTGCATGGCATGCTAGTTTCCATAGTTTCTGATCGAGATCCTAGATTCACTTCACGCTTTTGGATCAGTCTACAAAAAGCTATGGGCACTGAACTACGTTTTAGTTCTGCATACCATCCTCAAATGGACGGACAATCGGAAAGGACGATCCAGACCCTCGAAGATCTTTTGAGACTTTGTGTATTAGACTTCAAAGGAAGTTGGGATAAGTACTTGCCGTTGGTGGAATTTTCTTACAACAACAGTTACCAAGCAAGCATAGGCATGGCTCCATTCGAGGCATTGTATGGAAGGAAGTGTCGCTCTCCAATATGTTGGAATGAGGTAGGAGAAGCAAAATTGTTGGGACCCGAGTTGGTACGATTGACGACCGAAAAGATCCAAATGATCCGACAACGAATACAGACCGCACAAGAACGACAAAAGAGTTATGCTGATCTTCATCGGAGAGACGAAAGTTTCAACGTCGGAGATCATGTATTCTTACGTGTTTCTCCATGGAAAGGGGTTACGAGATTCGGAAAGAGAGGAAAGCTCAACCCTCGATTTATTGGCCCATTTGAAATCCTCGATCGAATAGGAACTGTAGCCTACAGACTAGCCTTACCACCAAGTATGTCTCGCATCCATAACGTTTTTCACATATCTATGTTACGTAAATATGTGAAGGACCCAAACCACGTCATTGAGTTAGAACCAGACGTTATAGCAGAGGATTTAACATACGAGGAGGTACATGTTAAGATCCTGGATAAGAAGGAGCAGATCCTACGCTCAAAGGTCATACCTCAAGTTAAGGTTTTATGGAGGAACCAAGATACTGGGGAAATGACCTGGGAGCTAGAATCTGAGATGAAATCTAAGTATCCTTACCTCTTCGATATGCCAGGTACGTCAATTTCGGGGACGAAATTTCATAAGGAGGGGAGGTTGTAAGACCCCGAATTTTATGAAATACAAAATTTAATTTTTCTTCATATATATATTTTTTTTTGAAACAGTAAGTGGTTAAATCGATAAAGTTAAAAGTTAAGGATGTTATGTGCAAATTTTATTTTGTCGGACAATATTCGCTTTGTCGGGGAATATTCGTTTGGTCGGGGAATATTCGTTTGGTCCGACGGCGTCGAAATAACAAATTATTGGTGGACCCCACAACAGAATATTTGTCGGATTTAGAAAACGACAGAAATAACCTTTTTAAATAAATATAGAAAACGGAACTGTTAAAATACCGGTGATAAAAGAATAGTAGCATACGGTAGTTATTGGTATTTTCTGTAGCACTCGGTACTCTACAGTAACACACGGTATTGCATAGTGTCTCATATTATTGGTCTGATAATTGACACCGTAACTGTTACGCATCATTTCATCGATAATTGTCACTGCATAATATTTTATATTATCAATTCAATAATTGTTGTTACACAGTATTTTGCATTATTGATTTAATAATTGTCATTACACTGTATTTTATATCATTGAGTCAATAATTGTTGTTGCACTGTTTTTAAAATTATTGAACCTAATAATTGTCACAGTAACATATGCACAGTAATTCACATTATTGAATCAATAATTGTCATTACACGGTAACGTATGCTTTATTTTACATTATTGTTATCTCTATTATGATGTTATTTAAACAGTTGTATTTCATTAATTTATTGACTTGATATCTAAGAGCTAACTATACTGTATTTATAACAATTAGTCATAATAATTGAATTGATAAAGTTATTTGTTTATAATATAAAGTTAGGTGATTATTAGGTGATATGAAATGAATGGTGTAGATTAAAGTGTGAATTATTGTTGAATAATTGAATTGATTTGTTTATAATATAAAGTTAGGTGATTATTAGGTGATATGAAATGAATGGTGTAGATTAAAGTGTGAATTATTGTTGAATAATTAAATTGATTTGTTTATAATATAAAGTTAGGTGATTATTAGGTGATATGAAATGAATGGTGTAGATTAAAGATAATATAATATTTGAAATGGATGGTGTAGATTAAAAGATGATCTTTAAATGAATGGTTTAGATTAAATGAATGATAAGATTTTTGGCTATAAATAGAAGCCTTAACTTAAGGATTTTTCATAAACTTCCTTACTTGTTCTTTCTTTCTCTCTCTAAATACTTCTTGTGAAAGTTCTCTCTAAGTGTGCTTAAGTCATCTTGAGTATTTGTGAAGATCTATAAGTATACGTGTACTGTTCAAGTTAATCAACCTCGTTTAAATCAATATCCAGTCACGTGTTGAGGTAAGGGATACCATCTTTTTCATCTTCCATTATTCAAACGTACTATGGTAAGGGATTATCATTATTTAATTCTCGATAATAATATTGTTTCTTCCTTACTCATAATGTGACGCCCCCAAATCTGGGCCCACACAGCCCAAACTTGAGTCGTCAAAAGACTACAACAAAATTACTACAACAAAGCACAACGTACAACAATACAGTGTATATTAATACACAACTAAGTCTTCACTATTATTGCGACACTATTTTACAAAACGTGAAGACTATGATAACTATTCCTCGGACCCTCACTACATTCCCCGGCTAGACCCTGTTATGTTTTCATTTCCTGTTGAAAAACAATGGAACAAAAGAAAGGGTGAGCTCAAATAGCCCAGTAAGAAATATCATGACTAAGATAATGACGAATAAATTATCATTAGCCTTCAACAGTTGAGTTCTTGATAGAATACAATAGAATACAAGGTTTATATCAAAAACTGCAGTTAAATTCTTAAACAATGTTCAGATCAATATTAGCAGCGGAATGAGCAATCTATTAGAAGAATAATGCAGACTATAATGTCCACTCGCTTCTCTTTTTCGTAAAAACATCATCAACTTTTATCATCTGAAATACCATTAGTCATGATAATATAAATTCACAGTTCCTGATCATAATCATGCACATCAACAGTTCATCTTTGCACTACGGGCCAAAGATATTCAATATAGCACCAACGGTCATGATTATACCAGATTCAGCCTTTGGTCATAATCATACCAAACAACAGTTCATCTATGCACTACGGGCCAAAGAGAACATTCACCACGTGCCATAAAAGACACCGAACAGATGTATCGCCTTTAACCTATTATATCGCCTTTAACCTATCATCTGTTCAACAAATATATCACATCTGTGCCCCCGGCCACAGATATTCACAACAGCTTGATTTTTGGATGATTAAAATGATATAAATGATGAACAGAAAAAAATAGGATAACAATAAGTATCGGAAGTTTACTTTGTACAGATTCAAATAATGTCCAAATTGTCAACATGATGTGGAGTGAAATTTAAAAATGATATTCAAGATCCACAGTTCAGAATAACGGTTACAATTCAATAGAAAGGTTCACGTAAATAGGAAGGTTCAGTTGAAATAATGAAGTTCAACTATTATGGAACATATAATATTTTCAGGAATTATAGAAGCAATAGTTCCATAATAAATTTCGATTTAGGAGTATGAAAGAAAATAATATCCCTTACCGTAGCAGGTTTGATTAACAAAAGGTGAAGGAAATTAATACAAAGGGTTATTCACCAACAGGCGGCAATCCGCTCCGTAAGGTTATTCCCACAATTTAATAGAATTTGAGTACAAAGAGTTATTCACCAAACAGGCGGCAATCCGCTCCGTAAGGTTATTCTCAGAGATTAATAATGAATGAATACGAAAGGTTATTCACCAACAGGCGGCAATCCGCTCCGTAAGGTTATTCCCACAATTTAATACATGGAAATAAAAGGCACGTCTTATGAGTAAGGAAGAAACAATATTATTATCGAGAATCAAATAATGATAATCCCTTACCGTAGTAAGTTTGAATAATGGAAGATGAAAAAGATGGTATCCCTTACGAGTAGTAAATTTAAGAGTATGAAAGAAAATGACATCCCTTACAAGTAAGAAGATAATACCATTTATGATGATGAAAAAAATGACACCCCTTACCGTAATAAATTTAAGAGTGTGAAAAGAATGATATTCCTTACCTTGATATTGTGAAACAAGTTTATAGCCGAACAAATACTTCCTTGTTTGTAGCAGTAAAGAATCTGACTTTTGAGTCTTCTAGAGTTTTTAAAATCTCTTTATGTTTTTAAAATAATGTTACTCTCGGAAAGATAGACGGCATAGACTCAAGAATCACTCAATTCGGAGTTAATATGAATGAGTTATGAATTTTCAAAACTAAGACTGAAAATAGTGACGAAAATCACAATAGGTTACGGTTTTTAGTATTTTAAGGCATGAAGATGATTTCAGATGACTTTTCTTCCTTCTTCAAAGTTGTAGAGGACGAGAAACTGAAGAGACAGGCTTTCAATTCATTAAATTCTGATAAATAATGAATTTACTATGATTTTTCGAAAGAGTTACTGTACATAAGAAAATTCCACTCGGGAATTCAAAGAAGAATGCAAAAGATTTCAAAACTAGGAATGACTTAAGAACACTTAGAGAGAACTTTCACAAGAAGTATTTAGAGAGAGAAAGAAAGAACAAGTAAGGAAGTTTATGAAAAATCCTTAAGTTAAGGCTTCTATTTATAGCCAAAAATCTTATCATTCCTTTAATCTAAACCATTCATTTAAAGATCATCTTTTAATCTACACCATCCATTTCAAATTTTATATTATCTTTAATCTACACCATTCATTTCATATCACCTAACTTTATATTATAAACAAATCAATTCAATTATTCAACAATAATTCACACTTTAATCTACACCATTCATTTCATATCACCTAATAATCACCTAACTTTATATTATAAACAAATCAATTCAATTATTCAACAATAATTCACACTTTAATCTACACCATTCATTTCATATCACCTAATAATCACCTAACTTTATATTATAAACAAATAACTTTATCAATTCAATTATTATGACTAATTGTTATAAATACAGTATAGTTAGCTCTTAGATATCAAGTCAATAAATTAATGAAATACAACTGTTTAAATAACATCATAATAGAGATAACAATAATGTAAAAGAAAGCATACGTTACCGTGTAATGACAATTATTGATTCAATAATGTGAATTACTGTGCATATGTTACTGTGACAATTATTAGGTTCAATAATTTTAAAAACAGTGCATCAACAATTATTGACTCAATGATATAAAATACAGTGTAATGACAATTATTAAATCAATAATGTAAAATACTGTGTAACAACAATTATTGAATTGATAATATAAAATATTATGCAGTGACAATTATCGATGGAATGATGCGTAACAGTTACGGTGTCAATTATCAGACCAATAATATGAGACACTATGCAATACCGTGTGTTACAGAAAATACCATAAACTACCGTATGCTACTATTCTTTTATCACCGGTATTTTAACAGTTCCGTTGACTATTTTTATTTAAAAAGGTTATTTCTGTCATTTTCTATATCCGACAAATATTCCGTTGTGGGGTCCACCAATAATTTGTTATTTCGGCGCCGTCGTACGGCACGAATATTCCCCGACCAAACGAATATTCCCCGACAAAGCGAATATTGTCCGACAAAATAAAATTTGCACATAACATCCTTAACTTTTCACTTTATCGATTTAACCACTTACTGTTTCAAAAATATATATATATATATATATATATATATGAAGAAAAATTTAATTTTGTATTTCATAAAATTCGGGGTCTTACAACCTCCCCTCCTTATGAAATTTCGTCCCCGAAATTGACGTACCGGGCATTTCATAGTTATCCTCCTGATTTTCAGATGCCATACTAAACTGTGGTCACAAAATAATTGTTAGTTCAAACAAACTGACTCATCACTTCCTGTTCCTACATTCAAATCAATTCATTAGATAAAAAAATCTAATTTAGGTAGGACACACTAATGATTGATTCTATTCGTCTCTCCCCTCCTAGTTTTAACCCCAGATCTCCATTAAAGACCATATCCCTAAGCTCTGATGCCAACTGTGACGCCCCCAAATCTGGGCCCACACAGCCCAAACTTGAGTCGTCAAAAGACTACAACAAAATTACTACAACAAAGCACAACGTACAACAATACAGTTTATATTAATACACAACTAAGTCTTCACTATTATTGCCACACTATTTTACAAAACGTGAAGACTATGATAACTATTCCTCGGACCCTCACTACATTCCCCGGCTAGACCCTATTATGTTTTCATTTCCTGTTGAAAAACAATGGAACAAAAGAAAGGGTGAGCTCAAATAGCCCAGTAAGAAATATCATGACTAAGATAATGACGAATAAATTATCATTAGCCTTCAACAGTTGAGTTCTTGATAGAATACAATAGAATACAAGGTTTATATCAAAAACTGCAGTTAAATTCTTAAACAATGTTCAGATCAATATTAGCAGCGGAATGAGCAATCTATTAGAAGAATAATGCAGACTATAATGTCCACTCGCTTCTCTTTTTCGTAAAAACATCATCAACTTTTATCATCTGAAATATCATTAGTCATGATAATATAAATTCACAGTTCCTGATCATAATCATGCACATCAACAGTTCATCTTTGCACTACGGGCCAAAGATATTCAATATAGCACCAACGGTCATGATTATACCAGATTCAGCCTTTGGTCATAATCATACCAAACAACAGTTCATCTTTGCACTACGGGCCAAAGAGAACATTCACCACGTGCCATAAAAGACACCGAACAGATGTATCGCCTTTAACCTATTATATCGCCTTTAACCTATCATCTGTTCAACAAATATATCACATCTGTGCCCCCGGCCACAGATATTCACAACAGCTTGATTTTTGGATGATTAAAATGATATAAATGATGAACAGAAAAAAATAGGATAACAATAAGTATCGGAAGTTTACTTTGTACAGATTCAAATATGTCCAAATTGTCAACATGATGTGGAGTGAAATTTAAAAATGATATTCAAGATCCACAGTTCAGAATAACGGTTACAATTCAATAGAAAGGTTCACGTAAATAGGAAGGTTCAGTTGAAATAATGAAGTTCAACTATTATGGAACATATAATATTTTCAGGAATTATAGAAGCAATAGTTCCATAATAAATTTCGATTTAGGAGTATGAAAGAAAATAATATCCCTTACCGTAGCAGGTTTGATTAACAAAAGGTGAAGGAAATTAATACAAAGGGTTATTCACCAACAGGCGGCAATCCGCTCCGTAAGGTTATTCCCACAATTTAATAGAATTTGAGTACAAAGAGTTATTCACCAAACAGGCGGCAATCCGCTCCGTAAGGTTATTCTCAGAGATTAATAATGAATGAATACGAAAGGTTATTCACCAACAGGCGGCAATCCGCTCCGTAAGGTTATTCCCACAATTTAATACATGGAAATAAAAGGCACGTCTTATGAGTAAGGAAGAAACAATATTATTATCGAGAATCAAATAATGATAATCCCTTACCGTAGTAAGTTTGAATAATGGAAGATGAAAAAGATGGTATCCCTTACGAGTAGTAAATTTAAGAGTATGAAAGAAAATGACATCCCTTACAAGTAAGAAGATAATACCATTTATGATGATGAAAAAAATGACACCCCTTACCGTAATAAATTTAAGAGTGTGAAAAGAATGATATTCCTTACCTTGATATTGTGAAACAAGTTTATAGCCGAACAAATACTTCCTTGTTTGTAGCAGTAAAGAATCTGACTTTTGAGTCTTCTAGAGTTTTTAAAATCTCTTTATGTTTTTAAAATAATGTTACTCTCGGAAAGATAGACGGCATAGACTCAAGAATCACTCAATTCGGAGTTAATATGAATGAGTTATGAATTTTCAAAACTAAGACTGAAAATAGTGACGAAAATCACAATAGGTTACGGTTTTTAGTATTTTAAGGCATGAAGATGATTTCAGATGACTTTTCTTCCTTCTTCAAAGTTGTAGAGGACGAGAAACTGAAGAGACAGGCTTTCAATTCATTAAATTCTGATAAATAATGAATTTACTATGATTTTTCGAAAGAGTTACTGTACATAAGAAAATTCCACTCGGGAATTCAAAGAAGAATGCAAAAGATTTCAAAACTAGGAATGACTTAAGAACACTTAGAGAGAACTTTCACAAGAAGTATTTAGAGAGAGAAAGAAAGAACAAGTAAGGAAGTTTATGAAAAATCCTTAAGTTAAGGCTTCTATTTATAGCCAAAAATCTTATCATTCCTTTAATCTAAACCATTCATTTAAAGATCATCTTTTAATCTACACCATCCATTTCAAATTTTATATTATCTTTAATCTACACCATTCATTTCATATCACCTAACTTTATATTATAAACAAATCAATTCAATTATTCAACAATAATTCACACTTTAATCTACACCATTCATTTCATATCACCTAATAATCACCTAACTTTATATTATAAACAAATCAATTCAATTATTCAACAATAATTCACACTTTAATCTACACCATTCATTTCATATCACCTAATAATCACCTAACTTTATATTATAAACAAATAACTTTATCAATTCAATTATTATGACTAATTGTTATAAATACAGTATAGTTAGCTCTTAGATATCAAGTCAATAAATTAATGAAATACAACTGTTTAAATAACATCATAATAGAGATAACAATAATGTAAAAGAAAGCATACGTTACCGTGTAATGACAATTATTGATTCAATAATGTGAATTACTGTGCATATGTTACTGTGACAATTATTAGGTTCAATAATTTTAAAAACAGTGCATCAACAATTATTGACTCAATGATATAAAATACAGTGTAATGACAATTATTAAATCAATAATGTAAAATACTGTGTAACAACAATTATTGAATTGATAATATAAAATATTATGCAGTGACAATTATCGATGGAATGATGCGTAACAGTTACGGTGTCAATTATCAGACCAATAATATGAGACACTATGCAATACCGTGTGTTACAGAAAATACCATAAACTACCGTATGCTACTATTCTTTTATCACCGGTATTTTAACAGTTCCGTTGACTATTTTTATTTAAAAAGGTTATTTCTGTCATTTTCTATATCCGACAAATATTCCGTTGTGGGGTCCACCAATAATTTGTTATTTCGGCGCCGTCGTACGGCATGAATATTCCCCGACCAAACGAATATTCCCCGACAAAGCGAATATTGTCCGACAAAATAAAATTTGCACATAACATCCTTAACTTTTCACTTTATCGATTTAACCACTTACTGTTTCAAAAATATATATATATATATATATATATATATATATGAAGAAAAATTTAATTTTGTATTTCATAAAATTCGGGGTCTTACAACCTCCCCTCCTTATGAAATTTCGTCCCCGAAATTGACGTACCGGGCATTTCATAGTTATCCTCCTGATTTTCAGATGCCATACTAAACTGTGGTCACAAAATAATTGTTAGTTCAAACAAACTGACTCATCACTTCCTGTTCCTACATTCAAATCAATTCATTAGATAAAAAAATCTAATTTAGGTAGGACACACTAATGATTGATTCTATTCGTCTCTCCCCTCCTAGTTCTAACCCCAGATCTCCATTAAAGACCATATCCCTAAGCTCTGATGCCAACTGTGACGCCCCCAAATCTGGGCCCACACAGCCCAAACTTGAGTCGTCAAAAGACTACAACAAAATTACTACAACAAAGCACAACGTACAACAATACAGTTTATATTAATACACAACTAAGTCTTCACTATTATTGCCACACTATTTTACAAAACGTGAAGACTATGATAACTATTCCTCGGACCCTCACTACATTCCCCGGCTAGACCCTATTATGTTTTCATTTCCTGTTGAAAAACAATGGAACAAAAGAAAGGGTGAGCTCAAATAGCCCAGTAAGAAATATCATGACTAAGATAATGACGAATAAATTATCATTAGCCTTCAACAGTTGAGTTCTTGATAGAATACAATAGAATACAAGGTTTATATCAAAAACTGCAGTTAAATTCTTAAACAATGTTCAGATCAATATTAGCAGCGGAATGAGCAATCTATTAGAAGAATAATGCAGACTATAATGTCCACTCGCTTCTCTTTTTCGTAAAAACATCATCAACTTTTATCATCTGAAATATCATTAGTCATGATAATATAAATTCACAGTTCCTGATCATAATCATGCACATCAACAGTTCATCTTTGCACTACGGGCCAAAGATATTCAATATAGCACCAACGGTCATGATTATACCAGATTCAGCCTTTGGTCATAATCATACCAAACAACAGTTCATCTTTGCACTACGGGCCAAAGAGAACATTCACCACGTGCCATAAAAGACACCGAACAGATGTATCGCCTTTAACCTATTATATCGCCTTTAACCTATCATCTGTTCAACAAATATATCACATCTGTGCCCCCGGCCACAGATATTCACAACAGCTTGATTTTTGGATGATTAAAATGATATAAATGATGAACAGAAAAAAATAGGATAACAATAAGTATCGGAAGTTTACTTTGTACAGATTCAAATATGTCCAAATTGTCAACATGATGTGGAGTGAAATTTAAAAATGATATTCAAGATCCACAGTTCAGAATAACGGTTACAATTCAATAGAAAGGTTCACGTAAATAGGAAGGTTCAGTTGAAATAATGAAGTTCAACTATTATGGAACATATAATATTTTCAGGAATTATAGAAGCAATAGTTCCATAATAAATTTCGATTTAGGAGTATGAAAGAAAATAATATCCCTTACCGTAGCAGGTTTGATTAACAAAAGGTGAAGGAAATTAATACAAAGGGTTATTCACCAACAGGCGGCAATCCGCTCCGTAAGGTTATTCCCACAATTTAATAGAATTTGAGTACAAAGAGTTATTCACCAAACAGGCGGCAATCCGCTCCGTAAGGTTATTCTCAGAGATTAATAATGAATGAATACGAAAGGTTATTCACCAACAGGCGGCAATCCGCTCCGTAAGGTTATTCCCACAATTTAATACATGGAAATAAAAGGCACGTCTTATGAGTAAGGAAGAAACAATATTATTATCGAGAATCAAATAATGATAATCCCTTACCGTAGTAAGTTTGAATAATGGAAGATGAAAAAGATGGTATCCCTTACGAGTAGTAAATTTAAGAGTATGAAAGAAAATGACATCCCTTACAAGTAAGAAGATAATACCATTTATGATGATGAAAAAAATGATACCCCTTACCGTAATAAATTTAAGAGTGTGAAAAGAATGATATTCCTTACCTTGATATTGTGAAACAAGTTTATAGCCGAACAAATACTTCCTTGTTTGTAGCAGTAAAGAATCTGACTTTTGAGTCTTCTAGAGTTTTTAAAATCTCTTTATGTTTTTAAAATAATGTTACTCTCGGAAAGATAGACGGCATAGACTCAAGAATCACTCAATTCGGAGTTAATATGAATGAGTTATGAATTTTCAAAACTAAGACTGAAAATAGTGACGAAAATCACAATAGGTTACGGTTTTTAGTATTTTAAGGCATGAAGATGATTTCAGATGACTTTTCTTCCTTCTTCAAAGTTGTAGAGGACGAGAAACTGAAGAGACAGACTTTCAATTCATTAAATTCTGATAAATAATGAATTTACTATGATTTTTCGAAAGAGTTACTGTACATAAGAAAATTCCACTCGGGAATTCAAAGAAGAATGCAAAAGATTTCAAAACTAGGAATGACTTAAGAACACTTAGAGAGAACTTTCACAAGAAGTATTTAGAGAGAGAAAGAAAGAACAAGTAAGGAAGTTTATGAAAAATCCTTAAGTTAAGGCTTCTATTTATAGCCAAAAATCTTATCATTCCTTTAATCTAAACCATTCATTTAAAGATCATCTTTTAATCTACACCATCCATTTCAAATTTTATATTATCTTTAATCTACACCATTCATTTCATATCACCTAACTTTATATTATAAACAAATCAATTCAATTATTCAACAATAATTCACACTTTAATCTACACCATTCATTTCATATCACCTAATAATCACCTAACTTTATATTATAAACAAATCAATTCAATTATTCAACAATAATTCACACTTTAATCTACACCATTCATTTCATATCACCTAATAATCACCTAACTTTATATTATAAACAAATAACTTTATCAATTCAATTATTATGACTAATTGTTATAAATACAGTATAGTTAGCTCTTAGATATCAAGTCAATAAATTAATGAAATACAACTGTTTAAATAACATCATAATAGAGATAACAATAATGTAAAAGAAAGCATACGTTACCGTGTAATGACAATTATTGATTCAATAATGTGAATTACTGTGCATATGTTACTGTGACAATTATTAGGTTCAATAATTTTAAAAACAGTGCATCAACAATTATTGACTCAATGATATAAAATACAGTGTAATGACAATTATTAAATCAATAATGTAAAATACTGTGTAACAACAATTATTGAATTGATAATATAAAATATTATGCAGTGACAATTATCGATGGAATGATGCGTAACAGTTACGGTGTCAATTATCAGACCAATAATATGAGACACTATGCAATACCGTGTGTTACAGAAAATACCATAAACTACCGTATGCTACTATTCTTTTATCACCGGTATTTTAACAGTTCCGTTGACTATTTTTATTTAAAAAGGTTATTTCTGTCATTTTCTATATCCGACAAATATTCCGTTGTGGGGTCCACCAATAATTTGTTATTTCGGCGCCGTCGTACGGCACGAATATTCCCCGACCAAACGAATATTCCCCGACAAAGCGAATATTGTCCGACAAAATAAAATTTGCACATAACATCCTTAACTTTTCACTTTATCGATTTAACCACTTACTGTTTCAAAAATATATATATATATATATATATGAAGAAAAATTTAATTTTGTATTTCATAAAATTCGGGGTCTTACACATAAGACCTGCCTTTTATTTCCACGTATTAAATTGTGGGAATAACCTTACGGAGCGGATTGCCGCCTGTTGGTGAATAACCTTTCGTATTCATTCATTATTAATCTCTGAGAATAACCTTACGGAGCGGATTGCCGCCTGTTTGGTGAATAACTCTTTGTACTCAAATTCTATTAAATTGTGGGAATAACCTTACGGAGCGGATTGCCGCCTGTTGGTGAATAACCCTTTGTATTAATTTCCTTCACCTTTTGTTAATCAAACCTGCTACGGTAAGGGATATTATTTTCTTTCATACTCCTAAATCAAAATTTATTATGGAACTATTGCTTCTATAATTCCTGAAAATATTATATGTTCCATAATAGTTGAACTTCATTATTTCAACTGAACCTTCCTATTTACGTGAACCTTTCTATTGAATTGTAACCGTTATTCTGAACTGTGAATCTTGAATATCATTTTTAAATTTCACTCCACATCATGTTGACAATTTGGACATTATTTGAATCTGTACAAAGTAAACTTCCGATACTTATTGTTATCCTATTTCTTCTGTTCATCATTTATATCATTCTAATCATCCAAAAATCAAGCTGTTGTGAATATCTGTGGCCGGGGGCACAGATGTGATATATTTGTTGAACAGATGATAGGTTAAAGGCGATATAATAGGTTAAAGGCGATACATCTGTTCGGTGTCTTTTATGGCACGTGGTGAAAGTTCTCTTTGGCCCGTAGTGCATAGATGAACTGTTGTTTGGTATGATTATCACTAAAGGCTGAATCTGGTATAATCATGACCGCTGGTGCTAAATTAAATATCTTTGGCCCGTAGTGCAAAGATGAACTGTTGATTTGCATGATTATGATCAGGAACTGTGAATTTTTATTATCATGACTAATGGTATTTCAGATGATAAAAGTTGATGATGTTTTTACGAAAAAGAGAAGCGAATGGACATTATAATCTGCATTATTCTTCTAATAGATTGCTCATTCCGCTGCTATTATTGATCTGAACATTGTTTAAGAATTTAACTGCAGTTTTTGATTTAAACCTTGTATTCTATTGTATTCTATCAAGAACTCAACTGTTGAAGGCTAATGATAATTTATTCGTCATTATCTTAGTCATGATATTTCTTACTGGGCTATTTGAGCTCACCCTTTCTTTTGTTCCATTGTTTTTCAACAGGAGATGAAAACATAACATGGTCTAGCCGGGGAATGGAGTGAGGGTCCGAGGAATAGTTATCATAGTCTTCACGTTTTGATAATAGTGAAGACTTAGTTGTGTATTATTATACACTGTATTGTTGTACGTTGTGCTTTGTTGTAATAATTTTGTTGTAGTCTTTTGACGACTCAAGTTTGGGCTGTGTGGGCCCAGATTTGGGGGCGTCACACTGTAAACGAGTTGAATCGATCTAACTTTTAAATTGGTCGGATTTGACTCGTAAGGTTAAATTGGTACTTAGATTCGAACTATATTTAAAAAAATTTACTCAAATTTGACTCGACTCGAATTCGATTCGACTCGGATTGAATTATATTCAAACTACTCGCGAACTTCAAATTTAAACTCGAATTCGAATCTTCACATAGTAACTAGTTTTATAATGCATATAATTATTAATTGAACTTATTATTTTATTTAAAAATAAAAAATAAAAATATAATTACACTTTAAATATATAAAATTATAATTAAAATTACAAATAAAAAAATAATAATGACTAATTGTTCAAGTTTTGTTTAATTGTGTATATTTTATAAGAAAATGTATCGAGTGTTTATTTAAATATGTATCAATCGATTATGCATCGGATCATTATTAAAAATTCGAGTAGTTTGAATTATAAACGAGTTGAATATAATTTTATTAAGATTCTACTCGTATTTTTATTTAAATTATTTTTTGTACTCAAATTTGAATTATATTATTAACGAATTTAAATTTTACTCATATTTTTTTAAATCGAGGCTGAATATAAGTTTAAAATATTTGATTCGATTTATATCCTTACCCCTACCACCAACAAACCAACCAGCGGCGGGGATTAAAAGGGGAAAGCCGCCCTTCTCTTTGTGTGGGTTTGGTGACTACTGGCTGGTGAACAGCGGAGGAGTAAATAGATTCTATTGTCCCCCATGTATAGAAGTGGGAACACTTTCTCCGTCCTTGAATATAATTTTTTTTGTTTTGAAAAGGAGGATTAAAATATAAAAAATAAAGATGTTATTTAATTTAATTTATTAATATATAAAAATATAAAATTTATTGTTTTATTTAAACTTATAAAATTATTAAAAATAAATTTAAAACTTTATATATATATATATATATATTTAATTTATTTGCAAAATATAATTTGGTTGAAGGACGGAGTTGAAAGAAAAGAAAAAAGATACTACTATCTCTCTCTATTTCTATGCTCTGTCTGTTCGTACGGTCAAATAAGATTCGGAGGCAGGTGGGTTCCACATCACCATAAAGTAAAAAGATCACCATCATAATCATAATATAGATCTCCTCCTCTGTTTGAGTAATTAATCAGATCCCATATCAAGTATCAAATAAATAAAGGGTTTTTTTAATATGTGCAATGGGATATATTAAGTATAAAAAATAAGAGATGAGATCTATTAAATATTATTTATTTATATATTTATATTGAATTTAATATATAAAAAAATAATATATTAGTAGACTTTATGTATTGAATTCAATGCAAATATATAAATAAATAATATTTAGTGGGTCATATTTGTTATTTTTTGTACTTAGCATTTGTCCTTAGAGCATATGTTAAGAGGACCCATAAATAAATACTACTCCCTTCCTCTTAGTTGTATTAATTAATTAATGGTTTTCTTAATATATATCTTAAGGACACGTATTAAATATAAAAAATAAGAGATGAGATTTATTAAATATTATTTATTTATATATTTATACTAAATTCAATACATGAGGTCTACTAATATATTATTTTTTTATGCATTGAATTCAGTATAAATGTATAAATAAATAATATTAAATAGATCTCATCTTTTATTTTCTGTATTTAACACACATATTAAGAAAACTTATTAATTAATGCCATACCCACCTAATTTTATTTATTTATTACGTTTATTTTATTTGTTTACTGACAAGAAGTGTTTTATTATATTCAACAATATTGGTGACAATCCTTGACCAAATAAGAATAAGTCGTTGGCAACGGACTACCACTTTAATTATCTAACCCAAATTTAGCAATTGATCCATGTTTTTATTTAGGTTGTGATTTTTGTGTACCACTTTATGAAACGTTTAATATATATTAAAATTTGAAATATAATTTTAAAAATTATTTATAATAAATACATGATTTTAAATATAATTTATTTAATTTATTAAGTAAGAGTTTAAAACTTAAAAAAATTGAACAATTATTTAATATATATTTTACCTGATTATTAATTTTGTGATATTTAGATCTCTAAATATATCATATTATTTTTGTTACGTTATATATTAATATTTAAATATCAATAATATATTTATAAGGTAAATAAATTAAAAATATTTTTTTGTGCAAGGCTAAGCTAATATATTATTGGTTTCCGGAACTAATGTGCCCCTGCATTGAAAGGACACTTAATTTGATTGTTATACTGGAGTTGCTAATTTTTGGCTTGAGATAATACTCATTCTGCTTACAGAATCTATTGGATTATAAAAAATAAAAATAAAAAGAGTTAAATAATAAATAATGGTACCATATCTCTCTGTGTCCTCCTCCCATGCTTAGTCGGGTGGAAACAGAGATTATCCCATCATAATCATATTTTTATCTGATATTCCCTCTCCAAATATTTGTGGATCCTCCGATGTCTCCCGGGACAAAAAAAAAGGGATAATTTTACGCACAAAAATATTAAATATAAATTTTATTTTAATTATTAAAAAATAATATTTGATACAAATTTTTACGTTAAATTTTATTTTTAATGATAAAATAAAATAAAATTTATATTTAATATTTATATTTAATTATTTGTGTAAATAGATTTATTTAATAAATAAAAAAATAAATACTCATCCATGAGAAAACCCTGCCCTCTTGTTACGGCATATCACACGTCTTCGCCAGTCGCCCGCCCGATTAGAGGATGTTATAACCCACACCAGATCGGAATTACGTAAAGTTAGATTTGCTCAATTTATTGTCAGGCATTTGACAATTTTTTAAGATATCCTGGATTGTTTTTATGTTTGTTTATTTTAACCAAACAGTTAAAAAAATCAATATATTAACTGTAATATATTACAAAAAATTATGAGAATTAATATTTTTACAAGAAAAAATAATATTTTTTACATTAACAGTAAATGGGATCTACTTTAGTATTGCAAAAATATTAATTTTTCTTATAAAAATATGAATTCCCAAAATTATAATAACACGAATTAAAACTGTAATCTTTTCAGATAAAATGATACAAATAATATCAATTGTAAAAATAATTAGCGAAGAATATGCAGATTTGAGACGATTCTGAAAAGCTCTTGAATACAAATAATCTATATTTTAATCACTCCACACAAAAAATATTCATAAACAAAAAAAATAACCTCCAAAATGGATAAAATAAAATTTCACAAGAGATAATAATGAAATTATTTTATATAAAGATAATAACTCAATAATCTCATGGAGAAAACAAGTGACACAAATAAGAAAATATAGTCTACAAGAAGGGAAAATACGTTGTTATTATTATGCAATAGAAAGCAAGAGAAGAGATATGGGGAGCGAGGGTCTCTCTAAAAAAAAGAGAATTCTTCCTAGATTTAAAACGAAGGCTAAGGCTCTTGGTCACAAAGAAAAAAAGAGAGAGAAAAGAATGAGATAAGAATTATAAATATCTGTTTGTTAGTTTATTGAGGTTTGATGTATTTATGAGTTTCCAACATACTAAAAGTATTCGATTATTTTATTCATTTAAAATTAATTTATTTTAAATCTAATTTATTCAATTAATAAAATGTAATGTTATTAACGCAATATTTGGAGCTCCTATAAAAGAAACATGTGGTGCATTTAAACATTCACACACTAAATTCTGTCGCTTCAAACGTATCAAAAGTTAATATTTAAATAAATAAATAAAAAAATATAATTGAAAACAATTATATGACGAAAGCAATTGTTATACTTTCAATGTGTTTATAATATATAGGGAAGTGCCTTTACATACAAAAATAATCAAGTAAGGAATACCAAACCTTTAAGCCTTAAATCAAGAAATTATACTTGACCCTAAAGATATGAGAGATAATTAAGGTAAATCCCAAGATTCTATCCTATCAATCCCATAATTATAGTATATCAAATATTCAAAGAATGTATCATACATATATGCAATAACATCCCTCCTCAAACTCAAGGTGGAAAGGCATACTTCAACTTGAGTTTGGAAGTCTGAATAAATAACTGTCCTGATGGATGAGATTTCGTGAAAATGTTTGCAGTATGATATTTTGTATTGACATGTACGAGATGATCAAGGGTGTGATCTCTGATATGGTGACGAATGAAATGATAATCAATTTTAATGTGTTTAATATGCTCATGAAACACATTATTGTGAGTAATCTGAATGACACTTTGACTATCACAATAAACTGTGGCGCTAGAAGTATGAGAAACTATCATGTCTTAAAGAAGCCAACGAAGCCAAATAAGTTCTGAGGTAGCATCAATAAGTGCTCAGTATTAAGCCTAGGTGCTAGAACGAGAAACAACAGTTTGTTTCTAACTACACCAAGAAACAAGTGAGTGAAGTGACGAACCAAGGAAGAAACAATAACCTATGGTGGATTGACACTCATTACGATCACATGCCCAATTTGCATCACAATAATATTATGAATGTCTATGTAAGTTTGTCATATGAGGGCAGATCTCACATCAGTAGTATGAGATATTAATATGAGGTTGATATATACTTGAACTTCTCCTCTTAGACAACTAGCTTTTCGAAAGGAAATAAGGGGCTACAGCCTATATCGTAATATTTAACATCAGAGAAGACGATCCGTGGAACTACCGACTAAGCGGAAAGGGCTATCTAGAAGTCGGATTAAAATA
This sequence comes from Hedera helix, assembly GCA_947179155.2. Classification (NCBI taxonomy): domain Eukaryota; kingdom Viridiplantae; phylum Streptophyta; class Magnoliopsida; order Apiales; family Araliaceae; genus Hedera; species Hedera helix. Next base: position 46,442,438 of record OX359270.1, read on the forward strand.
TCCCTTAGTGTCGCTAGAGTGAAAGTCGTCGTTGATGTCGGTAGTGAAGTGTGGTGGAATGTTATACATGTTTGTGTAAGCTTGTCATATGGGGAGTAGATCTCACATCGGTAGTATATGATATCAATTTGGGATTGATATAGGCTTGAATCTCTCCTCTTAGACAACTAGCTTTTTAAGAGAAAATAAGATACTAGAGTTTATATTGTAACATTTGGCATCAAAACAAACGATCCATGTAACAAATAACCATTGGGAAGAAAAATGAAGGCCATGTAACATAGTTCCTTTGACATATCTCAAAATAGAACCTCAAGACCTAAAAAATTCTTTAAAAATTCGAGATCTTTCATCTCATATTGACGATGAAGAAAGTCATTAACATCTCGAATACTATCTATATCACTTCAAATAATAATTATATCATCAATATAAAAAGTAAAGTGGTAACATGTTCTGTGGTTCGAATGAAATGTGTCGAATCATATTGACTAGATTTAAAACCAAGTTTGGTAATCTTAGTACTGAATTTGGAAAACCAAGCACGAGTGGATTGTTTTAGGCCATAGATAAAGTACACGACATAGACGATAAACTTTATTGGACGGAATATTAGCACCAGGAGAAGGTTTTAGATAAATTTCCTTTGTAAGGTCACTATTTAGGAAATCATTTTTCACGTCCATTTGAAAAAATTGCAAATAATTTGCAATCGCCACAGCAAGACCCTAAATATTTTGTACTCCCAAAAATGACATGACGAGAAACACAAGGATATTTTGATATAGGATCATAACATCGATACCCTTTATGTTCAATTTCATAACCGATAAAGCAACAAAGCCTAACTCGAAGTTCAAACTTTGTGCGCTTATGAGGCTGAAGAATGACAAAACAAGTATATCTGAATATTAATCAGGTAAGGTATCATAAGGACACTTATAAGGTGATTTATTATTAACAATAGGAGTAGGAATACGATTGATAGTGTAGACAGCAGTTAGGGTAGCCTCTCCCCATAGTTTCTCAGGGAGAGAAAAAGAACTACCATTTTGTTGAGAAGTTCTTGGACATGATCGATGAAAGAGTGTCCCATTTTCCTTTAAAATATTTTAAAATTATGAATCAATATACTTAGCTGCATTGTTTGATCAAATTTTTTTGATTTTACGAGAAATTTGAGTGTTGACCATATTATTAAATTCTCAAAAAATACTATTAAGTTCAGATCGTTGCTTGAACAAAATTATCTATAAATATAATAAAATATTTTGCTCCTCCTGAAGTAGGAGTTAGTGCAAGACCTACACGTCAGAATGAATCAAATCAAAAGGTGCAGAAGAAAAAGAGTCACTCTTATTAAAAAGTAAAGCACTTTGTTTTCTCAATTGACATGACACTGATCCTAAAACTCCACTGAAAATAAGAGATTTTATCCTAGACACATAGGCATGTTCTAACCAAGAGCACCACAACTGTAAAGGTAAAGTGGAATGAACTGCTGCAGAATAACTGTAGGAATCTTTAGGGAAGTAAGCTCAAATAGTATTCTTCTAATCTTACGGCCTGCACAACCCAACCCTTATTTGAGAAATGTAAATCATATCCAAGATCACATAATTGTCCAGTAGGGAGTAGATTTAAAGAGAGGTTAAGAACAAGCTATATATCTGCTGGAATAGTGAGTTTGGGTGTGGTGATAGTTCCAATATGACTAACAGTCATGGTAGAACCATTAGTAGTACGAATTATAGGCCCATTTGAGAGAGGAGATTTATTTAAAAGCTAATTATGATTAGCAGTCATATAGTTGCAGCGAGCAAAATCAAATAACCACGAGTTATCGATGCGATAGACATAGCAGAAGTTCCAAAAACAAACTAAACCTGATTAATTAGAGCCTCAATATCAGTTATAGATCATATGTGGGTTTGAGAAGAAGATTCTGCAACATCGGGATCGGTGGTAGTTACAACAGTTGTGTTTAAATTTGTACCAAGACGCTTCCCATTTCGATGCCACTTAGCCCTGCAATTCTGAAATTTATGACCAGATCTATCACAGCGAGTACATAAAGTCTTCTTGGACAGGTCTGTGCTAGAAGTTTGTTGCGGAGTAGCAGCAATGACTAAGTCAGGCTGTTGAGAATTGGCGGTGAACAGTCTGATTTCCATAGAAATTAATTCAGCAACAGCAAGTTCAATACCAGAAAGAGGATGCCGATGACACAAAGATGCCCTAGTATTTTTAAAATCATCTCGAAGAGCCGTGATAAATTGTATAAGACGCATTTGATTACGATATGTAATAAAAAGTGCAACGTCGTCATCTTCATGTTTAAATTGAGGTTCAGAATTGGCAAGAGATCCCACACCTGAAAATCATCAATTGACTGAGACGAATACGAGCAAGATTACTGATGATTTGGTTTTGGTGAGCAAGGTCGCTTGACTTGTACCTATTTGCCAAAAAATCCCATGCATCTTTCGCTAATTCGAAATGCGCATGAAAAATGCCCAGTGATCGAAGGCACTGATGTATTTATGAACCAACCAAGTAAGTATCCGATGCTTTAGGTTCTTTAATTTGTCTCCCTAGCTTATTCTGAATAGGAGCCTTGCGTTCACCGGTAAAAATATATATGCCATAGTTTTTCTCCTTTGAGATGACTAGACTATGCATTGCCGCATGATCCCAACGACTGTAATTTTGAAAATTGGTTGTGCAAAATCGTCTGATGTGCTTAACATTGTTATTAATAATAATAACGAGAAATATAGTACACTCAAAAGTCGAGAAACGAGAAAGGAGAAAAAGTGGAGGGAAAATGGATTGATATATATATATATATATATATTTACTACTTTGACACACGCACACCTTTTCTTATTACTATCAAAGATCATGAGTTGATAGTATCACTAGACCAAAGGTTATTCAGTAAAATAGCCTGATATTAGTACGTACGTGCATATTTATTTATTATTATATTAGAAATGAATTTTATATTATTATAAAATTGATATCACGAACGAAACTTTGACTTTGGCTCAACGGGAGAAAAACTTATCCTTGTCTTGCTTAAAAGGTTTAATGAGAATTAAGTGAAAATAACGGATGGTGAAGTTAAAAATTAATTTCACCGTAGTAAGTTGTAAAATTTTTAATTATATTAAATGTGTATTAGTAACAATATAATCAAAAACTTTACAACTTATTATGATAAAGTTGATTTTCAAATTCACCATAGTCGAATCCGAAAATAACTATTCGATCTCTTCTTAGTGGTTGGTCAGAATATGAAAAAATGGAATGATGAAAAAATAAGAGTGTTTTTATATTTATTTAATTAATTTTTTTATTTGTATATAAATTAAATGAGTGTGATTTTATCTTATTTTATTTTTAATTTAAATAGATAGGTCACATTTATTTGTCTTATATACTGATAAAAAAAAATAAATAAGAAAAGTAAATACGTTTAAAATTTTCCCAAATAAAAATCATAAAATTCTTCTATTTTATATAAAAAAAATAACGTGCATTTTTTTATGGTATTTATTATTTGAGAAAATTATAGTGGTTGTCGCATCACTTTCCTGTCCTATTAAACAAAACTCATATTCGTCCACATGACTATAATTTATTTATTTTTATCTTTTTCATTGCACCAAATGTAACATAAAACAAAAGAACTGGAAATCACATTAGTAATTTTTTTTAATACCTATATTACCTTTAACTATTTTTACGTACCTTTTCTTAAGATGCAATAGTTGTCGTTCCCATTTTTGATCCAATTATTACCTAAGAACCCTCAACTCCAATTCAACCGGCCTCTTATAACATTGATATGTTTCTAAAATATTTATGTCAATAATAAATATTGATATTAGATAAATAAATTTATTTTATTTTATTTAAAATTATTTAAATTTGTCGACATATAAATTATTTTTCTAACATAAATAAGTTCTTTTTATTTAATTTGTCAAACAAATGATAAATTGTACTTTATTCCCCCCCCCCCCCCAACCACCACCACCACCACCACCACCACCACCACCACCACCACCACCATAAAAATTTCAAGATCAAAAAGAAAAACCCATTCTATCTAATACTGTGTTGTGTGTTATTGAGTTTTTAAAAAGGGCAAAAGAAAAAAAATTGTACGAAAAATTCAAGTTTTTATTTAATTATGTTGTTATTAAGTTTTTTTTTAATGAATAAAAAAAGAGAGAGAAAAAGAAATGAACAACAAACTTTGGCACACATTTTTTGTTAAATTTTTCGGTCTGAATGAAAAAATAAATAACACCTAAAAAATTTGTAATCCATATTTTACACTTAATATTATAAATATAATAAAATTAATATAAAAATAAAATAGTATTTTGAATTTAAAAATTAACTTTATTTTATTTTTATTTAATTATAAACTCAGTAACAATATTTTTTTTTATATATTAAATTTTTTATTCTATTATTTTTCGTTAAAAACTCAAAAAACATAGTTGAATATAAGTTTTTCTTTTTTGTTTCTTTGTCTTGAAGAGAGAGTGAAATTAAGTGGTATATTTTTTTATTTTCTCAACTCAGTGCAGTACTTATTACCATATTTTAGTCTGCATTACTGAAATTGAATGGAAGAAGAAAAAGCGGCGGCGTACTACGACGAGCTGAGTCGGAAAGGCGAAGGCGCGGCCAGGTTTAAACAAGGTCTCGGCTTCTCTTCTTCATCTAATGACGCCGTACCATCAAGGGGCTCTGCTGTTCCCTCATCATCGTCTTTTCTTAGCAACTTCGTCAGAGCTTCGAGCCCTAATAAGGCCTCCGAGCTTGAAAAACAAGCCCAACTCGCAACCATCCAAACCAAGCTCACCAAGAAAAAACCTACCCAATCCTTATCTTCATCTAGGATTTCAAATGACAGATATTTAGAGAGGGAAAGGCATTCGAGGTACCGGAGCCGGAGTCCAAGAAGAGATGATCATCGGTCGAGCCATCGGCATCGGTCTTCGATCAGAGACAGGGATAGGACTAGGGAAAGAGATAGGGAAAGAGGGAGGGATACAAGGAGGAGTGTATCACCTCGAGATCGGAGATCTAAGAAGAGTAAAGGTGATGGAATTGATTATGCTAAGCTGATTGAAGGTTATGATAAGATGGTATGTGTTAGTCGACCATTCTAAATTATTTATTTGTTCCCTATTTGTATCAAAATTTTGGTTTAGGTGTTTAAATTGTTGTTCATGACTCTTTATGTTTGAAATTATTCAGTGCTCTTTGGCTATGTTGGTTTGTTTCTATATCATTTCTAATTGCTGACCTATGAGCTGATACATTTCAGGCTATGTATTGAGCTATATTTTAAGTTTTGTTGGAACTAACTCGTAGAAGGCCAAAACCAAAACTTTCCATATAGTCAGTCATGTCAACTTTTGAACAATGACTCGCTTACTTAGATTGCAATATGGAAATGCAAGAAAGAAAAAATGAAAAAATACACGGATCTGTGCGGTATACTGCTTCTGGTGCAAATCATTCATGTTGATTTTGCCGAGGATTCTTAGCCTTTAAAATGAAAATAGCTAAAGGGAAAAGTAGGAGGGAATGAGATCCAATGAGATAAGTCAGTGGCTATAAATCACAAGACATGATACATTAGGGCCTTGTAAATTTTAATCGTCTTACGAGCTATGATCACTATAACTGAAATTGAATGGTCTTTCTAAATTATCACGACAGAAAGTCAGGGCTCTTGGATGAAAAACGTGAACTTATTTCTTGATACTTACTTTTTGTTTCAAGTATGCTCATTCTTATTGAAGAAGGAGCAGGAGAAATGAATGATTTTCAAGCATTGCAACTTGAAGTTCAACTCATCAAATACTAGAGAAAATCAACTATCAGATTACTTTACTAGGGTTCTGAGTTTAAAAAAGAAAAGAAAAGGAAAGAACATACGAGTATCTTAGAAACTGTAATTTGGCCTGCAAGCATATCATTGGCATGCCAAAGTTAAAGAAAAGTACCAACTTAAAATCACTTGAAGGAAGAACTAATTTGTAGTATAACCTAACATAAGTTTCTGATCTGTTTAAGATCTGTAGTCGTCTTGACATATGTCTAATTGCAGACTTCTAGATTATAATATTGACTTCGTAGAAGCTCCTCCTTTCGATTTGACAGAGCCTGAATTTCATGTATTTCTGCAATTTTTCTTAATTTGATGTTTGGTTTTGGATATTAATCTATCACTAACAAAGAAGAGGAAGCTACATTGTGATTTCCTCCACACCACCATCTATCCAGATGTCACCTTTCAAGCATGGAGTAGTAAATATTAATTGTTTGGTAGGAATTAAATGCATATACCTCTGAACATTTGGATGTGGTGTTGTGTTGTTAGTTGTGTATTACTCCTGTGGTATTTTGTCTCGGTAACTGTTGGATCTGATGAAAATTATACTTCTGTTGCAACAGTCGCCTGCCATAAGAGTCAAAGCCAAGATGGAACTTCAGCTTTCTGAAACTGGTAATTAATGTCCTCTGTAGTCTGAATTTATTATTTATTTAGAAACATGTTTCCACTTTTTTGGTGTTCTTATTCTTTTCTAATAAGTAATTGGTTCCAATGTGCTTTTTTTGTAACTTCCTTGTGCAGTTACTTTTGCTCAGGTTAGTCTCTTTGATATATATGTGGCAACTATATTCTTATCTGGATAATTTGTTAAAAGGAGAAAGGCTACGTAGGAACTTATCCCAAAAAAAAGGAAGAAGATAGAGACTAGGTAGGAATGTACATGTATGAGCAAGAGTTGAGACTAATTTATTTAATAATATGGGTTGAACAGCAGCTTTTAAACCCAACTATTTGTATATTCTATTTCCGTTCTTGAATAATTACATACAGTTATTGCTTTATCGTTGTGGTTTTACTTGATATGTAATTTCACATAGAGCATGAGATATTTTGTAGTCATGAGTCTGTAGTTCATTTGGTAGAATGAGGTGTATCTGAGATCAATGGTTGCTTTTTTGTTGGAGTTTAGTCTAAAAGCACGGTTTTGACTGTCTGATTGAGTGACACAGGTTTTTTCCTGCTTTGTGGAAATTTGTCTGTACTGGGTGGCACCCACCCCCTTGGTGTCTCTATGAATAAGTTTTAATTACTTGTAGAAAAAAAAGATGTTTTTATAAGTTTCAAAGAGACTCTTGAGTTCCATTGAAGCAACTGAATATTCCATATACTTTTTCCCCCTTTTCTTTTTGTTTCTGATAAATGTTAAATTGGTGATTTATCTGCAGCTAAAAAGGATTCAACAAATGGCAAGGGCCCTGGATGGGAACGGTTTGACTTTGACAAGGATGCCCCTCTTGATGACGAAGAGATTGAAGGTTAATGATGTTATTCATATAGCATTTGCCAAATGTGTTTGATACAGTAAATTTATGTTATGAAAATAATAGGTTTTGGACATTAAGTTTTTAAAAATCATCACATACACCAACTATTGGTCATAAATTAAGTGGCTTTGTTTACCTATATTTAATGAGTTAAAATACATTTGACTTGATAATCTGGTCCAAGTGTGCAAATATTTTTTATTTGTTAACTTGTTTGGTTGTTTGAAAGTGCTTCATAACTTTAGTGGAAGCAAGGATATTTTCGATATTCTGCCCATCCTTGATGAGTTTTAAATGCATTTTACTATGACAATAGATCAAGTACAGTGGTTATGAGGATCTTTGGTATATTTAGTGAGTTTCTGGATCAAAGGTTTTTATTTTTATTTTTTTCCCTTTCACAAAATGCATATGGTCCTGGAAGATATTTCATTTGAAATTTTGATTAGCGTTGGCCCCTTTAGGGGAGAGAACTGACAAAAAATTGTTACCCTATCTGCAGCTGCAGAGGATGACACAGAGTTAGTCAAGCACATAGGGCAAAGCTTTCGGTTTTCTGCAGTTGAGGTACTGCATATTTCTCTCTATCATTTGATATATGTTCCCCATTCATTCATGTGAGTTGGGCTTTAGCAAGAGTTCATCATTTGAATATTGTTTTTACTTCAACATTGTTGTCATGTTGAAGGCAAAAAGAGAGGAGAAAATAAAGGCTGCTCATGATGAGGCCATGTTTGGAGCTCCGTCACTTTTACCTTCTGTTGATACAGACAGAGAAGTAGAAGAGAACAGTAACAAAAAGCAAAGCACTGAAACTGCTTCTGCTGCAAGTCTCATTAGTGACCAGGTGAGAAATCCTAAGCATGTTATCATTGTTATATATAATTGCAATGCAACAAGGTCTCGAGAGTTTCAGTTATTAGTTTCTTATCATAGGTACTGGCAATGCAACAAGGTTCTTGGCGTGATCGTGCTCGTAAAGTATGAATCAACTAGTACGACATGCATTTGGGAAGCCACATAAACATTTACCCCGACTGATTGGACGACTTAATAAGAAACTCTTGTTTCATTGTGTATGCTGTTAAACTTTGCCAGATGAAGCTTTATTTTTTTCGGTGGGAAGCAATGAACAAAGTCAATCTAGGTCCAATCACGCCTTGCTTGAAGTTATTGTCAGGAAGAGGAACAAAACTGCGGTCAGGTCAGCTCCTTTAGGGAATGTTTGTCATAACAAGAATTGCTTGGAGTTTAAATGAATGTATAATTTTATTTTATTTTATTTTCATTTTATCTTTTTGACATGAGAATACAGAACCCCTAAGGTCAGGACAATTCATTACGTTATATTTTAATATTAGTCTGATATTAAAATTTTTAAACATGTATATATTAAAGTAATGTTCGTAAATAGTATAATTTTTTTTTCACTGCGGCTTTTCCAAGTTAAAACATGCCTAAAGGAAACTTCGTTTTGGGCATTGAGGGACACTTTTATGCACTGTATACCTTTCTATAAAATGCAACCTATGACCAAGTTTATCCATGAGATTGGGGGTTTAGGTGGTTTCTTATTATAGCTTGAACGCATGGTGAGTTAACTCATAGTTAATGCATAGTAGCCTTTTAGTCTCTTTTAATAAATAATGTTAGGTAGGAGTATCAAATTTTGTCTTAAACATGTCAATAAGAAAAATGACACTACTTTATAAAATAGTAAAAAAAATTGACCTTTTCTAATCCTCCCTCATTTTGTGTTTAATTGTAGACCAAAAATATTCACATGCCCGCCCTAGTCTCCAAGAACACACCAGTCTTTTATCTTATAAAATATGTATGCATGCTCAAAATATACAACGGAATTTTGGAGCCAACAGATTAAAATTTAAAGAGAGAACATGAGAAGCCAGAGCATCAAAGAAGGTTAGCTTGGACCAACCAACAAAATTTAACTCGTCTCCAAGGCCTAAAACTATGTCAATAAATATATTAGCCCTTGGGCATCTAGCTCGACTAATCTCAACTTCAGTTACAAACAATCTACAGGCTTTTTAGCCAAGTTTTCGCAGTGCAATACTGTCATCTGCTAGCTGGACGACAGAATCCTCTCATATTACAAACATTCAAGTATCAGAAAAAAATTGCAACTTTTCAGCTAAATTTCGCACACCAATTACTATCCTAATGAAAGCAAATAGTATTAAACAACACTTGGAAGTACAAAGGAGATGAATTGTAATGCTTTACATCATTCATCTTACACTTCCTCTGGGGGCCATAATCATGCATATCACTGAAAGGCATGTACAGAAGAAGCAATTTCCTGCTTTTCTGTTTCAGAACCACAACTTTCTTGCCATTTTTTCCCCGTCAATCCTCATGTTTTATACAGAACTCTATTTTCATACAATTCTTGAAGATAATGCACAGGAAAATTAAAACAAGACTCCTTATTAATGATGAAATATATTTACTAAGTACTAATTAATTACTTCATGGAATAAAAAGAAAGATCGATAAAACTAGCTAGTAAGAAAGAATCGTGGAATAGTAAAAAATCGTGGAATAAATCTAGCTACATATGATTTACAAAAAAACATTACTAATTAAAGAAATCAGTCACAGATATACACTAGTACAACAATATAAAATGAAGAAAAGAACGTAAAAGCAATATATGTATACTACATACATATATATATACATAGGTAACAAGATTTAATGTTTATTATGGGTGGTGGTCTTCTTGCTGTGATACTTGTCCTTGAGCCACTGAAGGCCAATAGAGGTGCCTTCCTTGACCTTCTTGGCACCATTGGAAGCCACAGATTTGGTCTTTCCTAATCCATCTCCAACTTTCTTTCCGTACTTGGAAGCCATGCCAGTACCGCTACTCTTCTTGGAGGATTTATCAGGTCCGTAAAATTCCGGCTGCGGGTCCCATTGATCTGCCCATGATGTTCCATATGAGTTGTTGTAATTGTTTCCAAGTTCGGCCATCGATCGATCCTTAATTAGTACTTGATTACCACAGCGTACGTATCCACTGCTTCCTTGATTGTATAAATCTAGCAGAGAGATTTACAGAGACCTAATTGTAAAGATATGGGGTATGTTTGTTGGGGTCTGCAGCTATATCTCTCTATATATAGTCATATAGAAAAATCTAGAACTTAATTTTGGTGAGATATACTAATATTTATTATAATTATAGGAAAGGAACTTGTTGGGAAGAAGAAATGAAATTTAATTTAATTTCCTATAGTATGAACATAACGTATCCACATATGGTCAACCTTCAACTGCTAACAGCTAATGAAGAAAAAGGCGGCTGGTGGTCTGATGTGGAAAAACACACGCACGGGTAATGAATGATGCGTGATTTAGTTTATTTTTCTATTTTGAGCATGCATCATGGATGATGATTTGGACTGTTAACCAATCGTGTAAGACATTGCATATACAGTACACGAAGGACGGATGGCTAACCATTTTGACCACGCCTGCCTTCAGGAATCTTCCTCGCTCTCTATACTCGACCACCAATCCACCATATTGCTGCTGATGCTTCCAGAAGCTTTCCCACCGATAGGTCGGAGTTCAATTTTTTAAAATACTACTCCCTCCTTTCCATTATATAAGTTGTTTTAGAAGTTTTTTTTCTTTCCAAAATATAAGTCGTTTTACATATATCTAGGAGAACAAATTTAATTATTTCCTATTCTATCCTTAAAGATGAAATAATTAAGAGAAAGAGAGAAGGAAGAGTAATTAATGAGTGTATGGGTAGTAAAGGAATTTCAAACCAACATTAATTGCCTAACATTAGTATTAATGGCATTTCTTAATATGTGTAATCATGTCTTAAACGACTTATATAATGGAAAGGAGGGAGTATAATTTTTTAAAATTTGTATGTTTTTAGTGTTTAATTTAATAGATAATATAATTATAAATTGAGAACAGCCATGGCCCACACGCGTTTACGTTTCACGTCCGACTTATGTTGGTATACAAGAGGTTAGCCAAATGTGTTGGAAATAGAATTCGTTATATAATTTTTTTTTATATATAAAACTCTTTTTGTAAAATATTTTTATTTTTTAATAAAACTCTTCTTATAAATGATGAAGGAAGGAATATAATATTATCAGCTGCAAGGAAGAATTGACATGGAGAACGAATAACAATGGTGTGCTTGACCAGGCGTCTATATATATATATATATTGTTGAATGTTGATAACCACAACTTAGCTATCAACCCAACAGTGTTGGATATGGGTAATCTGAAACTGACACCGCGTTATGCTCCCAATACCAATTAAAAAAGTCGTCATTAACTATTTTTTTTATTAAAAAAAATCTAATTTTTTTTATACTTATGCAGTTCGAGTTTTATATATGCACTATCATACTTATATAGTTTAAAGTTATTATGCATGTATAGAGTATAAGATTGTTGATGCATCTCAATTTGTAATATCATCCTTAAATCTATGATTAGAAAACTTAGTAAAAAGAGGGGGAGAGGGGTATAAAAAAAGAAGCGAATTGAGGTTATAAAATGATAAGAGATTATCAACTACATTCAATACTAAGCATGATATTAGAATTTTAAAATTAGGATATATATATATATATATATTTAAAATCATATTTATTAGTGTAGTTGTTTCTTTTTTTCTAATTTTAATTTCTTAAAATGCTGTCATTAATTTCTATTTGTACATCCATTACCATTATATTTTCACCCCAAAACCATAAATAAATCCGTGAAGAATCTCCTACACTAGAATATCAATTTAACTCGTTACTACATAATAGAGGTGTAGGTCCACTGAAGCCTGATAAAATTCAATTTCTTAGTCAAGTCGCAATCCATTGCGGTATAAAACTGGATGAGGATGTCGTCTTTGAGAGAAGGTAGTTGATTGATTGATATGACATGTAGGATATGCTGCTACACACGCATGTCATTAGGATAGCATAAGTATTAATTGCACTTTTGACCCTCAAGTTTATACCCTTGGATTAAGATCCTTTGCAAGCATTACCAAAAAGTCTCTAGCCTAGTTGTCCGTCAGCCATGGCTGTTCCTTCAGTAGATCAGAAACAAAGGTTATTCACATTCTGCCCAAATCAAGAATCTATTAGAACACTAGAAACAAAGAAAGAGGTAATGGTAAATGGAGAACGAAATATTATATTTCACTTTGAAGATATGTTTACAATGCAACTACTTAACTTGCACAATGGCAGCTTCAGTTAATGATCAGATGAGTATTTGTCAGAATCTCGCAGGTATTTCTCGTAAATCCAGCGAGATGTGTCAAGGGCATTACCGACACCTTTTACAGAGAATACATTTTGACTCCTCTGCCAATCATTTGTAAGCTTCACCCATTCCCTCCTCCAACTTTTCAAACCAAAACCATCTCCCTTCTGCGAACTCTCCTTCAGATATTTGAAATAGATTGCTGCTCTTGGACCATAGTAATCTCTTACAAGTCCACTCCAGTACTTGTTTCCTAGAAAAACAACACAGGAAAGAGACAAATCTCATTCACAGCACTTATGGACAAGGTACATTGGTACAATGCCATCCATTACCCAAGAAATCACGGATACAATTTTCAGATCAATAAATGCAAAATGTGGATCTTATTAGAATATATACAGTACTATAAATGGCAATTCTTCAAAAAATAGGATTAGTAAAAGCCTTGCACATACCATAGTCACGAAGCAGACTAGCTTCTTCCTCCGTGTTGTCAAACCACATAGTTATTTGAGTTCTTGCATTCCACTCGAACTGTAAATTTGGTCATATCAGTGATTGTCCAGGTGTGTCTTTAGTTATGTACAAGTTTGAGGAGGGCTTCTTACCTGTTTTTCTTGTTCTTCGTCTTGAGCGAGTTGTTTTGCACTCTCTAACCACGGTCCTAGTAGAAATCCCTCATGGCAGGCTAAAAGCGTGTCCATATCCTCTACAAGGTCAAGAAACTTCTGGCTGAGGCGTACAAGTGCATGTGCATCTTTCAATTTATACGCTTCTACAACCTCTAAAAACAGTTGGTTTGCATACTTTGCCAAAGCTTGTCTTGTGAGGTCAACAAGGTCATATCTAAGAATGCAGAATAATTGCATAGAGATGATGTAAAGGAGGTATTAGGAGAAGCTAGTAGTAATTCAAGGTAACATAAAAGAGAAGAAACACAGAGAGCTAATCCTATATCTATCAGGTGATTCAAAATCAAAGAAAGGCTGACCTGTAGGTGTTACTTACTGAAAGTTCAGCCCCACTTTCTATGAAAAGTTCCAGTGCACGTATCACTTCTGAAGTGGAATACCAGAGATGAGGTTGGTCAAATAAATCAGAGGTGTCTTTTAGAAAATCCCTCCTTGATAATGGTATGCTATTCCTTTGATGTCTAAATGCGGACATTTCAGATGTTGAGATGGAGGAGGGGTCAACATCTGGGAATGCCACAATTACATCTCTGTTTTTATCCTGTTTCAGACTTTCAGTTAGACAAAAGAAATGTAATTAACTGAGTAGATAAGTTGCTAATCAAAGCATTTGACTGCATCTACTCATGTGCAATTGAGAACACAAATAAGGAAAGAAAGGCAACAAAGTCAGTATGTATACTGTATGTCAAGTGGCGGATCCTGATGCAACATTCGTATTCGTACCAGTAACATAACATGGTATCAACTAAAAATTAAAACTTGGGTCACACAAAGGACAACTAAGAATAACCAGTGCTGGAGATTATTAAGAAGAAATACAAGATTGCTGTATGGTGACAAAATGAGACAAAATAAACAAAATTAAACAAGTTAGAATACTTACATATGCACCATCTGTACAATTGTAAATAGTGTGATATAATATATTCCAGGCATCTTGCATTGATTGGACAAATTTCCCATAGCGTCTTCTTGGGTATAGATTAATCCATGTCTAGAAAGAAACAAGGTTAGCTCGGAGCATATTTTTGGAAACACTGATTCAGTAGGGTTGTATTGACACTGTTCAAATAAGCACACAGAAATTATGGAGATATGCCAAAACTGAAAACTAGCGTTCAAGATTGCCTCTCTGTTTAGTGCAAGTAATAATAGTGTCGGGAATTTCTATCAATGCAGTTAATATTCTATCAAGATAGTTAGCTTCAAATGAGGAGTACATTTACATCCGAATGGGCTGAGCATTGTGCACTCTGTTGGTTACAATTTGCATGACCATTCCCTTCCTCCCAGTTGTATTTTGAAGGAATTTTTTGAAACATAAAGTACAAGTTTGAAGCATTGACTAATGCTGTTTCATGTTAGTTATGGTCAGTTTTCCTTATTTGCATATTTTTTAATGCATTGGAGGGAGGAATTCTGTTAATTAATACTAGCCTGGTTCCTCTCGTTTAACCAACATCAAAAAGTAGAAAAACTTTATCTGTAAGAAAACTATGTAGTACTGCAATATAGTCCATCTGAACAATATAGTATTTCTAATCAAAAATATTTTGAGAAATTAACTACTTTATTTCTAACTTTCTAATATCTATACATGACATAATATGAACATAGTCCAAATAAAGAGAGAAATCTATGGTACCTTGACATCGATTTTGTTATGCTGAAATGCCATCTCCGACATAAGATCATAAACAATAGGATTCTGTTCAATACCTTCCATTGACATTCCAACACCAACCTGTGGGAATACAGAAGTAGAGTAAGATCATAAATGACATGAACTTTTCACAATAAGTATGGCAAAAGAGAGGAAATAAATGATAAAAATATCTGTGAAAGGGCAAGACAGCTACCATGCAAAAGGTTATTTTCTTTCAAAAGATTATTGAAACTATGCATCTGCCATGCTTGCATGGATGACAGAGAGAGTAACATCCACAAATGTTTGCTTATACAAGCCTTAGACAGGATAGGTTGACAGAGGTTAGCACAATACCATCACATCTTGTAAACTTTTTTCCTTTTTTAAAAAATAAAATAAAAATACGTTTCTGCATAAACATTACAACTGTTTCCTACCCAAACTAGTTTGAGAAAAAAGCAATGGCATTCGTATTGGACACCTGATACATGGACTAGGGTGGGGGTATGTGTCCGACACGTCACGTCCATAGTTATCACGATGTTATGGCGAGACGCGGCGGTAGTTGACTGCTAGGACACCTAGGCGATAAGACGTTCGTATGACGACAAGTCGTTAAGAATGTGCAATTTATACATTTGTTTATTTTATTTCAAAAGTATATTGAATAATAAAATTTTATATACATTAAAACTAATAACATCATAACTAACACTATGGAATACAATTAAAAGCACAATGAATACTTCGCAATCAAAATTCAAAAATAAAATAACTGACATTGAAAACTAATAGAACAAGTCAACAAAAACTACGTAAAAACAGTCAGTCAACAATAACACCCATCACATATTACAGGTCTAATAGTAATAAATTACACCACATAGCAAGTCTATGGGTTTTGGTGAGTCGTGGATACAAAATGACTTAATCACTTAATTTGGATCAGCTACCGAGGCATGAGCCTTGGCAGCTTGGCATTCAAGACATTGCCTTGTCCTTCTTCCAGCGCCCTAGTCGTCGTCATGGCAACGTCATGACAACTATGATCACGTCACCAATAAAGATATATACACTGAGAATTATTTACTTAAATATGAATAAACATACCTATCAATTTTTAAGAAGCTTCAATAATTTAGATGAAAATTGTTTAAAGGTTGAAATGCAGTTATGATGGTACATTAAGACTCACAATTATGTAAACTTGACCAAATATCAAATGCTCTTAGTATAAAGCAAACAACTAAAATTTTTATCATACAAATTGACAACAATTAGCAAATATAATATATATAATAAAATCCAAGCACCTAAAGCAAGAAAAACATTGTAGCAACTGAGTTACACAATATAATTGTTGAACAAAGATTATATATTATTGGTAACTGGATTACATATTTTAGTTGACTTCTGCCCTCCAACCCCTCTGTTTGATGATTAAGGTTTCCAAACAAAACACTTCGACATAATGTTTTCCAATAATAAATTTTATTCTTTAAAATTTAATACTGAAAAAGATGTTCAAAAAGATCATATCAAAGTAAGACCTACGCAGACCTTAATATTCCCAAAAAAAAAGTCAACAACAAAAAAAATTATAATAAAATAGGACTCTTTTCATAGTATGGAGGTAGTATGTAACAAGAAAATAATAAACTTTCTCAAAAAAAATGGAAATGAAAAAGAAAATAATAGTAAGAGAGCCTTAAGTAAGTGTTGGGATGATAAACTTGCCATTGTTGAGTTTTCACTCATACGAGCTTCAATAGGTCCGGATCCTATAGCATCTAAAACCCCATACATTTCAACATTTGCAGCAAAATTATGTAGCATACACCTGAGCAGCAAACCAATTGAATCAGTTGAGTAACAAGAGGGAGGGAAATAAAGAAAACTGAGAACATTCAAATCAACAGAGTTTCAGGCAGTTTAGTAACTTTGTTTTTGCTCGTTAGATTCATACCTCTATCTGTGTGTGTGTGTGTGTGTGTGTTTTCCCCTCTTCTCTTTCTGTAAATGCTCACATTCAGCACTTCATCACTAGGTACTTTTCGGAACGTGGAAAAATAAAGTGGATTGGCATATAGACAAACGGTCCAAGATACAAGAACCCACCATATCAGGACAAGGTGATTCATTATTTTTCTTAATAAAAAAAATTTTGAACTGGGTAAATGGCAAGTGTTCAAGTGGATAACTTTTTGACACGACTCTCAGCAGATTATTAATGTTGACCACATAGGAACCTTCATATTTTAAAATCAAGATTTCAAGCTCAGGTGGTATCTCTTCTCACCAAACAAAGTTAATAGAAATGTTTGTCAGGGATGAAATAGTGGCTTTTAAATATAAGAAAAGCTACTCGATACTCTGGCACAGTATTGAACGTACAAAAAAAAAAAAAAAAAAGCTAGCATCTTGAAAATGTCAAATTAAATAATCTAAAAAGAGAATGCATATATTCTTTTTTAACTCTGATTCCAAAGTATATAATATGCATAGGCATGGTTCAGATTTTAAATTGTGATCTTCGTGCTGAGTTATAAGAATCAAAGATAAAAATTCCTTGGAAATGATAAGAAAATAGTAGCAAATGTGTAATTTTCTTGTATCCAAGGGAAAGATAAAATAAATAATTTACTATTTATGACAGCAGACTATTATTAGATATAAATATATACAGCATGCACAGACTAGTAACTGCATTGCTATTATCAACTAGAGAAGTACCAAAAACTGATTTACAACTAGAAAGGAACTTTAACTTTCCAGATATAAGGAACACCATAAAACTGCTCTGTAGTAGTCCATATGGGTTTCACTTCGGCGAACAGATCAAGGACAACCATTTTTCCAACAGGAACAGAATGGAGAAGTGCCTGAAAAAATAACACATGTAATTGCAATAGAAGGACAATATATACATAAAAATGCCAAAGAGGGACACAAACGAAGAGAAAAAAATAAAGAAATTGGATTAAATCATTTAAAAATCACCACGTAGTCTCTTATACAGAAACAAATAAAACAGCCTATTCAGGATTAGGTCATTTAAAAATCACAACAAAATCTCTTAGACAGAAACAAATAAAACAACACTAAATAGGCTTCATGCTTGGATTGCATTTGAACACAAAAGAATGAATACAGTATAATTACATGACTGGCTAATGCATTTGAATGGTTGACCAAAAAAAAAGAAGAGCAAATTTATTATATTATGATATATAACCTTCATTTGAGGAGGCCTCCAAAATGGGTCATAAAAAAAAAGCCAACCCTGTAAGAACAAAAGGTAGATCAATTAGAACGTAAACCAAAACAAATAAAGCCTAAATCAAAGGAAAATAAATAATAGTGTGCTAGATTTTTGCTAAATAAAATATTAACAATGTCAATTTTTATCGTCATGTTAGGTGAATTTGTATAAAGAAGTATGATATTGATGTTAATTATTGTTACTATATATTACTTGTATCACTGACATTAATGTTTTGCATGAGCTTTTGCTGGAATAAGTGTTAATAGAAGATAAACAGACTGATGAGAGGCAATAGCTTTAACTATTCACCTGCATTAACCAAACAGCCTCACCATCTCCACTTTGCATTCCCTTGAAAATTGCTGCACCTAGCGAAGATATGTAATCTGGTTCATCTATAGGGGGGGTGTTCTCATCAAAGGTATCACTGCAGATTCAGTTTAATATTAAGTAGGTAAACCAGGTATAATACGCCTCCTAAATATTCTTCGAAACAAACAAGTCATTGAAAAATATAAATAGACAATAAGATGGTAGATACTGCTTAATATATAATAGTCTTGCTATCCAAGCCCCAGATGTGGGAAAATGGGAGGTATGGGAAGCAGACACAGAAAATTTTATGAAGAAAATAACACTTAAAAGGCAACTTAATAGAGTAGCTGATAGCAGTGGGGGTCAGGGGCCTTAATCACTGGAACGATTCAAAATCTTGTTAGTTGTAAGGACCAACCGGGGACGATGGACTACCCCGAAGTTTTGAAGAAGTTCTGTCGAATGAATGTGCTACTTCTCAAGCTCTCTCTTTCTTCTTCGTCCCTACTAAGGGAGCTCGGTAATGTTTGTTTGGAAGGATTAGGGGCTCTTTGATGACGAGATGCTTCTGAATGACTACACGGGGAGCTCTACTAGGAGTGAGATGCAGGTGGGTCAGGGGCACATAATGATTTATAATAAGGATTATTGTCAATATATGCGACGGAAGAGAAGAATAATGATTTGACTTTTGTAACAAGGTAATTTCTCCAATGAGGAGAAGCTAAAATTTTTTTAGGACTATTTCAAACATTTCTAATAACGCTGAACATATTAGAAGCAATGTTGATAATCAAAATGGTTACTCCCAATATAAATTTTTTAATAATTAAAGAGAGGATATTCATGCTAATTCATTCAATAATATCAATCGATGAGAAAAAGACATT
Source organism: Hedera helix (assembly GCA_947179155.2). Lineage (NCBI taxonomy): Eukaryota > Viridiplantae > Streptophyta > Magnoliopsida > Apiales > Araliaceae > Hedera > Hedera helix. Next base: position 46,461,943 of record OX359270.1, read on the forward strand.
TAAGTCATCAACTTGGTCTTCACTTGACCATATTGTTTCGCCCATTTCTTTAAAAAGTCAATAAGGCATGTTTACTATAAAAAAAACAATACTTAATCGAAGCCTTAACAAATATTGCATGACAGGAAAAGAAGAAAGATTACCAATTGTATATGTGGCTACTCCTTCCATATTCTGAACAAAGTAGTCCAAGTATCAGGTACAGAAAATGCTATTTCAAAATTAAAAATAACACGGCTGCATGAATATCTAGGTAAAAAATTTATCCAATCAAAAAAATTCTTTAGACATACCTTTCAGTTGTTGCTTAATAAATGCTTTTCCAATTTCAATGAACAGAGGATCAGTTGCATCAAGAAGATAAGTGCAGCACCATCTAGGGTCACTCCCAACAGTAAACCTTAAGGATTAAGAAATAACGATTTCACTTAAACTAAACAGAAGTAAATCATCCAAAACAGAGTTCAATGGATGAGCATCCATTGCTCCAAAAATCATCAAAAAAATTAATAGTTGAGCGTGGGCAGGCTAGTGATAAATAGAGTTTTAAATTTGTTGGAACATATGCCTTAGAAAAATACAGTAACTTAGTTAAGGAGATTATCTGCACCGAATACTAAATTAGAAAATACTTCATCATCTGGTTTGGGTTTTGTTAGGATGGGGATGGAAATACGAAGAAGGGGAAAACATTTTAGTAACATATACTGTTAACTCTTTACTTTATTTAAAATTTCAAGAAACTTCTGTAACGGGCCTTCAAATAAAAGATCAAGACCCAATAATTCTTTTGTCCCATCTCAATAACTCAAGTTAAAAACAAATTTTAAGCGGACATCATAAAGTTAAATACTCGACCAGAATAATATAACTATATGATATGCTTCAAAAATTTCTGTAAATTTCTTCAATCCACTGCACAAATTAGGTTCCACCAAGTATGGCATACTAAGATATAAGATGAAAATACTCGGACAACTACTTTATTGGAGCAAACAACTACTTTAGATGAGTTCAATAAAAAATCATATATTTTTCTATGAATTTATATCTGAATAGTTGGATCCTGATCTGGTAATCAAAACATTTGAGATAATAAAGATAAGACTTTGCCAAATCTGGTATTTGTAATCTACTGAAACGGTATTGAATGGAGATTGTGACTGTAGTCCTGTTTCAGCTTCTCAAAACATGAATACTGGAATGTACTCAACTGGAATAAGATGGCCAAGAACTAAACAAATATAGTTCTCCCAATATATATATTCAGCTGCATCAGATAAATATTAGCATATGACAGGACTTACCAGTTTCCTAAACGTGCTATCTTTGCAGATGGAAATACACTTTTCAATGCTGCAGGAACATTCCCAGAAAAGGCTGGAAGCACTGGAACACGTAAATATTATTAGGAGCTCTCATACATACTAAGAAGTCAGAACACACAAATTAATTGGCAACATTTCATTTATTTTTTCCCAAAGATAGAAAGAGAAGATTTTATTGATGAAGATTAAAAAACATTAAAATACATGTAGAGGACAAGAAGCCCTCCCAAAAGAAAGCAAAGAAAGCTAGATGCAAAAAATCCAGGCATTGATGAAGTACCACCCTCCAACCCCTATGAAGGTCAGACAAAGACACTCCTCGAAAAGCTTCAAATGCATGACCCAAATAGAAGGAAAAAAAGACATTAAATCCCAAACTGAAATGATATTCATTGTCTGACCGAAAAAATCCTGATATTCCTTTGATCCAAACTCCCTGCAGAATAGTAAAACAAGGACATATCAACATAATCCTCCTACCCTTCCCAACACCACCCAAAATATGTACAGGTGAAAATCTTCAACCAAAAATGGACAAACGTAACATTCTCCCAACACACCCAAAAAAAAATTCACAACAACCGCCAAGCCATCAAACAATAAACGAACACATGTGGTCTCTCTTTTGCATATACATAATTTTAGAAGGAACCTCTGCATCAAAATATAGAAAGCCAGAGGAAAACGAAGCACTGATAGCCAAGTAGATAAATAAAAGAAATTTCTCGATCTTACTCTCATTTAAATTACGAAAAAAAGTGGAAATCCCATGAAAATGTGTCCAAATATACAGTAATAACAGAATTGTACCAGATGTAATAAAGATGAGGGGAAGCTAAAGAGAGAGGAGCAAACCCAAATATCCTCCCAAAAACAAGTATGCATGCTGTTAGCCTATCACCAAAACCAAACAAGGAATTAAAAGGAAGTGTATCTTTTGTGCAACATCCATGCACATAGTAAATTTCCTAGTTCATTTTAATTGGAATGCATGCTGCTCTTATTTATATTCTAAGGCTGTAAAACATTGGTATTCATTTAAATTTGGTTGTTTATGCCACCAAACTAACAAATTAAGTTGTTTGTTTAGTATGCTGCGAACACTCGCCAACTTAGACTGATATTAGTATTTATTATGGAACAAAAGTCAAAGTAGATTATATTGCCATATGGAAAACAAATGGGCTTTCCCAATATCTCAAAATATGAAGATATTTGGGATAAAGATTTGATGCAGCCTGAGATCACAATCTCTCCCAAATGTGATGTTGTGACTTGGTTGAGAAGTTAGAACTACAAAATACAACCTCTTTCAGTAAGGTAGCTATATAAGACTCCATATAAATAATGTCAGATGCTTCTTTGCCTTTTAACCATGTTAGTTCAGGTCCTTTAATGGTACATTTTACATGGGAACCAAAGTTGCTAATCAGTAAAGAAAACTATCTTTAGCAATAAATGGTACCTGGAGTCATCCCGAGTTCATACATTCTAGCAAGAATTTTTTTTTGCATTATAAGCTGCTGATCCAACCAGCTTTGTGGAAGTGGACCACCCCATCTACAGATGAAATATAGTGTTCAAATGAAAAAACGGAAGAAAGAGCGGTGAATTACTCAGCCAGGAAAGAGACAGTTTGCTATCAGATACAGTCCTCCACTTGATATTCAAGTCAGTTTAATTAAGCTCAGAAGCAACACTCGAAAATTATTTACAAATCCAGTTTGGGTGAAGTTTAATAGACATCATATACTTTGTGGTACAGCCAGAAGTTCTATATGAATTCTAAATTCATACATGAAAATTTGTTTAGACCTCTAAATGTTATGAAGGAGGCAATGACTTCCCTGTGAGATTATTTCGGGAGTGAGATGGAAAACAAAAACAAAAACAAAATCAGCAGAGAATGTTTGGTTCATCACAGATGAGTCTCTCTAATGGAGCACCTAGAACAAATTGAGTTTTAATATAATAAGCGTTAAACAGCAGTGGTTTAAGTTTGGAAAAATGAGGAGTCGAGAAGTCTATGTAAAGAAGGAGAACAAAATTGAGCATCTCCCAAATTCCCAATACACGAGTCTAAAAGTATTAGATTAAAAGAAATAGCAAACTACAAAGCTTGTATCAAAGTTTCAAGTGGAAGCATTCTTCCTAAAATTTAACAGATATATTGCTCCTTATAATTTCTATTTCAGCACCTCTAGGATCATATATACATCAGTCATAGGCAACATATATGACGAGGAAAAATTGAGGGGAGAAGACTTGGGGATTAGAAGTTTGCAGGGATCTGAATTGGCATTAAAAATCACACACAAAATAATAATATAGACCACAAATATGAATAGAGAGGTTTTTCCCTTTTACAGGGAAAATGTTGTTTGGGCAGTATTGGTGAGGGAATATGTGTGCTTTCTTGCACCGTTAAAGGTGTTTTAATGCTATTTTATTACCTACAACTTAAATTATATAGAGCCTATATATAAGATTACTATATTACTCAAATCAAAAAAGATTGTGATTGTACTAGAAAAAAACAAGCTTACCTGTGTAAGTTTCCCATACGTGACCAAGCAAGGAAAGCTGGCCCTCCAAAGAAATCGTTCAAATCAGAACTGCTAATATTGAAATTCTGCCAACGAATGAACAAGCACTTGTCAAAAAGAAAAAAAAATCCATAATACGAGTTCAAAATAAAAGATAGATGCATGAATAATCAAGCTTCAATTACTATTACTATCTGCACCAACGAACCAAGTAGAAAATTTTCAAACTGGAACAGAAATCAAAATTTGAAATAAAGTGTATGAAATCATCATAAAGACATTGACATATTTTTAAATTACAGTTTCAAAAAATTTCCTTCATCTTAATTATTGACGTGTAGTCATAGTTGTCAGAATCTTACAACTCTTACGATAAAAAACAATATAGAGACAATTCGATACGTATCGCAGGGTGAATGTAAAATGATATCATATCTTACAATTCAATTATAATTTAATTACGATTCGATACGATTCTTATGATACGATGCAATGCACGATATTTTTAAAAGCAACAAACTTGAAAAAGTTTTCATGTAGATTCAAAACACTAAAAACAAAACTTTTAGGCTTTTTAACATTTCAATTGAAGAGATTTTTTAATACAAACATATTCTATATCGCTTCATGAGCCTTTAATCACTTTTTAGAGTATTATATCTAATTGAAAATGTCTCTCTATTTTTTCCATGTCACTTTCTATAAGCAGATATATAAATCTCCACTTATTAATTTGAATTATTCTCTTTTGTTTTATAGATTAAGGGTGAATCTGAATTTTTATTTTTTCTTGTTTCTTATAAAGATTACTAAAATAATATTAATAAATCAATTTAGAGTATTTTGACTACTGTTTAACTTTAAAATTTATTTTAAGTCTATAATAATATTTACTTGACTACTTTTATATATAGTCAAGCTTGTGCTTTGTATGTTTAAATATATATTACTACATTTTTTATTTTGTTTCTGTATCTTACGATACTACTCATGATACGCAATACAGAGATTTTCGATACACGATACTATTCACGATTTAACAACTATACGTGTATCATTTAAATATATCAATATTTAGTCAAAAAATATTACATAAACCTTGTGACTAAAGAACTTTCACAGATTTAATGAACAGAATTTCATCTAATATGGCACTGAATTTTGTATACTGCTTGTATACAGGTCTTCACCTCTGGTGGTCTTTCTTAAGGCATAATACGTACCAAAAAAACCAAAGAAGTCAGTGCATCACAAGAAACTGAGATATAGTGCCTATTGAGAAATTCTCTTTCAAAAATACGAAGGGATTAATTCAGGTTATATAAAAATACGAAGGATTAATTCAGATATTGGGTTGAGGCAAAAAAACGTACAATGCTATATGCTGCAGTAGAATTATGTCTCTTGATTGAGTTTTGGCACATAAATTTTTAATCCAAGTGTTTGAATTGAGTGTGTAAAGTTGCATGATTTTGGTTCTTTCTTTTCTTTCAATTTTGCTCACCTAATAACTTGTAGTTGAAATGTAATAGTTACACCTTATTTCCCACATTTTTTCACAAGTAAGTAACTTATTTCCCACACGTGCTTACAGAAGATGTAATGTTTAATTTTATGCAACTTATATATATATATATATATATATAGATTTTCTACAGGAATTATGTTTCTCTCTGTGTCTTTATAGCATGATATGAATAACAAATAATATATTAAAAGACGAGGGTAGCTTGTAACAGTATGATATCTGAGACAAGGGATATAAGATGCAGAGTAAAACTGAAAAGAAAATAAAGACCTGAAAAACTTTTTGCCAAATAGCCTCTTGCCCAGTGAATGCTAATGGCAAATTAATACCCTGGAGAGCCATCCAATCTATCTCCTTTTCCCATCTTCCCCAATCCCACCAAGCAAATGAATCTTCCAGAAGTTAAGAATGAAGGAATAAGATTATATAACTTGAAATATGAAGCCACATGCCTAAAGTTTCAATAGCTTGCGACAGTAGTAACATTGATATTTGAACTTACAGCTAGATGTAACCGCGTTCTGGTAATAATTCCAAGGGACAGGTCTCCGTATCAATATTCCACCATCTTGAATACGGGGGAGAGAGCCTGAATCAGGTACTGAAGCTAGTTGAACACCACCAGTTTTATCCCATGATATATGTGCTCCACACCAATACTTCAAGTACCAATGCAAACCAGCCAAAAGCTCCACTCCAGTGAACCCTTTTATTCTAGAAAAAATAAAATTAAAAGGTTCATGTGTTAACAAAGTGTCACAGGATTATGTTGTAACTTAGCAATGATACATAATATCCCATTTGTAAGAAAACAAAAATTAATGTAGCAAACATAATAACACTTAAGCCTTGCCAAATTCACTAAGAGTGAATACCAAACAAAGATTCAATACTCAGTTTAACAACTCCACCTTGCCAATAATACCACCAAACACTCAGAAGAGACAAACATGTGAAGTTTTTTTCTGCCGCTTCAAGTATAAAGTAAAAATACATTCCAAATTGAATTCTCAAGTTTGTATGAAGCAAAAAAATTGATATGAAAAATACAAGTAGTAGGTGATTGAGACCTACCACTTCAAAACGAGGCTCAAGAAACCATGGATGCTAATGCTTTTTTTATAAAAAAAAATTACTATCATAGCTGCTAATGGAACCTACTGTTAGCTCATAAAGCACATTAAGAATATAATGAACATAGAAACTACACATACAAAATTTCAGGAGTGCCACGTTTACTGAAAGAAGGATGATTGCTTATAGAGAAGCAAGATTCTCCACCACAGCGTTCCTGCAAACAAATATTGAAACTGTAAGAGCTTTTCTTCAATTTCAAAATAGAAACATGAAGTTAGAACAAGTTGATCACAAAGTACTATTCCTAACTTCAGTTCACCAAGATTTAACATCCTACAGCACTGCAGCCTAATACAAAATAAAATTTTAACAAAGGCTGTTGAACCAAAAAAATGAGAAAGCTAACTAAACATAGATATTAACCTTATGATTATGTCACATAATTCTTAAACTTTAACGCGATCTAGAATACGTCAATGCTAAACCCCATGTGTACCAGGCCTTACCTTTGCTTCATATAACTACATCAACTAGCTCAGTCTTTTGTTGCTCAGAGAACCTAAAGTTGTAGCAAGTAATAGTTCATCTATTGTAGAATATTATGTCAAATTAAATTAGATTGATTCTCTCTAACAGCATTTGTAGTTCAATTTTCAAAATAAATCGAAATTACAAATGGGGAAAAAATCCATGGAATACCTAACATATTTATAAGCAAAAAGCTCAATTATGGAGAAATAAAGAAGCAAACACCAAATACAAAATAAGCTTTTAAATCAATTAGGCTATAAAATAAAAGTACAATACTGATCAAACTAGGGCTACTAAACCACTAAACCAAATAGTTCCGCACAGATATATATATATATAGAGAGAGAGAGAGCCGTTCCGGAACATACCCTCTTAAACAACATACCTAACATATCCCTTTTAGCGACGGACCCGGCGACGGTTTGGTCCGTCCGTCACTAAATGTTTTAGAGACGGACAACAAAATCCGTCTCTAAAACATTTAGAGACGGACGAACCTATGGCGACGGACCAAACCGTCGCCGGGTCCGTCGCTAAAGGGGATATGTTTTAAGAGGATATGTTCTTGATCCAATCTATATATATATATAATGAGATAGAGAGAGTACCTTAGAGATGATCTGAAAATCGAAGCTAGAGGAGTGAGAAGGAAAGAGGCGATTGAGGACGGCACGAGCAGCGGCAAGTTGGACAGAAGGGGGGGCTCTCTCGCTGTCCTGAATTTCAAGAAGGCGCGAAATATGGTTGACTCCGATAGTTGATGAGTGTGCCACCGCCAAAAACACGGAGAAGAAGCAGCTGAGGATCAACAATGAGATGGCAGGAACGGAAGAAGGAGAAGAAGCCATATACTACTATATCAATGTAATTGGTATTGAGAAGAAGAAACCCTGGGTGGGTAGAAGGGTTTATAAGAGTATTTATTTTAGCCATTGGAAATGGGGTGAGAGAAACAAAAAATAAGATTCTGAGAGTAGGAGAGAAGTTGACAAAAATTCAGCCGGCAAAGAGTAGAGAGATAGTGTGTGACTTGAGGTCCGTTTGGCTTATTGTATTTAATTTTTGAATAACAACGAGATTTCAACTACCTAAACCCTAGCTACTCTCTCTTCGAACAAGACAGGGACAAGAACCCAAGTTTTCTAATATCTTCATCGGATAATTTACAGACAAATCCTTGCCGCCATAGTACTATATCACTATTTCAGTCTCCGGCCTCAAAATGGCGCTATGTAGGACTATAATTTTTAATTATTTTTTAACATATATTCTCATCCAAATATAGGATTATTTTAAAATTTGAAAATATGTTTAAATTCGATATTAATATTGGTTTACTTAATTTTAAATAATATAATTATAAATTTATATCTAAAAGTACTTCTAGTTACGCCTTTTTTAAAAGTTAAATGAATTTCATCCATTTTTAAGAATAAAATATTTCAAATTAATTTTAAAAAATTAAAATTAACTTTTACATTATGAACAAAATAAGTATAAAGTATGCTCTGGAAAAAAAATAAAAATAAAGAGATTAGGGCAATGTTTATTTACGATGATAACACTTGGGATTTGATGCAAGGGTTATTTATTTAATATCGTATTTAACTATGTATTATAATTTTTATTATTTGAAATTAAAAATTTATGAAAAAAATTAAATTTTATTTTTATTTAAAATAATTGATGTATTATATATTATTCATCTATATTCAAACTAATGAGAATATAATATTTTTGTTATTAGTGATAAGAGTATAATAGTCTAAATATTAATTTTTTATTCAATTATTTAAATAATTTTGAACAAAATAAATATATCAAGATATTATTTTAAAATATTTCATAAATAATCTCATTAAAAATAAATATATAAATATAATTATTTAATTTTAAAAATAATAATATTAAAATTATAATTCATAAAAATATAACCTCAAAATTATAATTTTTACGAATAAATATAACTTAAATAATATACTATAGTATCTACGTCTATATATATGTTCTTTAAACAAACGTTTTTATAAATCTATGTAAAAAAGGGAAACCCATATTTTAACTTAAAATTTTGATATTTCACGATATGGGGCCCATATTATAAATATTTGATTTGATGCATGTTGATTTTATATTCTCTTTTTTTTCAAAAACATGTATCCTATCCTGCATATCAAAATAATAGTCATTCATGTAAAAAAAATATCAATACCATATTAAAATGATATTTTTAAATATGCTTTTTTTAATTTATTTTGTCTTTCGCATTCTTAAAAATATGTGGAACTCACATACGAAAAAAAAGAAGAAAATGAAATAATAGACGTTTTAGGACTAGGCAAAAAAGAAGGTAAGAACTATTTGAGGTGAAGTAACTCTTAAAATGATGTCATTTTATATAATTAAATATATATTTTTTCATGTTATGTACAAAAAAATATTTTTGTAATTTTTTAAACTATTATTATTATAAAAAATATATCTTATGCAAGAGCCTGAAATAATAATCGCCTCTCGTATTATTTTATTTTATATGAAAAAATTAAAAATCAAGAGAGACGGCAATTCAGCACGAAAAAAAGTTGGACCGCCTTTTCGTTTGTTTATTGTTCACGCTAGTCGTATAGATTCAGGCCCTTCGTTTCATAATCCACAGCCCACTACAGGAATATTTGGACGGAAAGGAGCCCAGATATGTGGCCCATGGTATTTCCAGGTTCTGTGGAGGGACCTTTGAAGTTGTGGATTTGTAGTTCTGTTGTTAATAATCGGCTAAAGACGAACTAGTTTTAAAGCCATGCATTTATAATTCGGCAGTGATATTTTCACAAATAAATTTATTTTTTTATAATCTAAATATTATATATACGAAGAAAATCTTGTAAAAAAAATTAAATTTATTTATAGAAATATTAATGGCTCTTCATAATTCTGTTATTAATACGAGATCCGGGTGTAACCTAGTTAGTCCACCAGTTGACCTTTTATTTTGTTTATGAACGGTCGTGCATGCTCAAGTTTTGTGAATGAAGAGTTGAACCTCTCTGTGGTAAGAAATGGGGTAGTACAATATAGCTAGCGATAACACATATACTGTACAGAGCTATTATGCTATAAATAAATGAAAACATGGATTTCTCCCAGTCAATGTAATTTTAAATAATGGAGGAGTGAAGTTTTCTAGCTCCTTTATTATATTAATCAATATGGTTGCAGCCAACTTGTAAGTAGTGCCCATCCAAATCCAAATCCAAATCCAAATCCAATTCAAAATGTTTACTCATCTCTTGGATTTTATTTTTTCACGGTCTAGAGAAACTGATCCAAAGAGTGGGCTTGGTAGCTTAATGAATTATACAAGGCCTTGAACAGTTCATTGAAGTGTTGTGCTCCCACCAATTGGATGAGTGATTTTATGGTCAATACTACTTTCTTCAAACACTGAACTGTCCTTGACCATTTTTCACTTTTTGACCACAAAGTCATATATATATTGCCCTTTTTTTTTTTTGGAAAATTGTTATACTATTTTTGCGGGATAAAATATGAAAAAGGAGTGAAAATAGGGAGAGACGTCCATTAATCTTTTCTCTAGATCTTCGTTGATGGATTCATAAGATTTCAATCGCGCCTATAATCTCTCTCAGAACTTACTAGGTTAGACTAACATAACGATCAACCATCAACCTCCTATAAAAAATGCTATATTTATATAAATAAAAAATAGTATTACATGGTTCTTATCTTATGTATGTAAGAGGAGACCCTCTAAAATTAACATTTTTTTATTTATTTATAAATTAGCGTTCCACATTATTTACCCGTAAGACAAGATAATTTTTTTTTGACAGATTAACGAACGCATGATGATGACACTGTTGTCGTGATGATCTATAAAATCCTGGGCATGGTGTTTTTTTCTTTAACGCACTAAGCAGGGTGTTAGTCGAAAGTCAGAGAAATACCCGGAACCTTCCTTCAACTGATAAGGAGGAGGTTTCAAGAAGTAATTTTATTTGGCTGAGCAAATGTTGACACCTTTCTTGTTAAAATTATGTGGCAGATTTTTTGTGTTTGATAATATTATATATCTAATATTTTATGTTATCTAGATAATTAAGTATACTTGGCCTCCAAATTTATCTTGGTGAACAAATATATTTGGCCTCCACTCAATTAGTATCCTATATAATAATTCTATGTTTAAATTAAATGAATAAAATAGATAAAATAATAAAATAAAGAGTTGAATGATTCATTCTATTCTAACTAAAATAAGTCATTTCATATCCTCACTTAAGGAATAAAATTTAAAAATTTAGGAATAATGAGAATGGTCAATTCCATTTCAATGAAGTAACTAAACATAATTTTATTGGACATGAAGATATTTTTGCTACCAAGCACCAAATTTTAAATTTTTTTAATTTTAATCATAAGAGCATATTTATTTATCAGTAATTTAGTACTAAAATGTATGGGCAATGGCCTAACGGGTTGTAATATTATTGAAGTAATTCTTGACATAGTGTGCGTCGATATATATAGATATACCATAAGCACTGAGAAAACTTAATAGATGTTATAATGATATCTGCATTTGTGCATGACCGCCCCACATAAGGAAAAGGAAAATAGTTGCTGCCTATATATTTTCCTTTACTCTCCCGTGAATCAATCGGGCCTATATATATGGATAGATAGATAGAATCCCTCCAAACTTGGACTGGAGTACTGGACCCCTCCCCTCGTATATATCATGATATATATGTCATTCATAAAGGTTTTATCGTGCAGTGGTACTTATTTTCCATTTTTAGACAACATTCTGACAAAATTGTTTCATTCCTATAATATCATGCATGTCCAGGGGATGAGGTGCTTAATTATGTAGATGGATCATGGATGGATAGATGGATGTAGGACAGGAAAGAGAAAGGTAAGCTGCTTTTTACTTCACTCACTGTATTAATAATGATTCAACACTACCCATCACTCTCAACGTTATTGCGCATAAATGAAAGGTTGCTTTCACTCATATTTTATTTCAGGTCACACCATAGCCACAGGCAAAATCTGGTTGAGAGAGGCAGACGTTCGTACGTACGGAAATAACTCAAGTACAATACCCGCTTTTACCGGACACCATTGCAATTACGATATACCAACTAATATCCGTGTTAGAAGTAGTTCCATGTATTCCTCCTTTTTACTTAAAAATAAGGGAGCTTAAATTAACTCACTCGGCAAAATGTTGGACAAATCTGACGACCTTCACAATTTGCTTTGGCTATGGTGACTGTGAAGCGCCATACATGTTAATGGCAAGGGCATATTTGTCCAAGAAAAAAAATAATTGTCACCTCCCCATAATTTCTTAACATCTATTCAATATCATTATCTACTTAAAGAAACAGCAACGTAAGAAAATTTTCCCATCCATGTATAATAATTATTTCCGGTCGTCTTCGTCAAATTTAGAAATATTTAATTCACCGAAAGGAAGGGTAAAGGAAGGAAAAAAAAATCAAATAAGATACGAGGAATATAAGACACAAGAACACCGAGAATATTTCATAAACCTTTTTCTTTTTTTATAATTATTTCATAAGCTTTTTGTTGCTTGATTACTAGTAGTAGCCTACCCAGCCGTTTAGTAAGCCTAAATAAAAGGGGGTTATAGGGTCTAAGATAAGAGGATTGTGACTCCACCCGGAAAATAATAAAAGGCAACTAAATGTGACTGAGAGATTATGGACTCTTGGTAGAAAGAGGCAAGCAAAACAATCAATTATTTGACTAAATAAATAAAATTTAATATGGTAATGGATTTTAAATGTTTCCCAATGTTTTTCTACCTAACAGTACCTTGGGGAACACAAGTAGTATTTGGCAGAGTCGCACCAAGTGCTTGGGCCAATTAAAAAAAATGTAGGGTAAAAGATGGATGAGCAAATTTTTGTGTGGCAACCTAAAACTGGCATATTCGTTCAACAGTATTTTTACACTAGGCTTTTGGTGGGCACTCGAGCTTCGCTAAAGGGGACGACCATGCCGTGGTCTCCCTTCTACCTCTTCCCGTCGGGCTCCTAATAAAGTGTAAATAGGGATTGTTATGATCAGGTTGGTCCTTCTTAGCCTTTTTGTCTAGGAATATGGGTTATATCTCGTGCATACACAATTATGTTAAATAAATACAATTATATATGTACAATTTACAAAGTAGAACTAGACACGACTTTTTTATTAAGAAATATTAAGTTTCGATGAATCTAAAAAACGGATTTAGTTAGTATGAAGTTAACTTTATGATAAGTTGGACAATAGACTAATACAATACTGACACGCAAATCAGGGTATTATCTTTCCCTGTATGTCAGCACTGTATTGATTTATTGTCCAACTTACTATGAAATTAATTTCATGCTAACCGGATCCCAAAAAACACATAGGTTGATCACTGATGCCCACCCATTTTATGATTAATCAATAAATTTGCAAAAAAAACCTTATCTACTCAGCACTGCATAGACACAATTTAGAGAACTTGACCAATAATTTAAGGACTACCATTTCTGTATACTCTCGTGTAACCTTCTTAAGATAAAAGGAATCTAATGTATTGAGATAATTCTCCAATTTTATTAAGGTACGAAGTTGAAGTATTCGAGAATCCGAGTCGAGAGATGATTATTGAAATACTTTTCAAATTCTATTAAAAAATTGTTATTATGAAAATGAAGAGTCCTATTTTTAATAGAAGTATTATTTCGGTTTTTTTATTTATTTATAGTAGGAATTTTATTTTTAGAAATGTCATATACTGAATAGGAAGAGGAGATTTGTGGACACTCTATATGTTTAGTTGTTAAAGTATAGTACAATCAAAAGTTATGTAATATCCTTAGAGTGAGAAAGGGTGCGAGTGAGTTTTGTGTTTTGTAGCTTTTATATTTCATCCAAAAAAATTGTATTGTAGGAGAAAAGATTTTGCAGCTTTTAGTTTGTGCAAAAAATTGTATTGCAGTATTGTGGAACCTTAAATTTTAGAGTGTAAAACTTGAGAGAATTATTATAAATCTATTATTATTGATATAGTGAAGATTTAGAGTTTGACCCGTATTTTTTTTTTTTAAAAAGATTTCACGTTAAATCTTGTGTTGTTTTATATCTTTTTATTTATATTGTTTAGTTTGCCTTAAGTTAATTCCAAACATATTGGAAGGAAACCAAACATAGGCAAAGCCAAGAAACACATTCAAGTTTCGAGGAACTACAGAAGGATTAGGGTGGTCATAGTTCCCTGATACTACAAGCTCTTCAACATTATTAGAGGACTAATTCACTATAGGAGTTGCATGTGGGTTTCAGGGTAAAGGAGTGAAGGACTATAACTGAGACGAAATACTACAAACTCAAAAACAAAACTGTCGTTTCGCATCGTATATGAATGAATGCCTACAAGATTTCAGTGCAAATCATAATCAGAGAAGCAGAATGGAATTGTCTTCCACTATGCTCCTCAACAATGGAGAAAGAGTAGGCTTCTGTCACCATTTCTGTTGTAATAATTCAGGTCATTTTAACTACCATGACATGGGAACAGAAGTACCCACTCCATCTTGTTTGGTTTATTGACTTTACAGAGCCCAAAAGATATTTAATTAGTTCACCCTATTTACCTAAACAAGACAACGATAACCATCCTATTACTCTTCGATCTAATATTCTATTCCTCCAACCATCCAAAGATGCAGGATATAAAATTTCATTTTCTCTAATCCTTTGCCACCGAGCAATTAAGTGGTAGTTAAGATCATAAACATGGAGCCATGGGGCTTTTAGGAAGAAGCGGATCCCATTTAGATGGGTTGCCCGAACCTGCCATTCAAACAAGGGTCATTAGCATTAAGGGTGGACAAAGCTACCAAACTCCATTAATATAGACAAAACTTGGCAATCATAATAGAGGAGAATTAAGTAAAATCATTTATTTTAAGGTATATGATACCAACCTTATTTTAAGTAGCATATGATAATGATCTGTCCCCAGAGCGAGAGGGGTTGCAGAGTTAAGTGGATTGTCTATGATAAACCCAAAAAAATTCACATGAGCCTTCCACCAAGTCTAATCTGAACTATCCATGCTTTAACCTATTTAGACTATATAAGTTGGGTTAGTTCATTCCGATCATGTACCAGCAAGGCTAACACTTTCTTTTCTGTTAAGATAGGACCTACCCTTGATGCCCTCTTCTTTATATATCAAACTAGAGTCCTTATTACTTCCAAACTCTCTCTCTCTCTCCCTCCAGCATAAGAAAGATGTCATATCATCAAAATTACTGTTGGGAAAATGAGTTTCAACATCACTCTGAACTACTACTGCCCCAAGAGTCAACCTCCCTCTATTCCCAACAAAGCCTCCAATCAATTCCTTCCCTCATATCACAACATCATCCAGAGAACCATAATCGCTCTACCTGGTACCACTGCATCACCACGCTCAAGGGCCACAACTCGTACATATCCTCTCTTGCCCTCAGTGGGAGGTTCCTCTATACTGGCTCCTCCGAAAAAGAAATCCGAATGTGGCAGCGCAATATTTTAAGCTCTGAACTCGATCATGAAAATCTAGAGGACAGCATGGTAATTGCTGGAAAGGGGGCAGTAAAGTCTCTAGTAGTTTTAGCTGATAAAATCATCAGTGCTCATCAAGATCACAAAATCCGAGTATGGCAAATTGATAATCATGAAACAAACCACCAAAAGTTCATGCATTTGGCAACACTCCCGACGCTTAGTGACCGTGCCCTTAGGCTACTGATACCCAAAAACCATGTACAAATAAGGCGCCACAAGACATCTACATGGGTCCATCATGTTGACACTGTATCAGCACTAGCCTTGCCCACTGACAACTCTCTCATCTACTCTGTTTCATGGGACAGGACACTCAAAATTTGGCGGGCAAATGACTTCAAATGCTTGGAGTCGGTATGGAATGCACATGATGATGCAATAAATGCAGTAGTGGTATCTAATGACGGACATGTTTATACCGGATCAGCTGACAAGAAAATCAAGGTGTGGACTAGAAACTCGGGGGAAAATAAGCATTCCCTGGTAGCTACACTTGAGAAACATAAATCTGGGGTCAACACACTGGCACTGAGCACCGACGGGTCTATTTTATACTCTGGTGCATGTGACAGATCGATAGTAGTCTGGGAGAAGGATGATGATGGCAACATGGTGGTTGTTGGTGCGCTCAGGGGGCATGCCAAGTCCATATTATGCTTGGCCGTAGTAAATGACTTGGTCTGTAGTGGTTCAGCAGATACAACTATAAGAGTTTGGAGAGGGGTTGATAGAATCTACTCCTGCTTGGCAGTGTTAGAGGGGCACAAAGGCCCAGTTAAGTGCTTGACCATGGCAAGTGATCATTGTTATAATCCATCTGATACAACATCTTCTTATCACCTCTACAGTGGTAGTTTGGACTGTGACATCAAGGTCTGGCAGATTTTTGTTCCTCTTCTTTAACAGACCTCTCGTATTTTATCTTCTCTTTGAGGGTCTGAACATAATTTTCAGGCTTTCCTTCTCTTGTATGGGTGCTTGGGTCCATTTTATCATCAATATTAGTGTGCTCCTGTGTAACTTATGGTCCATAGGAAATTTAACTCAAGATTTTAAAGGGGTGGCTTTCCTCATAAGAACTAAGCTGTGCAAGGCCTTTATATGTTCTGGTTTTCAGATTGTGATTTTATGATATCCCAGTAACTATACCTCTTTAATTATGTGTGTGGTACCTTTCGTAATAAGTATATATATGTGACTTGCGGATATTTAGTGCGGTATTAATGATAATTGGACTCTTCAAATTTCATTGGTTGAAGGGTCGATGACTCGCTGCATCTTTACGTAAAAAGCACTTCTATTCACCTCGGACACGGCCACTGTGAAGGCCGTTGGCTAATGGTGCTAGTGAATACAATTGAAGCTTCTCCCTCTTTATGCCCAACTCCGATGTTGTGTTATTGATATTGTGCAGCTTGCTTTCTAGTATTATATTGGTTGCACTTAGAGAAAGGAATTAAATTTTATAAAACTCCATCCCACCATTCCATATTATTTGATCATTGTTAACTTTTTAAAATCAATTTAATAAATTTTTAAACTCAAAATTAACATGAATTCTTTTTATTTTAATCAATAATACAATGATGAATATTGTAAAGAATTTAAATGGTATTATTTATTATAAATTTTATTGTTCTATAATTGTTAATGAGTTATCTTAATTTTGAGTTTAAAAATATTTTAAATTAATTTTCAAAAATCAATAATAATTATATAATTTGAAACGGAATACTATTTGCAACCTCTTTTTCTCCAAAACACCTACATTCCAAACAACCTTACCCGTTCTCCTTAGTGTGGACGTACACTATGACTGTACATTTTATCTAGCCTCCGCATATCAAACCAGCAGTTGACCCTTAAATAAATATTGTGCTCCACCTGAAAATGGTTTAACTAATAGAATAGTTAATCACTTTTCGTCGGTGAAAATCTTACTCATGTTTTACCTAAGAAATGGAAAATCAGTACATATTCTTACATGAAAATGAATACCATACTCAACTCAACTAAGCTTTAGTCCCCAACCCTATATAGGAAAACGTTTTAGTCATATGTATACTTGCTATATTTAATACGTAGGAATAATAATTGTAAGAGCTATTAATTTCAACTAATATAATTTGTTCTATTATCAACCGATATTGAAGAAACCTGAATTTTTTTCTAATCCATATCTCGTCACTAATATTATTATTTCTAATCAAGATTCCCTTAGGCTCTAAGATAAAATGTATTCTTAAAATTGAATTGTAACAAAATAGGTTTTAAATAAAATAAAAAAAGTAATCGAGCTTAACTGATACAAAATTTAGGAAGAGAATATTTTATCGACTAAGATTTTACTATTATTTACCTAATGAAACGACCTTTCAAATTAAAAAACCCTAACCCAAATCACTTATTTGGGATGAAAGTAGGATTAAGTATAATATAAAAATTAGGCAATCTTAAATGCACCCCATTTTTGATAATAAGACTATTCAAAGCATAAATTTATTTGCTAAAATTCAAAGCATAAATTTAACGCATAAATTTAAATATGAATCGGAACATAAATGATTAATAAAAGGGTGTTTTTTTTTTTACCGTTACTCTAAATAAGTGCAAAAGAGTGTTGAATAATTTACTTTGAAATCTTCTACCCTATTCCTTACTTTTCCCTCCGACTTTTCGGGCCCTGAACAAGCACTCGAAGATAATTTAGTAACCTATATGATTAAGTTATTGTATAACTACTGTATAGATAATAATCATAATGCAAAAGACAACTTATTCCACCAATCAATAGCAAGCATATGTTGTGAGTATGTAGGAAAATGCAACTTTGTTATATAAAAAAATCACAGGAAGATACATAATATCTATTAAAAAATAATCAACAAGGAGGAGTCAACTATGTCAGCAAAGTGAACGACAAAATTTCTTCATATGGAGTACTTTATAATTTTGGATGAGAGTACAACTAGCATCGCGTTTAGTAGTAATATATATGGGCAACTGTCTGTCGTGCACACTCACACTGAGACTAAGCTCAGAGGTGATTTTTCAAATTGAGATTATCAGGAAACCAAGCACACCTTGCCTGCCTGTTGGGGCACCAAATGATTGCCACTTAACCGAAACTATGGTTTAACTCTCCAGATTATAATAAGAAAAATTCTAAACTTATTTTTTTTTTTACCCGTATATAAAACAAATGAACGTGACCCACTCATTTGGATTAAAAACGAAATGAGATGAGACCATACTTATTTATCGTATATACAAAAGTAAATAAATATAGAAAGACTCTTATAATAAAGATGACTTCGAAAAAGGGAAGGTAAAGATGCACATAGAAAATGATCTCCCATGTATGGCCCAGACTTGTTTACGAACTCCTTTTTGGGATATCAACTTAAGCTGATCCTAAAAGCAATGCTCCCTCCCTGAGTAGAAAGCCAGAAATTGAAATTCATGAGCCAACATTAATAAATGGAAAATTTTAGACTTGTCTATTTTTTTTTATCTATTTTTTTTACTCGCATATAAGACAAATAATGATTGCCTACTCATTTGGGTTAAAGATAAAATAAGGTAGAAATACACTCATTTATCTTATATGCAGGTAAAAAAATTAAATAAAAAAAGTGAATAAGTATAAAAACACTCTTAATAAATTACATTATCTCAAAAGGTCAAGAAACAACACAAACTCTGATGTAATTTTAAGATCAGAATAAACACCATGTAAAAAGGAATTTGTAAAATAATCAACTATTGATAAACAAATCTAACGCGGTAGTATTTTATTGGGAAAAAATCTACCCAAAAGAGAGATTATCAGTTAAAGTAGTGTTTTTTCAGATATTTGACTTATTCAACTTAATTACAGGTGGAAAATGAGTTAGGTAAAGGTCCTTTTTTTTCTCAAGCTAACTTATCTACCCCCCACCCCCTATAAGAGCTTCTCTGTTTCCGAAACCAGTCTCTTTCAATGATGTAACAAAAGTTGAAATGAGACCTAGTGGGACACAAGGGTACAAGATGCATCTAAAGCCTCCATTAGATTAGGGCTAGTGGCACAAATGCTAACACAATCATCGTACTCTACAGTCTACACTATTAAACCTAACTTTGCTAAATCTATGTATCAGTAATATGATACATAGATAAAGGAAATGCTTTTTACCTAAATTTTTGAATATTTAAAGGTTCCTAACCAAAAAATGAAATATTCTTCTACTTGTAAACTAAAAATAATGATGTTCTCTTTCGCATAATGCCATAAGCCCATAAACTGATTTTTTTTTTCCTTTCAACTCTGTAATTTAGTTTACCTAATTACTAAAAGACCTCCAGAACCAAAACATATTTATGCAGAATGGCAGTAGACTTGGACCATTGCACCATTCATCATGTGTAAGCCTTGTACCTTTTTGCAACTTACCAAGTAGATAATGGTTCCATAAATCAACCTTAACCTTTACATATGTTTATCATCCACAAGAGACTGCAAAATCCATGGTAGCCTACTTTTAAGGGAATATACTTTTAAAATCTATACTTGATATCAGCACATTTTCATGTCTTATGTCCAAAAATTCTTAACTTAGTTTCAACTAGAATTCCCGAATTTGAACAATGAACCAATAGGCCAAGCACTTTGCTTAGTTTAAGCCAAAAGTTAGATTTTCACCTACTAGTAAATAGATTCAAGGTAGGCAAGTCAATTTCCTTTATTCTACATTAATTTAATTAAATGGGTAGTCTTCATTCTTAAACAAAGTACCAACTTCAAGGTCAAAAATGAAGTTTTACTGCTGAGATGTACTGTGCATTTCTCACCTCATTGTCTAATCATGGTATTTCAATTTATCATTATAATGCTTTAAAGCCTGAAACCAAAATACTAAAAGTACTAAAATTCTAAGAGGAAATGTATCCATACTAGAACAACAACTCAAATGTATAGAAGCTAGTATTTGGGGCATTTCTAAAGTCTACATCGTCAACCACAAGAAGATGGCATAATGCTTAAAGCCTAAAACCAAAATACTACAAGTACAAAAATTCTATGAGGAAATACATCCTGACTAAAACAACAAGACAAATATCAAAGTTATTCGGGTCATTTCTAAAGTCAACATCGTCGACAACAAGAAGATAGCAATAGAAATCACAAAAAATGGTTTCAATTGTCGTGTCCGAACAATTGATTGAAACAAAACAAGCATATCCAGAATCTGTTTTAAAATCAAAACAACTTCCAGGCACACTCAAGAAAAAGGAAAACAAAGCAAGAAAAAAAATGGAGAAGAAACATCGAAATGCCTTTGAAATACATAGATTACCCTGTTAACCTGTCTTACTTATTGTTTATACATCCAATCTGATCTATTCAAAGTTTCAAGTAATTGTACTAACATTTACTGAAACAAATACAAGAGGCACACACGTAAGCTACCTTGGCATTAGAGTTATTTACAAAGGTAACTTCGCTGGTGTACCCGGATCACGGGGATATTTCCTTGGGGTGGGGTAATCTTTTAAACATATGACGGCAGTTCTTTGTCCATGCGGGCTGTGTGATTCCACTGTATTCAATAAAAGAAGTAGTCATATTTCTTCAGTATGTAATTTCAAAGGTGCAAGTTTAGGATAAAATCAGTAGCCAAAGACCGTCAATTTGCTAGATATTACTGAATTTTAAATTGAGAACTTATGCACAAAGAAGAATTTATGCTAGTCTTATGATCAATTATAGAAACTAATCACATTACTAAACTACCGAAGTCAAAATACCTTGGTTTCCAATGAACTCTAATGAGAAACATTGAGCACTAGACAGTATTTTACAAACCTATATTCCAAATCTACTCTCGAAACCACTAGGACAGAAGACCGCAAAATATTACTCAAGGATGAGAAGATTTGATTCCGAAACTACCACAGAAGAGTTGGTAGGTCGTGAATTATAATTGGACAAGGAGTGTAATGTGTCAGTCTGCATCTAAAACCATCAAGGTTAAACATAATACACTACTAACATATTGTCTTTATGTAAGCAAAGTAAATAGAATAACAAAAGACTAGGTCCCTAATCTGCATGATTAGAATATCAAGTATCATCTTTAAGCCATCAACAAACCATCTTACTTATCCCATTTTATTACTAGTACATAAAGATAAATATGTTGTAAAGATTCTGAGAAGGATATACCAGGGAATGTTTGGAGCCACGAAGCACCCATTAAATTAATTGCTCTCTCAGCTCTTCTAACTTCATCCTGTCAACATGTGTCAAACAGGAAAACATTTAATGGTTGATGCGATGGCGACAAGCAATAATCAGCTATATATATTATGGTAGAACATGCATATGAAGTATCCACATAAGGCGCCACAGATCTTTTCAGCCTATGGATGCATTTATTAAATGAAGTTGCAATCAACTTGTACATTTGATATAAATGGTCCAACTATTTCGTTAAAGCATCGTTGAGAAAGAATAACGTTCTATTGCTCGCCATACATTGTACTTAAATGTGCAGAAATAAATCATTTTTATTTCCCCTATTTACAACTATGTGAGATCTAAACCCCACAAGATGTTCACAATAGTTCTGACTACATAGGTAGTGAACCCATGTATATAGAAAACAAAAGCAAAACTGACCACCTATACCCAAGAAGAACCACCCAAACTAAAGCCCCAGTAAAAATTAAATTAATACGCTATTGTTCCCAAGAAATTAGTATCAGTGGGAACCAAAGGCACATATGATGACTTATGATAACACAAAATTCACAGATAGTTCTGTGGATTATCTGCCAAGAACATTAAATAATTAAAATGTAGATATAGGCTTCCTTAAAATAGTGCAAACCATCCAACCAGAAAAATATACTATACAAAATAGATAAACTTCAAGAAAGATCTTAAGACACCATGATTCAAGTTAGAAACAGAGATATCATTGAGTACCTGAGGATCATGACCTTTTGCAGCCACAAACAAACCACCCACACGAACAAGAGGAAGACAATATTCAGCTGATAAAACATATGAAAATTACCTCATGAAGTAAAGGAATGCTAAAAGATGACTGGAAGAAACCTAGATGAAATACTATCCAGAAACCTAATATTCTCATTTCTGCAACTGCTCTCGCCACAGCTACATCAAATAGCTCTCTGAAGCCAAGATTTTGGCCGAAATTCTGTCCTATAACAAGATACAATAATTAGAATATGCACTACTAAAAAATAGAAGCTAGGTTATGCAAAATAAAGATTTTTTGGCAGGAAATGATCTACGCATGTATGGAGAACATTGTGCATGAACAAAAGCAGTCTTGTATGCCAGCAAAGAATGAACTGCTATAGCAACTTGAAACTTTAAAGTGAAGGGACAGAGGAAGTAGAACAAGTAACTGAAATTTCATATTGCCTTACAGAAATAATTTACAGGATGAGTACAGGTGCATTGCAAGCTTTAACATTTACATTAGTAAAAAGCTCATGCACAGAAGATAAACCTGTCTTTGATATTCAAGTTTCTATCTATTTTTTATTCTTTCTTCTGATTATCTACATGATAATGGAAACAATTTCTGGAGATAGCATTTATTTGTTCCACTTGTATTAGGATCATATGTCTAATTGGACTTCCTTTTCCCAACACAGGACAACCTGGTAATGGGGAAAAGACAATGCACAGGCCATCAAGAGAGTAATTCATATGTTTTTTTGCTTGGTTTCTGAATTTGGTCACCGGTATGACTAGAAACTGCTTCAAATTAAATGAGATCATTAATTCAATGAATGAAGTATAAAAAAGTTGCTAGAGAAATACATCTCAGACACGTTATTTGTAGAATTGAATAACAGGCGTGGTTAGAGATGCAGTTACAGTCACAGTGACGTAGGGGTGAAGCGTATCTTACAAAATAGATGTGGAAATTGGAGGCATGACTTTGTATTTTGAAATCAAAACTCATCTAAAAGCATGATGATATCCAGTACCAAACTTAAGTATCATACAATATGAGATTTTAGCAGTCTTTAGTGACGTGACTTTTTCATTGTTGTTATACATGTAAATGAACAATAATTTGCCTACAAAATGGAAAATGAACAACAATATACTTGGAGCAGTAAAGAGTAAAAGTATACCTCAGCCCTTTCTGGTACAACTTGCACATTTGACAAACCAGTCAGGTCAACTGCATGCTCCAAGAAGACACAACGCTTATTCATAGACTCCAGAAGTGTCACTTTCCAGCCTAAGCATTAGCAAAGTCATAAATTTCATAAAACTAGTAGTGTAGTAGAATAAAATTAAATAGCTCTCTAAGCAACAATCAAATTAAACTTAAAATGAATCTCTACTTTCATTTCATCACCCACTTGATTTCTGTTTCAGACAGTTAGAAGAACAATAACTCAACTCAGCCACGTAAATTTCCATCCTACACCAAGTGATCTTATGATGAAAGTAGCAATCTTAGACGGTTTTCCAATCAGTTTTAACTTTTCTTTTTCGTTTATTATTTTGATTTTAAAATAAATAGAATCGTAAACTAAGCAAAAGAAAATAAAAATATATCTTAAATGAAATTGAGCTACCCCTAGGAGTGATAAATTAGATAAATAAACTCACTCAGTTTAAAAAATCGAAATGAGCTACCTGGGCAAGCAATGGCTAGAACCAAACCAGGAAGGCCTGCACCACTTCCGACATCAACGAGATTAATGTTTTCACATGAAGCTTCACACCGTGAGAGATATGAACTTCGAATCGGAGGTATGATGGCAAGAGAATCCTCAATGTGCCTTTCCATAACTTCACTTGCCTCCCTAACCGCAGTAAGATTCATCTTCTGAAAATAAATGAGGAAAAACAAAACTTCTAAGTTACGATTTACATTAATAAATAGATAGATAGATATCGAGGAGAAAGTTACCTGGTTCCAGAGTAGAAGAGCATCGACGTAGAGATGAATCTGTTGTTTTTGGGTCGGAGTTAGGGTTTCAAAATGGGAAGTTTTGAGGATTGAAGCGGTGGTTAAATGTTTTCTGTTAATCCTGTTGATTTTGAACGTTATTGGTTTTGAGGCCTGAAACTGTTTGGCGAAATTCCCCAGAGGGATCGAATACGAGACTCCAAATGCCATGCCACGGCAAGCCAGCATCTCCGCGCGCTTGTAGACTTTAACTGCTGAGGAATTGAAAGTTTAGCAACTTATAAGGCCTACAGCAACTAACATTCCCAAATTTGTTACAAGCCTACACCCTTACAATCCTAGAGTTTGTCGATAATATTCTCATTGACATAACTATTTTAAGAGTAGAAGGTTTTTAAGATTGAACAATTTATTTAAGATAATTCTGACTTTCACTTAATTAATTCAATCGTTGGAATGCAAAAAGTAGACAAATTTTGATTCAATTTAAGATTACGGAACATTATTATTATAATAATAGTGAAAAAGCATTTGTTCCGAAAAAAGAACTCTACTCCATTCGTCTAAGTTTACTTATTTTATTATTATTTATTTTTTGTCTAAATCTATTTTTTTTTCAAGTTTACTTATATTTTTGTTTACCCTCACTTAATTTGTTAAAAAAAATTATTAAAAATAACATGTCACGCATTGAAAAAAGTAATACTATTAATTTTGACATTGAAAGCACAATCACCATCCTTTTTCCCCCTCTGTTTTATTATTCCAAAAAAGGAAGAAAAAAAAAAGATTGGGAGATCAATTAAAACAAGAAAGATGATAATACAGTAATTAAGAGATAATTATTTTTTATTAATAGACATGTATTTTTAAACTAGGACTATTAAAATTAAACGGAGGGAGCATTTTTGTTGTGGTAACATAAAATAATATAATATCCTCAAATTTGTTATTATAATTTTATTATCATGTGATCATTGTAACTTTGTAAGAGTAATAATTTATTATTTTTATGGATAAACTTGAAACAAAAAATATATTTTTTTTTTTGTCAAAAAATTATACATTCTTAATATTTTTGCAATGGAACTTTTCTGTTCTTTTATGTTTTTTTTTTGCGTAGGCCACAGGGGTGGGCGTATCTCATTAAAAATGGTTCTAGCCGTGAGAGTTGAGGCCTATTGACCTGCCGGGGGTAAAGGGTCAAACCCAGCCCATTTTCATGTTGGCCTTAATTTAATCCAGTTATAAATAGGGTTATCCAGACTCCACCATGGCACCATACTTTAATTTGTTGGGGGGAGGTTATTAGAATGTCAGGCCGGCTATCTTGGATTGTTCGGGCCAGCGGTTACGCTTACGTGAGATTGTGGCTAATGTATATATACTCTCCATTAGCTTTGCCTTTAATGGTACGAACTTTGATTAAATTTGTGTAAAGTAAAATAAAGTAAATAGAGAAAATAAATATTTCCCCCATCCCAAAATATAACATCAATACCCAAAAAATATAGCACCAATATCCATTTTATAAAATTCGATTTCTTTATATGTATGTTTTAACGACCAAAACAAGGAATATAACTTTCACTTTTTGGTTGGTATTTTGTCGTGACAAAGGTGCAGAAAATTTCAATTATTGTCTCATATATATATATATATATATGACGGATCTAAAATATACCTCTTAAATAGTATACTTTTATTAAAACTACGTCTTTTTGAAAATTATTTTAAAAAATAAAATAATATTAAAAGATACTGGTCTCACTTACTTTCCTTTTATTTACAAAAATATCACATGTGACTCTACTTGTTTTTTAAAAGAATTTTTAAAACGATGTAATTTTAATAAATGTATGTTATTTAAGAGAAATATGTTATTTAAGAGATATACTTTAAATCCGACTATATATATATATAGGAGCTGTGTCACCACTTTTCCCATTTTAATGATTTAAACATAGATCCAAACCTAAACAAGCACCATGGAAGCCACACTACGCATCAGTTACCCACAGATTGTGCGGAATCAGTTAAACACTAGTTTGTGACTCCAAATTCTTATATAAGAGAGACCGCTCATTTCACTCTAAACTTTTAGTATATATATAATTTTTTATTTCAAAATATAATATTAATATTAATTTAAAATATTTATAAACTTGAGATTGATATAAATTTATATAGTTCAGACAAATAATTATCAAATTTCTAATTATTTAAATAATTATTATTTTTAAAAATTAAATGAATCGCATCAAACGATATATTGCATCAGTATTAGTGTAAATATAATTAATTAATTATATGTTATTAGTGTAACCATGTACTGAAACGATATATATGAGCAACCACTTTTCATAATTATTTCCATGACTGATCACTAAATATGGATTAGTTGCATGGTAGACCTTTAGACCACACACACACATATATATATATGTATGTGGGGGGGGGGACCAACTACCTAGAAATGTACATTTTCAAGCTGAATTAGTATCTATCGTAAGACGTAAAGGGTAAAGCAAAGTGATGAATAAAAACTTTTGATTATTGGGATAATTTCGACTTTGTTTGGCTTCAAAAAGATTTGAATCTTGAGATCCAAATTTTACTCTTCTTCGATCTCTAGAGCTCTACTTTTCCCACCCAAAAAATAATTTTCTCAATGTGGAGGAAAAAAGGGTCTGGTTCTTTTCAGGTGGGTAACTTTATCAGGGTTAAAACATCGAAGTCATTATGCATGCAGAGGGTAAATACTGTGCCCGGGGGAGTTTCAAAACCTAAAGACAACTGGAATCTTTTGCCCTCCCTCCCCCAGTTCTCCATTATCAACATTAAAAGTGCATGCAGCACTTGAAAAATATATAAAGTCTGTTCTTGTTGAATTATAAATATCAGAATTAACCCCCTGTATATATGCTAGCTCTTCTGTCTTAATCTATTTTTATCAGAGTTAATAATAATAATAATAAATAAGGTTTAACTCCCTCGATCCTTCTGAAAATGTATGGAAGGAGAATATTTAAGTTTATAAAAAAAAAATTATTAAAAAATTAATACTAAGACTCGGTGTATAGGCATGTAGACACAGAAATTAATTCAGATGAATTTTACATTAATTATAAAAAATAATATTAAAACGAGTTAAATAATTGAGAAAAAATATTGGTATAAGTTAAATAGGTACTGTATCCTATGGGAATGGTTATAGATCTTGGTGAGAATTCTGTGTCTGAAATATTGATTCGATACTTGATCCCTCTGCCATTGCGGAGTTCTATGATTCCTTCCTCTGTCGACATTCTTTATTTCTTACTAATACTTGTAATTAATTAATTTATATGTATCTATTGTCTCTGCCAAATTCTATCTTTAGCTAAGCCCAATAAAGTTATTAATTTTCAGTAGCATTTATATATATATATATATATATATATATATAGTAGTTGATTATGTATTTTATATTTGTCAACAGCAAAAGGCTGTTTGTGACTGTTTGCGGCACTCCTAAGTTATATATATATAATTAATTACAGCCTTATATAATTATAAAAGTTAATTGTAGCATCCAATCCAATCATCTTTCCACTGAATTTTTGGAATATAATTAATTAATTAACTGATCATACATGTGAAGCCACTAATAAAATGTCTAAAACTGTCCACTTAAAATTACAGGTAGGGTTGAAAATGGGCAGACTCATGGGCCTTATGCTTCAACTTGTTGCATAGAATTATTGTTACGCCTATAGCTGGCTCTAATTATATTAGGGCACGCAGGCAGTACTAGCTACCTTAGAATATTAATAATTATTCTCCATGATAGAAATTTATGATTTAATTTCAACAGGAGGTATAGGAATTAAGGCAACAGGAGCAATGATGGTGTCCTCCTCTTGTGCTTCATCAATATCCAGCAGCAGCTTGTTTCATCATGATTATAGTCCTCCTTTATTTCTTATCATCCACCAACCCCAACAAAAATCATCATCACATGACTCAGTGCTCGTCAAAACCCCTACTATTAATCACCAGCAGAAGAAGAAAAAGAAGAAGAATATTATAACGAATTGAAGATGATGATGAAGAAGAAGATTAGGGTTTGCTTAAATATTGTAAACCTTAACTACCTAATTTCATAAATCTCTCTTTCTTATCTTTCGACTTTAATTCGGGGAATCAAGCTGTCTCGGTCCGATTGTTTGCTTGCGTGCTACATCAAGCTATCAGCAATTCATGATACAAGCTTAATTAGTTTTGATCAAGCTTTTATTTTTAATTTGTGCTACTTAATTTCTTCTTCTTAATTACATATATGGTACGTACGTAGTAGATCATGAGTTAACTCTTCCTTAATTTTTTGTTTTAGACTAACACACACATATATGTGTGTGTGTGTGATTTGATCTGCTCGCTGCTGGTTTTAGTTTTATGTACGAGAAAGATTGACGCGTAATATATGGAGTATTTTGTTGTGTCGGAATTAATATGGCATGTTTGTTTTCATCATAAGAAGATCAATCCAAGTACTATAAATAGTGCGCTCTCTCTTTCTCTCTCCTCCTATGTGAGATTAATTTGTTTGAATGGTGTTGGAGCAGAATTTTCATGGAATGGGATTTCATGTTTTATGTATGTACCGCAGATCGATGTGGTGCACTAAATACGTACATGTTATTCGATCGTGTTGTTTAATTATGACGGCGATATGAGCAGTATGATGAAAGATCGATCGAGTTTCTATTTTTAGCTCAAGGATTTTTTATTTTATTGGTACTTAATTAATCTACTTTTCTTGAATTAGGGTTTCTTGCTATTCTCGTCATATTGTCTCCAAACAATTAAACAGGTTATATATATATATATATATATATTATTTACTTCCATCATCTGAAAATATGTTTATTCGTGTTTTGAAACCATATAACCATGAACATATATAGTGAAATACATATACGCATACATTCAGCAGCCTTGAGAATTGATCGAGAATATTGGTGTATATGTGTGTGTATGCTAGTTCTGTATATTTAATTAGGGATAAGTCTACGTTTATTATTTTTAAACACTACTCTAAATATTACTATCACTCACACCATTAAAAAAATATATTTTATATTTAAATCTGCGTTATACATATTTTTTTAATGGTATGGATCATAATAGTGTTTGAAAATTATAAATGTAGACTTATTCTTAATTAGGAATTAGACCAATTAGCATGCAAACTACAAGATGTGCGCGGATAATATATGATGAATGAATTAAATGTCATTTACTACGTGATGAATGCAAATTAGTTTGCATTTTATTCTGATATAGTAATATATATTAAGCTTTTTAATGCTTAATATATAATCAAAGTAGTCTGATTACCTCGATCAAATACAAACCAATATTTTTTTCCAGTAGTCTAGTCCTTTAGTAAGAACATACGTACGTACTCCGGCCTATAGACTAATTTAAGCCTGCAGCAAGAGACATGATCTTCTTCTCTTAGTTTTCACAGTATACTATTTTCTTTTATTGCTACAATTGCCTCAGGAATTGAAATAGCTAGTACTTAAATGCAATGGCCGTGCCATGACCAAAATAAAATAAAATGCATATGTAGCATTCACTAATTCATAAGACTAAGATAGGAAGAAATTAATTTAACCGAGGTTAGCAAGTGATACATTTATTTATCTATTAATTAATTATAACCACACACTAATAGTATTCATGATGGTTGGTTTCATTAGGTGGAGAATTTTCAGAACTGTATGGTTTTGGACATTTGGGTTATATATATAGTACTTTGCATCATTTTTTTGTTAATAATTCTGTACATATATAGTACTTGTTTAGGGTTCTTTATTGGCCTTAATTTGAGCCATGTCTTTTAATTTTAGGAACCACAAGCAAAAGGCGTATCTCATATATATATATATACCCACTTCTTTATTTCTTCTAGAAAAAGCTAGTCTGCATTTATAAAGGTAGTATCAGGGTATTATCCAAAAATCCGAAAAGAAAGTGGCACAGTTTTCACTACCTTAGCCCTTTGGATCCCTATCTAGTTGTAGATTAATTTTGTATAATTAATTAAAGATGACCCACCCTCTTAACTGATTGTACAAAATCAGTTTTTAGTTTGTCTGTTTTAAATTTTAACCATACGGAGTGTATACTCTACATCTGAACTCTAGTTGGAATATAGTCTATTATTAATACTAGTTGATAATTTGTGCAATACATGAGTTAGGTTAAATAATAAATTTAATAATTTGACAAATATTTATATCAAAAAAGCTAGAAGTACACAATTTATGTATCAACTCATAGCCCATAACTTCAAATTAAATATTGAGATCAGTCAAATATTAGAGAAAATAATCGATGAGAGATAAGTTTGTTAATAAAGTGACTGTCACACTTCATTTTTAACAATAAAGGAAAAGTCCTTAAAATAATCATGCATTTTTCTTCTTTTGTAAGAAAGTAAGTAAATTTAGTAATTTCCACATCCTTTATCATAGAAATCGTTTACTTTTCTGCATCTATAGAAGTACTCTAGCCTTTTAGCAAGGTCCTTATAGAAGACATCAAATACATCCTTGCCCTGAAGCAAAATCATATAAATGAGAAAGCTTAAATTAAACAAACAAAAATAATTACCAATCTAATATCATAATGTCTGTAGACACCCAAATTTTGCACTTCTCTACTAACCCTGGCATGAGGGCAAAGTCGTCACTTGACTCGACATGCGAAAAAGGAAGGTGGACCCCAACACAAAGTCACCCCAACGACTTACGGTTAAATCCGCCACAGCAGACAACGAGCATCAGGCAAGGCAAACAGCTGATCCAGAAGAACCTGATTGGATCACCAAAGACGACAAATGGCCACTACGCTTACGATGTTCGGGGGTCTCGCTCACCGGTGAGCGAGCGGCTGCCCAGCTCGCCGGTGAGCTGGCGGGGGTGGTAGGGGGCAGCGCCCCTTGGAAGCCAAGCACAAAGAGCAATTTATACATCGGGTAACAGTCTTCCGAAATAATACAGCAAAAAAATGACGATTTAAGACCGCATGACACAGAAATCGAGAAAAGGAAGCCAGACAGCCGCGGATGCATCTACGGCCAACGACTTTCGGGGTTTTGCACGGCTCGAGGAGACGGCACACGGCAGTCAAAGTTCGGCGCGGACGGCCACAGCAGGCAGCGGCAGATGGATCTGCGGCCAGCCGCAGATGCATCTGCGGCTGCCTGGTGAAGGCTGTAGATCGGCCATTGTTGCGTCCGAGAGCAAAGAGAGAAGAAATTTTGAAGGTTTTAGAGAGAGAAAAATGGCGGAATAGAGAGAGAAACCTTCGGGTTTGGTCAAAAAGTGTGAGATTTCTTCTCCTTTTGTTCAATCTTCATGCTATACCTTGTATTCTACATTGGATTTGAGTGCTAGCGCGTGATTTCTATCAATATCAAGGTAAAAACTTCGATATCTTTCTTAGTGTTGGTGCATTTTGTAGATCTATTAGATTTAATATTTCATCTTGCTTTAGTAGTGTAATCGATAAATATTTGTGTATTTGTGCATTTGTTGGGTGGATCTACTGTTAGATCCGAAAATATTTGGTGCATTGCTATTTAAGTAGTTTGATTCGGTGTATTTTGAAGTTAGATCCAATGTAGTCAATATATTGTAGATCTATGGATTAGGGACAGTTAGAGAGGATTTATGGCGGATGAAATCTCCTCCTAACCTCCCGATGATATCCTTTTAGTTTATTTGTTAGCATTTACGTATGTAGCGATGGCGATGCATTTGTACGCTTAAATATGTAAATTTTGGGCCTTAAAGCGATACCGAATCGGGATCGGGTTAAGGCCCCGTAATAATGAAACGTGCGATTGTGGGTGTTTGGGGTTGTCTAGATGGCTCACATGCCCATGGATAGCCCCGACACGTTTTGATGCTTATTTTGATTTACGACACAAAGCGATTTTCCAAAAATAAGGCAAACGATAAAGATTTTCTAAAAAGAATCAAAATAGGATATTAGATACACGAGGTTTAAAAAGTAAAGAGTTTTTGCGAAACTTTGATCCTTGTGTGACGAAAAGGCTATATTTGGTTTGAAATGTCATAAAAGATGTTTTCGTGAAAAATAAATAAACGTTTTCATTAAACTTTGTGCATAGGGTTAAAGAGTTCTAGAAGTTGCCTTCATTTTATTTCTATTAACTGTTAGAAGGCAATGTATAGTCTCGATTCCTATTTGACAAAAGTTTAAAAACTCTGTTTTCTATAAACGACATCTAATAAAACCCTCATCGCTTTAAAAAGTAAAATCAATCTTTATCATGAAACAAAGCCTTGTCATTTGGGTCAAAAGACGTATAAAACGCTTTCCAGATAAACACATTTGCCATGTAAAATAAAAGCAAACTTTTTATGCAAAACTCACCACAAACCTCCATTTAGGCACACACACACACACACACACGCAACTCACACATTTTAGGATTTTTAAAAGGGGTAGGAAAACATCGAGATTGCGGTAACCGTATTTCACGGAAGTCGGGGGGTGCCTAACACCTTCCCCTCGCTTAAGCAAGCCCCCGAACTCTATGAATCTCGGTTTGCGGACCAATTGAATCGGAGTCACATATGAGCCATTACGATTACGAAAACAAAATTCGGATGAGTTGGTACATCCATTTCAACAATATCAACTGGCGACTTTGGTCAATTGGCTCATAAAAATTCGACATTTCAAAAACCCCGTCGACACTAAGCCGACCCTTTTCAAAAGTCACATCTTAATCTAAAGGCTAAAATTGGAAAGGAATTTTAATAATAAAATACGAAATGACCCAAAATCCCGACGTCGACAATGTCTAAATGATACTTTAATATATAATTATAGGAAACAATAAACAAAAGCACTAAAATAATTTTTGTTAACCCAAGATGATGGAAGGTAGACACAAATGTATACATCCAGATCGTAGACACTGAAGAATTTCTCAAGCACAAAATGAAGACCTTTAGTGGCCTCAAATGTTTGATGATGCAACTTTTGCTACCTTTTAATACTCATTTATTTGTTATATTATACTTCACATATTAAACTTGTCACTAACAAATAATACAATTGACGGTAAAAATCACAAACATTATACAAAGAGGCAGCAAACATGTTTGATTTTCATATATACCATACTCAAAGGTCAATTGATGAAGAATGCAGTATATAAATTTACTTGAGGAAACCACATTCAGAATAATTCATATTTCATTATGAAAATTGTTCTTCTATCAAAAGTATATCATGAAGCATCAAATCTATTGCATATGCAAAGTTGTAATTAGTTTTTAGAGACATTATAACAAAAGCATAACTTATATATATGTCTAATATAATATTCTTACCTTGATAATGTGGTAGTTGTACTGTTAAACTTTGAGATGGAGGACTCGTATCAACGAAAATTGGATGTCAAGTCTGTTCAATACTAACCAAGTGAGGGTCGGTCTTTACAAGTACATCATAAAGAATGATATCTGTTTAATTACAACTCACTAATAAGTTATTGATAATTTAAGAAGTTCAAACAAATATTTAGCAAACCCAATGCTTACCATATATTCTATCTATTTGCATTTGAGACTCAAGAGAGCCCATGATAGAATAACTACATAATTATCATTTTTACATGTTAACATATTCAAAAAACTCTGTTAAAAAAATTATTGTCACAGCAAAAGACAAAAAAAATGTCAAATCTCTGTTAAAAAAAGATTGACGATCTTTGTTAGAGTAAAAATTTCAAAATTCAAAATAAGAATCAAGTCTCCTAAAATAGAAGATAGATAGCTCAAGTCTCCTAATTTTTTTAACAAAGACATGATTTTTTTAGCAACACATGAAATTTCAAAAACCCAGTACGAATTCGCAGCAAAATGTTCTTAAGTTGAATACCAAGATTACAAAGCGCGATCAAACCCATCACAATCTAATGAAGCATGATCTTACATATATATATATATATATATATATATATATATATATATATATATATATATGCATATATCTTAAACTGCAATTCATCGTCAATTTGACTTATTTTAAAATCCAGGTTGGGTGAAACACTACACGTAACTTCTTTAGTCTGAGCAGATAAACTTTCTAAAATTCTTAAACACACTATTTCTCTTGCATTGGTCCCAAATTTCTTCTGGAGCCTATTTGATCAAATCTTGAATAATACAGATACACACAAAAATCAATTTTTCATAAAAATGAAACAATTACATTTAAAAAATAACATAAAATATGTAATAATAATTATCATCATGGCTTGATCCGCATCACCTGTAAAGTGACAAAACTTGAATCTGTGATTTACTAAAATGTTTTTATTAAATAGAATTGAGTATTCATTATAACTTATCTTACATTAATAAATAAACATAAATGACAAAACATAGTTGGCATTTATAGATTATCAATGACTTTGTGTTTGAATCCAACAGGTGGATTAACCTGCCATTCCAGTAGCTCTTTCTATAGTCTATTGCAGGCGAACTTGCTCAAAGCCTACTTATCAATTGAACACAATTGAAATTAGGGTTAAAACTAAGGTTTCATATAAGTTAAAGATGTAAATAAATTTACTAAAATAGAGAACCTTGCGAGAAGAAACGGAGGGACTCCTCATGGGTGCTTTCGATTGAGAGAGAGATGAAAGTCTGATTTTTTATGATTTTTGCCAGCCTCTTGGTTTGTGTTTTGTAGTCTTTTTTAATTGGAATTTGGGGCAAATCTTTCTTGTATGAACATAATATATTCAACTATACTAACTTTACATTTCCTAGCTAGGGACCTTTAATGGAGGAAAAGGAAGAGGCAGATTTAATGGAAGAGGAAGAGGCAGTTTTCACGTTTTACAGGAATCCAATAGAGGAGAAGAATCGTTTTATATATAAGAATTGAAGCCAAAATTGGACTATTCAACTGAGTTAACTCAACAGGTTTTGAAATTAAATCGAGTTAATTCGGTTGGTTAGTTTAATTGTGATTTGACTTTTTATATATAGTAATAGATTGGATTAATGTTGTGAAACAGTCCAATTATATATATAGCAAGAGCGTGTTACCAAACTATATATCCAATACTATAATTTTCGTTGACATTTCTTAGGACATACTTAATGGAGTAATTTTTTTGAGTATTTATTAATTGAGTCATTTTATATTTACTCACTTCTTTTAACCGCATATAAGATAAATGAGTGTGACCCAACCTCATTTCATCTTTAACCTAAATGAGTGGGTTATAATTATTTGTCTTATATGCAGGTAAAAAAATAGGTAATTTTAGAATTTTCTTTATTAATTTTCAAATATTCGTTTGATACAATCATTAATATTCGCAGGGGAGGTCCTCCAACTTGTAAGAGGTTGGCAACATAATTTATGAAGTGCTCCTAATTAATTTCGCAATACCAGAGAGAGTAGGTCTAATTCTGGTTCATCCATCCATCACATCTTTACATAGGTATGGCCGGCCTGGTATCAAAATATCTGATCAGTAGGCCTGTTCTTAATAAGCGTTTTGACAGGAGCCCAAATACCCTATGTTGCCATCTGGGTTTTACACCATATAAGAGGTCCATAAGGCAACCTGGGTCCTTTCTTAAGGGCCATCTATCCTTTGGGCCATTTCCCAATTAAAAACGATACACACAGGCATTATGAAATTCAAGTTTAGTTTTAGTATCCCCTCCCCCTTTAAAAATGTAATATCGACAATTATATATAGCAAGTCATTAAAAGATTTTATTTAATAATTTTATCGAGTTATTTTGATTTATCATAAATCAAAATATATAATAACTAAACTTATGTTCATTAGTATGACTCGGAACTTAACTTGTTTTCAAGTGCATAAAAATAAAATACTATGTAACTAGTTCTTATTTTATACTATATTTCTCTCATTTGGGAGGATATATAAGAGGGGTAGGCACATCATTAAAATAAAATTTGAAGTATTAATTGTTGTTGTTGTTTAAAGTATTTATTTACTAGTGTAGTGGAGCCCTTATGCGTTATTAGGACATTGACTTGTAATATATAGCCATCAGTCAGTTATCATGAATAATTTTATATATATATATATATATATATATTCTGTAAGACCCCGAATTTTATGAAATACAAAATTTAATTTTTCTTCATATATATTTTTTTTGAAACAGTAAGTGGTTAAATTAACAAAATTGAAAGTTAAGGATGTTATGTGCAAATTTTATTTTGTCGGACAATATTCGCTTTGTCGGGGAATATTCGTTTGGTCGGGGAATATTCGTGCCGTACGACGGCGCCGAAATAATAAATTATTGGTGGACCCCACAACGGAATATTTGTCGGATATAGAAAACGACAGAAGTAACCTTTTTAAATAAAAATAGTCAACGGAACTGTTAAAATACCAGTGATAAAAGAATAGTAGCATACGGTAGTTTATGGTATTTTCTGTAGCACACGGTACTCTACAGTAACACACGGTATTGCATAGTGTCTCATATTATTGGTCTGATAATTGACACCGTAACTGTTACGCATCATTTCATCGATAATTGTCACTGCATAATATTTTATATTATCAATTCAATAATTGTTGTTACACAGTATTTTGCATTATTGATTTAATAATTGTCATTACACTGTATTTTATATCATTGAGTCAATAATTGTTGTTGCACTGTTTTTAAAATTATTGAACCTAATAATTGTCACAGTAACATATGCACAGTAATTCACATTATTGAATCAATAATTGTCATTACACAGTAACGTATGCTTTATTTTACATTATTGTTATCTCTATTATGATGTTATTTAAACAGTTGTATTTCATTAATTTATTGACTTGATATCTAAGAGCTAACTATACTGTATTTATAACAATTAGTCATAATAATTGAATTGATAAAGTTATTTGTTTATAATATAAAGTTAGGTGATTATTAGGTGATATGAAATGAATGGTGTAGATTAAAGTGTGAATTATTGTTGAATAATTGAATTGATTTGTTTATAATATAAAGTTAGGTGATTATTAGGTGATATGAAATGAATGGTGTAGATTAAAGTGTGAATTATTGTTGAATAATTAAATTGATTTGTTTATAATATAAAGTTAGGTGATTATTAGGTGATATGAAATGAATGGTGTAGATTAAAGATAATATAATATTGGAAATGGATGGTGTAGATTAAAAGGTGATCTTTAAATGAATGGTTTAGATTAAATGAATGATAAGATTTTTGGCTATAAATAGAAGCCTTAACTTAAGGATTTTTCATAAACTTCCTTACTTGTTCTTTCTTTCTCTCTCTAAATACTTCTTGTGAAAGTTCTCTCTAAGTGTGCTTAAGTCATCTTGAGTATTTGTGAAGATCTATAAGTATACGTGTACTGTTCAAGTTAATCAACCTCATTTAAATCAATATCCAGTCACGTGTTACGGTAAGGAATGTCATCTTCTTTCATCTTCTATTATTAAAACTTACTACGGTAAGGGATACCATCTTTTTCATCTTCCATTATTCAAACGTACTATGGTAAGGGATTATCATTATTTGGTTCTCGATAATAATATTGTTTCTTCCTTACTCATAATACGTGCCTTTTATTTCCATGTATTAAATTGTGGGAATAACCTTACGGAGCGGATTGCCGCCTGTTGGTGAATAACCTTTCGTATTCATTCATTATTAATCTCTGAGAATAACCTTACGGAGCGGATTGCCGCCTGTTTGGTGAATAACTCTTTGTACTCAAATTCTATTAAATTGTGGGAATAACCTTACGGAGCGGATTGCCGCATGTTTGGTGAATAACTCTTTGTACTCAAATTCTATTAAATTGTGGGAATAACATTACGGAGCGGATTGCCGCCTGTTGGTGAATAACCCTTTGTATTAATTTCCTTCACATTTTGTTAATCAAACCTGCTACGGTAAGGGATATTATTTTCTTTCATACTCCTAAATCGAAATTTATTATGGAACTATTGCTTCTATAATTCCTGAAAATATTATATGTTCCATAATAGTTGAACTTCATTATTTCAACTGAACCTTCCTATTTACGTGAACCTTTCTATTGAATTGTAACCGTTATTCTGAACTGTGGATCTTGAATATCATTTTTAAATTTCACTCCACATCATGTTGACAATTTGGACATTATTTGAATCTGTACAAAGTAAACTTCCGATACTTATTGTTATCCTATTTCTTCTGTTCATCATTTATATCATTCTAATCATCCAAAAATCAAGCTGTTGTGAATATCTGTGGCCGGGGGCACAGATGTGATATATTTGTTGAACAGATGATAGGTTAAAGGCGATATAATAGGTTAAAGGCGATACATCTGTTCGGTGTCTTTTATGGCACGTGGTGAGTGTTCTCTTTGGCCCGTAGTGCAAAGATGAACTGTTGTTTGGTATGATTATGACCAAAGGCTGAATCTGGTATAATCATGACCGTTGGTGCTATATTAAATATCTTTGGCCCGTAGTACAAAGATGAACTGTTGATGTGCATGATTATGATCAGGAACTGTGAATTTGTATTATCTTGACTAATGATATTTCAGATGATAAAAGTTGATGATGTTTTTCCTAAAAAGAGAACCGAGTGGACATTATAGTCTGCATTATTCTTCTAATAGATTACTCATTCCGCTGCTATTATTGATCTGAACGTTGTTTAAGAATTTAACTGCAGTTTTTGATATAAACCTTGTAGTCTATTGTATTCTATCAAGAACTCAACTGTTGAAGACTAATGATAATTTATTCGTCATTATCTTAGTCATGATATTCTTTACTGGGCTATTTGAGCTCACCCTTTCTTTTGTTCCATTGTTTTTCAACAGGAGATGAAAACATAACAGGGTCTAGCCGGGGAATGGAGTGAGGGTCCGAGGAATAGTTATCATAGTCTTCACGTTTTGTAAAATAGTGTGGCAATAATAGTGAAGACTTAGTTGTGTATTATTATACACTGTATTGTTGTACGTTGTGCTTTGTTGTAATAATTTTGTTGTAGTCTTTTGACGACTCAAGTTTGGGCTGTGTGGACCCAGATTTGGGGGCGTCACAGTTGGCATCAGAGCTTAGGGATATGATCTTTAATGGAGATCTGGGGTTAGAACTAGGAGGGGAGAGACGAATAGAATCAGTCACTAGTGTGTCCTACCTAAAATAGATTTTATTATCTAATGAGTCGATTTGAATGTAGGAACATGAAGTGATGAGTCAGTTTATTTGAACTAACATTTATTTTGTGACCACAGTTTAGTATGGCATCTGGAAATCAAGAGGTTAACTATGGAATGCCTGAAGCAAATGTAGCCGAGAATCAAGAGGCCCCAAACAATCCTCCTGCCAACTCAGGAAATAATGTTCCTGATAACATGATGAACGATGGATTCTTTAGGAATTTCATGCAGTTCATACAGAATCAAGGAAGAGGAAATCCATTCAATAATAACGGTAGAAACGCTGGCAATTTGAGGATGGTCACTGTTAAGCAATTTAAAGAATTAGGACCACCTGAATTCCACGGGAAGCCTGACCCACTCAAAGCGGAGGCATGGCTAAAGCAGACGACAAAAATACTTGATGTCTTACAATGCGCTGATGATCAGAAGGTGCCATTTGCCACTTTTATGTTACGAGGTGAGGCGGACCATTGGTGGGAAGCGGTAAAACGTATCCAACCTTCAGCACTCGAAATGTCTTGGACAGAATTCGAAGAACTGTTTAACGAGAAGTATTTCCCAGAAAGCATCCGCCATATGAAAGAGGTGGAATTCATTAAGCTGGAGCAGGGAAACATGACAGTCTCCCAATATGAAGCCAAGTTTGCCGAGTTATCTCGCTTTGCCACCCATCTTGTGGATGACGAAGCACGAATGAGTCGGATGTTCCTAAGAGGTTTGAGATTCAAAATTCGTCAACAACTTAGCTCTCATAAATTTAGTTTGTATTCAGATGTTGTAGATAGGGCTCAAAGGGTGGAGCAAACAGATGAAACATTGCAGCCAAGAGTTAATGATCAGCATAGAGAAAGGAGTGACAACAACCACAGGAATGAGAACCATCGAGGAGGTAACCAACACTTCGGTGGTAATTCCATACCAAATAACAGAAGAGGAGAATCTAGTGGGAACAATTTCAAAAGAAAGAGATTCCATAATAATTATGGAAGGGCACCAGCACCAGTACCAACACCAGCACCGACCCCAGTTTCAAGGGGAGAAGATCG
Organism: Hedera helix; assembly: GCA_947179155.2. Classification (NCBI taxonomy): domain Eukaryota; kingdom Viridiplantae; phylum Streptophyta; class Magnoliopsida; order Apiales; family Araliaceae; genus Hedera; species Hedera helix. Next base: position 46,502,894 of record OX359270.1, read on the forward strand.
ACCACCAGTGAGATGCTATAGGTGTGGTCAGGAAGGTCACATCAGCCCAAACTGTACACTGCAGTCCAAAAAGTGCTACAGTTGTGGGAAAGAGGGTCATCTTGCGCGGTTTTGTCCTGTCACAAAATCAAGTCCAGCTGCAATGATGATACCAAAAGCTAGCGCGGATAAGGGAAAATCTGTAGTTCAAGGGAGAGCTTTTGTTGTGACATCCCAAATGGCGCGAAACTCGAACGAGGTGATAACCGGTAAGCTATTCATAAATTCTCGTGAAGTCTACGCTTTGTTAGATACTGGCTCTACCCATTCTTTTATCTCACCTGCATGTGCTCAGCGTTTAAACTTAACTCCTGAAAATTTGGACTTTGACTTATCAGTTGAAACCCCATTAGGAGAAATGACCATTACATCTACTGTCTATAAATCTTGCCTAGTTCAAATCAACAACCTCACATTACCTGTTGACCTTATTTCTTTGGAGATGCATGAATTTGATGTGATTTTAGGAATTGATTGGTTGACTACCCATCATGCTAAAATTGATTGTTTTCATAAGATTATTAGTTTTCATATTCCTAATCAACCTGTCATGCAAATTCAAGCAACTAAACCATTGAAATCTATAACTGTTATTTCTAGCCATAAAGTCATTCGTTTATTGAAAAACGGATGTCAAGCCTTTTTAGCTCATGTCACTGATTTGAACAAAAATACGTCAAACTTAAATGATATTCCCATTGTTAATGAGTTTCCTGACGTTTTTCCTGAAGAACTTCCTGGCTTACCCCCAAACTGTGAAATTGATTTTTATATTGATCTTGAACCCGGTACCAAGCCCATTTCCAAAGCTCCCTACCGAATGGCTCCCATTGAACTTCAAGAGTTAAAAGTCCAACTACAGGAATTGTTGGATACCGGTTTCATTCGTCCGAGTGCATCACCTTGGGGTGCTCCTGTTCTATTTGTGAAGAAGAAAGACGGGAGTATGAGATTGTGCATTGACTACCGAGAATTGAACCATGTCACCATCAAGAACAGGTACCCGTTACCTCGGATTGATGACATGTTTGATCAATTGCAAGGCGCTCAACATTTCTCAAAGATTGATCTCCGTTCTGGATATCATCAGTTAAAGGTTAAAGCTGAGGACATTCCAAAGACTGCTTTCAGAACTCGTTATGGGCATTATGAGTTCTTAGTCATGCCTTTTGGACTAACTAATGCTCCTGCAGCTTTCATGGACATGATGAACCGGATATTCAAGGAACATTTGGATCATTTTGTGGTTGTCTTTATTGATGACATCCTCATATACTCCAAGAGTCGCGAGGATCATGAACAACACCTGAGATTGATACTACAAAAGCTCCGTGAAAACAAATTATATGCCAAGTTGAAGAAATGTGAGTTCTGGCTTGAGGAGGTCGCGTTTCTTGGGCATGTGATTTCTAGTCAAGGAATATCAGTCGATCCTGCGAAGATTGAAACGGTACTAAATTGGGAACAACCCAAAACAGTAACCGAAGTCCGAAGTTTTCTGGGTCTAGCTGGTTATTATCGGAGATTCGTAGAAGGATTTTCTCGAATCGCCACTCCATTAACGCAGCTTACTCGGAAAAGCACAAAATTCATATGGAGCGAGGAATGCGAGAAAAGTTTCCAAGAACTCAAGAAGAGACTGGTTTCAGCTCCTGTTCTGACCATACCATCAGGATCAGGAGAATTTGTTATCTACAGCGATGCTTCTGGCAAAGGTCTAGGCTGTGTCCTTATGCAACATGGAAAGGTTATAGCCTACGCCTCTCGACAACTCAAAGATTATGAGAAAAATTATCCTACTCATGATCTAGAGTTGGCAGCAGTCGTTTTCGCGTTGAAGATCTGGAGACACTACTTGTACGGAGAAAAAGTGGATATCTATACGGATCATAAAAGTCTCAAGTATTTCTTCACCCAGAAGGAACTCAACATGCGACAACGACGTTGGCTTGAGCTGTTAAAGGATTATGACCACACAATCCAGTATCACCCGGGAAAGGCGAACGTTGTAGCTGACGCTTTGAGCAGAAAATCTTATGCAAGTACAAGTGCACTGCTGACAACACAAAAGTGTATTTTGTACGACTTGCAAAAGATGGAGATAGAGCTAAAGACACCAGGGACCCACTCGAAGATTGCTCACGTGCGAGTAGAACCAACTTTAATCGATAAAATTAAAGCTGCTCAAGCTACCGATCCGGAACTGATAAACATGATAAAGAAAGTACAAGAAGGTGTCATTCCCGAAGCAAGAATCGACGAGAAAGGAATACTTCGAGTCAACTCTCGACTCTGTGTTCCTAACGATCCTGAATTAAAGCATAAAATCATGATGGAGGCACACAACACGCCGTTTGCAATCCACCCAGGAGGTACCAAGATGTATCGAGATCTTCGACATACATTTTGGTGGAACAATATGAAAAGAGAGATTGCAGAGTTTATCTCAAGGTGCCTAACTTGTCAACGTGTCAAGGCAGAGCATCAAGTTCCTAAAGGTCCATTACAATCACTTGAAGTTCCCGAATGGAAGTGAGAACACATCAATATGGACTTCGTGACGGGTCTTCCAAAAGTTTCTCAAGGCTTAGATGCAATTTGGGTGATCGTAGATAGATTGACCAAATCTGCTCATTTCTTGCCTATACGAGAAAACTTTTCACTTGAACGTCTTGCCGGTATGTACATAAATGAGATCGTGAGATTGCATGGCATGCCAGTTTCCATAGTTTCTGATCGAGATCCTAGATTCACTTCACGCTTTTGGATCAGTCTACAAAAAGCTATGGGCACTGAACTACGTTTTAGTTCTGCATACCATCCTCAAACGGACGGACAATCGGAAAGGACGATCCAGACCCTCGAAGATCTTTTGAGACTTTGTGTATTAGACTTCAAAGGAAGTTGGGATAAGTACTTGCCATTGGTGGAATTTTCTTACAACAACAGTTACCAAGCAAGCATAGGCATGGCTCCATTCGAGGCTTTGTATGGAAGGAAGTGTCGCTCTCCAATATGTTGGAATGAGGTAGGAGAAGCAAAATTGTTGGGACCCGAGTTGGTACGCTTGACGACCGAAAAGATCCAAATGATCCGACAACGAATACAGACCGCACAAGAACGACAAAAGAGTTATGCTGATCTTCATCGGAGAGACGAAAGTTTCAACGTCGGAGATCATGTATTCTTACGTGTTTCTCCATGGAAAGGGGTTACGAGATTCGGAAAGAGAGGAAAGCTCAACCCTCGATTTATTGGCCCATTTGAAATCCTCGATCGAATAGGAACCGTAGCCTACAGACTAGCCCTACCACCAAGTATGTCTCGCATCCATAACGTTTTTCACATATCTATGTTACGTAAATATGTGAAGGACCCAAACCACGTCATTGAGTTAGAACCAGACGTTATAGCAGAAGATTTAACATACGAGGAGGTACCTGTTAAGATCCTGGATAAGAAGGAGCAGATCCTACGCTCAAAGGTTATACCTCAAGTTAAGGTTTTATGGAGGAACCAAGATACTGAGGAAATGACCTGGGAGCTAGAATCTGAGATGAAATCTAAGTATCCTTACCTCTTCGATATGTCAGGTACGTCAATTTCGGGGACGAAATTTCATAAGGAGGGGAGGTTGTAAGACCCCGAATTTTATGAAATACAAAATTTAATTTTTCTTCATATATATTTTTTTTGAAACAGTAAGTGGTTAAATTAACAAAATTGAAAGTTAAGGATGTTATGTGCAAATTTTATTTTGTCGGACAATATTCGCTTTGTCGGGGAATATTCGTTTGGTCGGGGAATATTCGTGCCGTACGACGGCGCCGAAATAATAAATTATTGGTGGACCCCACAACGGAATATTTGTCGGATATAGAAAACGACAGAAGTAACCTTTTTAAATAAAAATAGTCAACGGAACTGTTAAAATACCAGTGATAAAAGAATAGTAGCATACGGTAGTTTATGGTATTTTCTGTAGCACACGGTACTCTACAGTAACACACGGTATTGCATAGTGTCTCATATTATTGGTCTGATAATTGACACCGTAACTGTTACGCATCATTTCATCGATAATTGTCACTGCATAATATTTTATATTATCAATTCAATAATTGTTGTTACACAGTATTTTGCATTATTGATTTAATAATTGTCATTACACTGTATTTTATATCATTGAGTCAATAATTGTTGTTGCACTGTTTTTAAAATTATTGAATCTAATAATTGTCACAGTAACATATGCACAGTAATTCACATTATTGAATCAATAATTGTCATTACACAGTAACGTATGCTTTATTTTACATTATTGTTATCTCTATTATGATGTTATTTAAACAGTTGTATTTCATTAATTTATTGACTTGATATCTAAGAGCTAACTATACTGTATTTATAACAATTAGTCATAATAATTGAATTGATAAAGTTATTTGTTTATAATATAAAGTTAGGTGATTATTAGGTGATATGAAATGAATGGTGTAGATTAAAGTGTGAATTATTGTTGAATAATTGAATTGATTTGTTTATAATATAAAGTTAGGTGATTATTAGGTGATATGAAATGAATGGTGTAGATTAAAGTGTGAATTATTGTTGAATAATTAAATTGATTTGTTTATAATATAAAGTTAGGTGATTATTAGGTGATATGAAATGAATGGTGTAGATTAAAGATAATATAATATTGGAAATGGATGGTGTAGATTAAAAGGTGATCTTTAAATGAATGGTTTAGATTAAATGAATGATAAGATTTTTGGCTATAAATAGAAGCCTTAACTTAAGGATTTTTCATAAACTTCCTTACTTGTTCTTTCTTTCTCTCTCTAAATACTTCTTGTGAAAGTTCTCTCTAAGTGTGCTTAAGTCATCTTGAGTATTTGTGAAGATCTATAAGTATACGTGTACTGTTCAAGTTAATCAACCTCATTTAAATCAATATCCAGTCACGTGTTACGGTAAGGAATGTCATCTTCTTTCATCTTCTATTATTAAAACTTACTACGGTAAGGGATACCATCTTTTTCATCTTCCATTATTCAAACGTACTATGGTAAGGGATTATCATTATTTGGTTCTCGATAATAATATTGTTTCTTCCTTACTCATAATACGTGCCTTTTATTTCCATGTATTAAATTGTGGGAATAACCTTACGGAGCGGATTGCCGCCTGTTGGTGAATAACCTTTCGTATTCATTCATTATTAATCTCTGAGAATAACCTTACGGAGCGGATTGCCGCCTGTTTGGTGAATAACTCTTTGTACTCAAATTCTATTAAATTGTGGGAATAACCTTACGGAGCGGATTGCCGCATGTTTGGTGAATAACTCTTTGTACTCAAATTCTATTAAATTGTGGGAATAACATTACGGAGCGGATTGCCGCCTGTTGGTGAATAACCCTTTGTATTAATTTCCTTCACCTTTTGTTAATCAAACCTGCTACGGTAAGGGATATTATTTTCTTTCATACTCCTAAATCGAAATTTATTATGGAACTATTGCTTCTATAATTCCTGAAAATATTATATGTTCCATAATAGTTGAACTTCATTATTTCAACTGAACCTTCCTATTTACGTGAACCTTTCTATTGAATTGTAACCGTTATTCTGAACTGTGGATCTTGAATATCATTTTTAAATTTCACTCCACATCATGTTGACAATTTGGACATTATTTGAATCTGTACAAAGTAAACTTCCGATACTTATTGTTATCCTATTTCTTCTGTTCATCATTTATATCATTCTAATCATCCAAAAATCAAGCTGTTGTGAATATCTGTGGCCGGGGGCACAGATGTGATATATTTGTTGAACAGATGATAGGTTAAAGGCGATATAATAGGTTAAAGGCGATACATCTGTTCGGTGTCTTTTATGGCACGTGGTGAGTGTTCTCTTTGGCCCGTAGTGCAAAGATGAACTGTTGTTTGGTATGATTATGACCAAAGGCTGAATCTGGTATAATCATGACCGTTGGTGCTATATTAAATATCTTTGGCCCGTAGTACAAAGATGAACTGTTGATGTGCATGATTATGATCAGGAACTGTGAATTTGTATTATCTTGACTAATGATATTTCAGATGATAAAAGTTGATGATGTTTTTCCTAAAAAGAGAACCGAGTGGACATTATAGTCTGCATTATTCTTCTAATAGATTACTCATTCCGCTGCTATTATTGATCTGAACGTTGTTTAAGAATTTAACTGCAGTTTTTGATATAAACCTTGTAGTCTATTGTATTCTATCAAGAACTCAACTGTTGAAGACTAATGATAATTTATTCGTCATTATCTTAGTCATGATATTCTTTACTGGGCTATTTGAGCTCACCCTTTCTTTTGTTCCATTGTTTTTCAACAGGAGATGAAAACATAACAGGGTCTAGCCGGGGAATGGAGTGAGGGTCCGAGGAATAGTTATCATAGTCTTCACGTTTTGTAAAATAGTGTGGCAATAATAGTGAAGACTTAGTTGTGTATTATTATACACTGTATTGTTGTACGTTGTGCTTTGTTGTAATAATTTTGTTGTAGTCTTTTGACGACTCAAGTTTGGGCTGTGTGGACCCAGATTTGGGGGCGTCACATATTCTATCAACATGCATACCAATTTTACATATAATCTAGAGATCTAGTTGAATTAAAAGTCATAAAGAACACATTGTACGACTCACCTTGACAAATCAACGATAAAGTGAGATACCCTTTATGTAATTTTAGTAGTATCTTATTACTTTTTTAGTGTTAATAATTATAAACATGATTTACAAAATTTTGGTATTCCAGTAATAATTCACACACTAAAAAAGGATATGATGCCAATGCCGCTCCCCCTCCCCCTTCAAAAAATGTTCATTTGACATGGAATTTTCTTTCAAGTCAATATATTACATGTTAACCTATTATTTTTTTATCAATAATAATTTTTAATGTAAAAGATAATACTAAAAAGATGTTAAAAAAACTATACGAGTAAAAAGTATCTTAGATCGACTTAAGATATTACTTTTAATACAATATCATTTGATCGTCAACTTAATAATCGAATTGTCCGAATGTAATAAACATATAAAAGTATGAGATTATGTAAAATTTTGTTTAATTTAAGGTTATGTATCAAGTATCAACAACTTTATAACAATAAAAAACTGCTAAAATCTAAACTGTCGAAACATATACTTGTTAGGATGAATATTTAACCAGGCCTGATCCAGGAAATGACATTGGGCCAGGCCCAATAGACCGTCAGCCTGGTAACCTTCCTAGTGGGCTTACAGCACGTGGGTGAAGGATGAAACGTACATGTATCATAACTACCTAGTGTAATGGTCAGAACCGTTACACAGGTGACCGTTAATCAGGTACGTAGTATAAATACCCAGTTGACAATGGAGAGAAGGGTAACGCATAATTTGCTACACTAGATATTCAGACCTCCATTGTTGACTTTTCCATATACCTTCACTAACACTCACACCGGAGGAGTCCACCAACGGCCCAAGCCGTTCGGACTTTTGTGCAGGTATTCTTACCGGACGGCCAGCAGGACTGCCCCAGCAAGAGCAATATCGTGAAAGCGATAAAAAATAAACCCTTCTATGAGAAGCCCCCGAAGATCCGGGTTTTTGCAAGGCAAAAGGAAGGAGATCGGTATTGCACTTACCACGAAGCCAAAGGGCATGATACTGAGGAATGCTACCATCTTAAAGACTTCCTCGAAAAACAGGTACGGAGTGGCAATCTGGACAGTTATGTTGCCGATTCCTACAGACCATCGGCCTTTGATCGCCTCGAGCCACCTCCTCCCATTACTGAAGCAAGAGGCGTGGTTGATGTTATTTCCGGAGGATCAATTTCCGCTCTGTCCAATCGAAAGAGAAAAGCTTTCGGCAGAGAAGTACATCAAGTGTCCGGGAAACCAATGAGTGCCAAAACCGACCCCATCACTTTCTCCGATGATGATTACCCCTCGGGGATGGTCACTCCCCATCAGGATGCACTGGTCATAACAGCTCAGGTCGGCACCATGGATATGAAAAGGATGCTTGTTGATAATGGGAGTTCAGTCGATGTACTGTATAGCCAAGCGTACAATCGGCTGGACTTGGGGGGAAGAAAGCTGGAGATCTGCAATGAGTCCCCTCTATATGGGTTCGGGAATAACCCAGTTCGTATAGCAGGGACGATTGAGTTGCCTGTGATCTTCGGGACTGCCCCGAAACAAGCTTCCATTATGGTCCGCTTTTACGTGGTTCAAGTGGAAAGCAACTACAATGCCATCTTGGGAAGAACAACTCTATCGGCATTAAAAGCAATTACATCCATCCCCCATTTAAAAATGAAATTTCCAACCAAAAATGGGATCGGGGAATCTGTTGGAGATCAGGATCTTTCCCGAAGATGTTATCTGCAGACCATACAGACATCCTCTCCCAGTGATAGCAAACAGAAAGCTACAATGAAGATCGAGCTTGAACCATTCACTGAGGGATGTACTGAACCATTAGCAACGCCAGCCGAAGATACAGTTGAAGTCCCACTATTTCAAAATGATGATCAGAAAACTGTACAGATTGGCACAAACCTTCGAGAGGAAACCAAAACTCGGTTGGTCTCGCTTCTTCGGGAATATGCTGACATCTTTGCATGGGTCCCAGCCGATGTGCCGGGCATTGACAAAACTGTGGCCGTACATCAGCTGAGTGTCAATCCGAACTCCAAGCCCGTAAAGCAAAAACGGAGAAACATAGCTCCCGAGAGGCAACAGGTAATTGATAATGAAATTGACAAACTTTTGGCTGCTGACTTCATTTTTGAAATCAATTACCCAGAATGGCTTGCTAATGTGGTGCTGGTCAAAAAACACAATGGGAAGTGGAGGATGTGCGTGGATTATACAGATCTCAACAAAGCATGTCCGAAAGATTACTACCCTCTCCCGAGCATAGACCAATTGATCGATTCAACCTCGGGACACACCATAATGAGCTTCTTAGACGCTTTCTCGGGGTATAATCAAATAGCCATGCTTGAAAGCGATATACCAAAGACGGCTTTCATCACCCATCGAGCCATATATGCTTACAAGGTCATGTCCTTCGGGTTGATTAATGCGGGGGCTACCTATCAGAGGATGATGAACAAGGTGTTCAGCAGCCAGATCGGGAGAAATATGGAAGTCTATGTTGACGACATGATAGTCCGAAGCATGAAGGAGGATGATCATTTGTCCGATCTAAAAGAATGCTTCGAGAATGTCAGGACAAACAACATGAGACTTAACCCAACTAAATGCACATTTGGCCTCGGGTCAAGCAAATTTTTGGGGTATATGGTTAGCCGAAGAGGGATTGAGGCAAATCCCGAAAAAATATCGGCTATCCTTGAAATGCAGCCACCGAAGAACTTCAAAGAAATTCAACGGTTGACCGGGAGGCTGGCAGCTCTTCGGCGGTTTGTGGCCCGATTAGCCGAGAAATGTCTCCCACTCTTCGGGACTCTCAAAGGAGCTCAGAATCAGAAAACTTTTCAATGGACCGAAGAATGCCAAGAGGCTTTTGAGCAGATTAAAAGATATATCTCCTCACCTCCGATATTGAGCAAAGCATTGCCTGAGGAGGATCTACAACTATACTTGTCTGCCACATCCTTGGCAGTTGGGTCAGCATTGATCAGAGAAGATTCGCAAGGACAAAAGCCAGTCTACTACGTAAGCCATGCTCTTCGGGACGCTGAAACAAGGTACCCAAATTTAGAGAAGTTGGTTTACGCACTGGTTATCTCCAGTCGGAAACTGAGGCATTATTTCCAGGGGCGAACTATCATCGTCCTCACAGATCAACCACTACGAAAAGTCCTCTACAGACCTGAGTCCTCGGGGAGATTGGCAGCATGGGCCATCGAGCTAAGTCAGTTTAACATTGAGTTCCGTCCTCGGACGGCTATAAAAGCTCAGGCTCTCATCGATTTCATTATCGAGTGTTCGTTCCCCGAGGATACCAAAGAGAAAGAATCTGAGTCCGAGGAAGTGACAGTAACCCCCGAGGAGATTGCGTGGGTTTTATATGTCGATGGATCCTCTACCGGGACAAGAAGCGGGGCTGGGGTAATTCTCACCTCCCCAGAAGGCTTCAAGGTACAACAATCTATCCGGTTCGGGTTCATGGCCACTAACAACATAGCCGAATACGAAGCACTAGTGGCAGGATTGAAATTGGCCCGAAGTCTGGAAGTAAAAAACTTGACAATTTACAGCGACTCCCAACTGGTTGTGAAGCAAGTGCTGGGAGAATATGAAGCAAGGGAAGTTCATTTACAAGCCTATCTGCATCTGGTTCGGTCATTATTAACGTCTTTCCCGAAGTATCAGATAGTAGGCGTGGTCAGATCGGAAAATACTATGGCCGATGTTCTTTCAAAACTGGCAACCACCGATCAGGGGGAGTTAGATGGGGCAGTATACCTAGAAAATCTTCAACAACCAAGCACCCTCGTTCAGACAGTAATGGATATTGAACAGGGGGATTCGTGGATGACCCCTATCTTCAAATTTCTCTTGAATGGTGAATTGCCCGAAGACAAAGCTTTGGCCCGAAGAATAAAGTACAAATCCACCAAGTACTGTATTCACAATGACCATCTGTACCGAAGATCTTACTCTTCCCCATTGCTTCGATGTCTCGACCCTAGGGAATCCAATTATTCTCTTCGGGAAGTTCATGAAGGAATCTGCGGGGATCACGTGGGAGCAAAAGCACTTGCCCATAAAATTTTACGACAAGGATATTTTTGGCCGACAATGCTTGAAGATGCCAAAGACTTCGTCAAAAAATGTCACAAGTGCCAAATATTTGCATCCGTCCCACTCCAACCTCCCGAGGAATTATCCCCTATACTCTCCCCGATACCATTTTCTGTGTGGGGAATAGACATTTTGGGCCCTCTTCCCCAGGGTAAGGGGCAAGTGAAGTTTGTAATCGTCGCTATCGATTATTTCACCAAGTGGGTAGAAGCCAAACCACTTGCCAAGATCACCGAGCATACATGTCTTCAATTCTTCAAAGAGCAAGTGGTCTATCGGTTCGGCATCCCGATGATTCTGATTTCCGACAACGGCCTTCAATTTGTTGGAAAAACATTCGAGGGATTCTTGACAGAGCTTAACATCCAACATCGACGGACCTCGGTAGCTCATCCACAAGCAAATGGTCAAGTAGAAGTAACGAACAGAACACTTCTTCATGGCATTAAAAGAAGGTTGGAGGATGCTAAGGGTGCTTGGCCCGAGGAGCTTTTGCATGTCCTTTGGGCCTACCGAACAACTCCTCGGACTACTACTGGGGAGACACCTTTTAAGATGGCCTATGGTTCCGAAGCCCTGATACCTATTGAGATCGGAGTACCTTCTCCGAGAGTCTTAAACTTCGACGAAATACTCAATAGCGAAGGTCTTCGGTTAAACCTCGACTTATTAGAAGAGGAACGTGACTCAGTTGTCCTCAGATTGGCTGCTTATCAACAACGAACTGCTCGGCACTTCAACAAAAATGTTAAAAGCAGGTCATTCAGTGTGGGCGATTTGGTCCTTCGACAAGCTGAGGCATCCACTCCTCGGGAAACTGGCAAACTTATGCCAACATGGGAAGGACCATACTTAGTGATCGAAGTGCTGAGGGCTGGAACTTACAAGCTTCAGGGCATGGATGGAAAAAAATGTTCCAAATACTTGGCATGCTATTCGGCTTCGTAGGTATTATCAGTAGTTCACACTTTGTACTTAGTCCCATTTTGAGGCTATTATTGAAGCCAATCAAATTTTGTACATAGTCTAAATTTTGAGGCTCTCTTTTTAGCCGATCACATGTCATCTTTTCGATATTCATGAGCATATTTTTTATCATCTGGTCTCTGTATTACTGTTTTGATACATACTTTAAAATTAATTTGCTAGCCTCATCGGATATTCATTCGATCAGGCTAGTGGGGGGTGAAGCAGTATAAGTGAACAGTTGTACATACAGATGATAGGAACGAACTCATGAGAAAAGATAAGTGGGAAAAGATAAATCATTTCATTGATAATTACTGGAAGCATTACATGATATAAAAACAACAACAAAAACAATGTGTTCACAAATCAGTCTTCGGGAAATACAATTCCTAGCTGATCGGGATCATGACCCTTCTCCTTGGCAAGCTCCCGAGCATATTCGAATCCGTCGCTGAATTCATTAGCAACAGATGGCAAGATATCAGCCTGAAATTGATTCGAGGCCTTATATTCTTCTATCACCTTCTGTTTGAGCTCGGGGATCAAGACGCTCGGGGAGGCAGAGGCAATCGGCCCTTTGAGCCAATCGGCTTCTTTCGCAGCCCAACCTTCGACGATCAGTTCGACATTGTCCTTGAGATTCTTCATCTGATCGGTCTGAAGTTGGAGGATGTTTTCCGATTGGGCCAGGAGGATCTTCTGACTCTGGACTTGGGCTTCGAGCTCATTTTTATTTTTCTCAAGTTCTATTTTCTTGAGCTCTTTGGATTGCACCAAATCCAGGGCACGGGTATTCGCCTTCTCCAGATCAATTATCCGGGACTGCAGGAAGCTGATCTCCTTGTCCTTTTCTTGATGAACCTCCCGAGCCGAGTCATGATCCTTCTTCATGATTTGGAAGGAATCGTGAAGAGTTTTCAGCTGGTCCTTGGTCTTCTTATGGTTCGACAGAGCTTCGGCAAGTTTTTTGTTGCTCTTATCGGCTCTCCGTTCCAGGACCTTTTGCTCATTTGACACTTTCAGGAGAAGTGTATTTCCCTACAAAGAGATGGTCAATCGATGAACAAGTCAGAATTATAATCACTTCAAACAGGAGAAATTTATGAGGAGATCTTTACCTTGGCATGGCAGGAGAACAGCATCTCCATCAACGTCTTCAGATCAGCCCCCTCGGCACCGGCTTCGGCGAAGGGAATCATTGAGGTACCCAAGGCAGACGTATTGACCCCCTCCTCGGGCCTAGGACCCCCGGACGATATTGGGGGATCCATCGGACCTCCTTGGGTGCTTGAAGGCTCTTGACCTTCAGCGGGTCTTTTCCCTTTATTTTGAGGAGGGGCAGCAACGGGTTCCTCTGGCTGCCTGATGACGTTCTGCTCGGCAGGAGGATTGGTCGTCGTCCCAGCTTGGGAGGATGGGGCCTGCTGGGTTCGTGCCTCCAGCACGGATCTCAGGACCAACCTCCTCCTCTTTACTCTCGGTCTGCTGGCCCCCGAGTCTTCGGCAGCAGACTTTTCTCCTTCGGTGGGCTTGATAGTATCATCCACCTGAGGAGATCCCGAGCCCGTCTCGGGATTGGCAGCAGCAACAGTAGAGTCTTTGGGCTTTGCAGCCCTCAAGCTTCGGCTTACCTTCAATTTCTCGGCGGCACTCATCTTGACCCTGGAAACTCCGGCTGCTTCCATTATGGCTTCGTTATCGGGGTGTTTCCCTTGGTCAGCCACTGCAACACAATCAGAACAACAGAATGAGTATACCAAAATATTCAGAATAAAGGAGCAGTCATGACAAATACTTACAACCGAAGGAGTATAACCAGTCCTGGTCATTAAGGAGACTTCGGTCCCACTTCACAGATGGTCTCTTGGAATATAAGACCTCGAACTCTTCTAACCGTGCCCGAGAGATTCTCTTCGGATTCAGCTGGTCTTTGTTCGGGTCTGACCAAGGTCCTACCATCTCAGTGTCCGGCCCCTTAATGAAGAACCAGTCCACGTGCCACCCTTTATTACTCGAAGGGGTCTCCATCAGGGTATCCCTCCCAGGGTTCTTTATTACAGTATAAAACCCTTTTTCCTTATTATTCGTAACGGAAAAGAATTGAAAGAAGAAATCTATGGCGGGGATGGTTGATTCGGAAAAGCAAAAGGCGATGAAGCTATTTATATGGATGAAGGAGTTGGGGGATAGTTGATTCAAACTGAGCCCCGTCGTATGAAGTAGCTCTAATATGAAGGGGCGAAGAGGGAATCGGACCCCATAAAGCAGTGACTGCCTATGGATCGGGATCCAACCCCCCTCGAGTTGGTAGTACATCCTCTCCCCAGCCCCGGGTCTTTTGATTTCATAAGCATTGGGGATATAAAATTCTGTTTGGGCTAGGTCGAAATACTGGTTCCGGATAGAAGATGGGATATTGGCTACTCTATACTTGATGTTAAAGTATTTGTTCCTATTGTACTCCTCTACATCCCTCATGCGCTCAACGACTACCGGTTTCCAAGGTTGACCCTCTGGAATTCCCGCTTCGGCAACAGTAACTTCGTCCTCAACCCGGGAAGACGAAGCTTGTGCCCTTTTATCTTGAGTACTCCTAGTCATTATGAGAAATTGAGGAAAAGAGGGTTAAAAACTTACTTGATTTCAGAAAGGAGATTGATCGAAAAATAGCAGAGCAAGAACGACAGAATCTGGGCTGGGAATGAAGTTATTCTCTCTCAAACGTCCTTTCTCTCGTGATAAGTTGCTTCTGATAAAAAGATGATCTGTTGGAAAGGAATCCTTTTATCGTGATCCAAACGTTGCAACGGTTCAGATGGAAAAGATCTGACGGATGGGGCGCACGCGCGGTATTTACTGCAGCGTAATAAATGTTCCTTCCCGCGTACGCTTCACCATTGATTGGGCACCAATTTCAAAATTCAAAAAGTAATAAATTGCCATATGAAACGTCTGGGCAAACTTTTGGGCCGGTTCGATTGGGTTGAGAATATAAGACTTTGGGCTTGATTGACACAAAGGCCCAAGGTCTTATCCAAGGCGTGAAACCCAGATAACAAAGGCCCAAGTCTTTAACCCAAAAGCTTTCCCATCGGTCTGATGCCTCCGGGCTCCCGATAGAGAGTTCCTCTTCGGTCTGATGCCTCCGGGTTCCCGAATGATATTTCCCATCGGTCTGATGCCTCCGGGCTCCCGATGGAGTTCCTCTTCGGTCTCATGCCTCCGGGCTCCCGAATGATATTTCCCATCGGTCTGATGCCTCCGGGCTCCCGATGGAGTTCCTCTTCGGTCTGATGCCTCCGGGTTCCCGAAAGATATTTCCCATCGGTCTGATGCCTCCGGGCTCCCGATGGAGTTCCTCTTCGGTCTAATGCCTCCGGGCTCCCGAATGATATTTCCCATCGGTCTGATGCCTCCGGGCTCCCGATGGAGTTCCTCTTCGGTCTGATGCCTCCGGGCTCCCGAATGATATTTCCCATCGGTCTGATGCCTCCGGGCTCCCGATGGAGTTTTTCTTCGGAAGGTTTCATTCTACTCCCCCAGCACATTCATATACTGGAGGAGTGGGGGGCAATGTTAGGATGAATATTTAACCAGGCCTGATCCAGGAAATGACATTGGGCCAGGCCCAATAGACCGTCAGCCTGGTAACCTTCCTAGTGGGCTTACAGCACGTGGGTGAAGGATGAAACGTACATGTATCATAACTACCTAGTGTAATGGTCAGAACCGTTACACAGGTGACCGTTAATCAGGTACGTAGTATAAATACCCAGTTGACAATGGAGAGAAGGGTAACGCATAATTTGCTACACTAGATATTCAGACCTCCATTGTTGACTTTTCCATATACCTTCACTAACACTCACACCGGAGGAGTCCACCAACGGCCCAAGCCGTTCGGACTTTTGTGCAGGTATTCTTACCGGACGGCCAGCAGGACTGCCCGACAGAATCAGGCGTCAACAATACTTATATACAAATTATTTATACTATTATAAAAATGATATTCCGATTCCTTAAATCAAACGAAATTTACATAATTTTATATTTTTGCATATTTATTACATTCGTATAATTAGATTATTAAATTGATGAATAAATTATGTTGCAAGATACTTTTTGCTCAAACTATATATACAGATATTGTTAAAAAATTTGATATTTATATTTGAAAAAAAAGTAAAATCAGATGAAACTCTAAGTTTGGAAAGGAGATACATAGTGCATATACATAACCAATTTTTAACCTAGAAAAGGTAAAGCTAAAAAACATTAGAAAAATTAACAAAACAAAAGCTTGAGATGGGGACAGAAATACAAACATGATTCATAGACACAAGGGAGTTTTAGGCCTAATTCGGAATCCATTGCCCAATTATAAAAATTAGTGTTCGATCTTAGTGACCAATTATTCATACAACGTTTTTATTTTTAAATATTCTATTCTATTATAATAATTTGATCTAATTTATGGGAAATGATCTAAGTTGAAAAGGTGATAACTTATTATTTTTCATCGCGCTTTTAACTTATGGACCTATCTTCGTTCGATTTTTTTTCATAATCTATTGTCAATAAATTTTGAAAATTGATATTTTCACAAGGAAACTTAATATTTTCGTAAGACTCTACTCGCATTAAGATGAACTTCATTTATTATTTATGTGAGTAGAATTTTGCAAAAATATTAATTTTTCTTATAAAAATATTAATATTTTAAAATTTAAACTCTCAATTTTTATATTAATAAAAATGAGTAATAGAAGATTACCTTTATATTTAATGATAGGGTTAGTGCCACATGTATAGCAGATTCACTTTTGCGTTTCTTTCAAAAATAAATAAATGAAACTCAAATTTGTTTTGCATATATATATATATATATATATATATATATATTCCTTTTTCTCTTTATTTTAGTCTTTCTTGCTTTATATGCCTTCACGTAAGTTGATGAAGACACTTGCAAGGTTTGGTACGTGTTTGTTATGAAATAGCTGCTAGCTCACAGTTTGTAGTAATAAAGTAAAATAAAAACATACAAATGTGACAGAATAAACTATATTGTGTTTATTTTTTCATAGTATATAAAAAATATTTAATTTAGCAGCCCACAACCACAAAACCAGGTTTTTAATTGGATCTTTTGGCGTGCAAACAGATTAATTATTAATTGTATTCCGAAGAGGCGAAGATAATTTATTTAAATTTAGGTAACTTTTTGACATTTCTCAACTCTTGATAGTATATATAATAATTTTTCTTCTATTATGAATTATAAGATTATTAATAATTTTTTTAAAGTTAATTTAAGATATTTTTAAATTTAAATTTAATATAATTTATTAAAAATTTTAAAATAATAAATTTTATAATCAGTAATATTTTTTAAATAATTTATAATATTCTTAATTGTATTGACATAAATTAAATGAATTAATGTCAATCTTAATTTTAAAATTGATTTTTCAAAAAAAAATTATTAATATTATAATTTAAAATGAGAAGAGTATATAGTTAAACAAAAAAGCTATTGAATAACGTACAGGTGTATATCTAGTTAATTTACAAATTCCAAACCATAGTCATTTTTTTAAAATAAAAAGGAATATTAAATGTGTATGCTTCATCTTGATGTCTAGAACCATTTTATTGGTTGGTACAACTTGGTAGTGTCAAATACTAACTGATAACACACCCAAAAATAAGAAATAAATGTTTTTTACTGTTTATTTTGGGGGCCTCTTCCCCTATTTATGCACTTAATACTTTATTCAAATTAATTTAATTAATTATTTTTCGGATAATTTAGTTATTAACTTATAAATTTTAAATACAAATTATATAATTATAGTAATACATATTCAAATTCAATTAACATAATTATAATTTATAATCTATATATACATGAATACATAAATCTTACAATTTTTTTTTTAAAAATAAAAAATATATATATATATATATATATATATATATATATAATTTAAAAGAGAAAATTATAATTAAATTAATTTAATAAATAAAAAATATATAAAAAAATAGTCCGTGGGTTTTAAGTTTGTTAGATTATTCTATAAGCAATAAATGTTGATATTGTAATTATTTGCTAAAACAAGGGGCGAACTCACAGAGAATAAGTGGTACGTTTAGAGGTGTCTCTCTGAGATCAATATATCATCATCATCTGGCATCTGGAACACTCAAATCTCCTACCTCCCCTCTCTCCGGACTCGGTCTCCTCCTCCTCCTCCTACTCTTCAACAAAAAAAGATCCAGCCTTAACCAATACATCATCTGCTTTTTAAATTAAATAAAACAACACCCTCTCAACTTCATAATATTCCAAATTCAAATCCAATTGTTCAAGTTAAGTGTAGCTTTGTGTATAAAATCTTTTAGATACACAAATAACAGAAGCAGGGGATGGGTGGAAATGGCAAACACAGGTGGAAACTCTCCTTTCACAAATCATCTTCTTCCAAATCCCTAAATAAAGAACCCCCCAAGGAGTTCATTTGCCCCATTTCTTCTTCCTTAATGTTTGACCCTGTCGTTGTCTCTTCCGGCCAGACCTACGAACGCACCTCCGTTCATGTTTGCCGTGACCTAGGCTTTACTCCTCTCCCCGACGGCTCTGTTCCGGATTTCTCCACCTTAATCCCCAATTTAGCCCTTAAAACCACAATCCTCAACTGGTGCGATACCGTGGGCATCCAACACCCTTCCGCACCGGATTACTTCTCCCTCCAAAGCACTGTCCGTACGGAAATGGATTCCTCGAGGTCCAGACTTAGGGATTCCGATAGGGATTTGTTGAGAGGTGTGCAGGAGAAGCCACCCGTGCTGTTCTCTCATGCGGCGACGGAATTGAATCCGCGTGTCAATCATTTCTACACTTCGAGCTCGGAGGAATCCGTGATTGCAAACGTTCCGACGACTCCTCTGCTCCCATTCACAACTCGACCTTCGTGTTATTCTGTCTCCTCTTCTACATCAACGTCAGCCGAAATCGTATCGGACGAAACCCTAAACCCTAATTCCTCTAGTTCAGAAGAAGAGGAAGCGATTATGCTTAAGCTCAAGAGTCTGGAAGTATTCGAACAAGAACAAGGTTTGATTCATCTGAGGAAAATTACCAGGACCAACGAAGAAGCTAGGGTTTCACTTTGTACTTCGCGGCTTTTATTGGCACTACGCTCGGCGCTGATCTCGAGGTACGCCGACGTTCAGACCAACGCCGCCGCGGCTATAGTCAACCTCTCGTTAGAAAAGGTCAATAAGGTGAAGATCGTTCGGTCGGGAATCGTCGCGCCGTTGATCGACATTTTGAAAGGTGGACTTCCCGGGTCGCAGGAACACGCTGCGGGCGCATTGTTTAGCTTAGCTCTGGACGACGACAACAAAACCGCAATTGGCGTTCTTGGCGCGTTGCAGCCGCTGCTTCACGAGCTGAGATCAGAAAGTGAGCGGACTCGGCATGACTCGGCATTGGCTCTGTATCATTTATCGTTAATTCAGAGCAACCGAGTGAAGCTAGTCAAATTGGGCGCCGTGTCAACTCTGTTGGCAATGCTGAAAGGGGGTGACCTGGCGGGGAGAGTATTGTTGGTACTGTGCAATTTAGCAACGTGCGCCGAGGGAAAGTCCGCAATGCTGGATTCCAATGCGGTGGGGTGTTTGGTGGGGATGCTGAGAACTGGGATGGGGTTGTACTCGGAGTCAACTCGGGAAAACTGTGTGGCCGTGCTCTACTCACTGAGTAACGGGAGTTTGAGGTTTAAGGGTTTAGCAAGGGAGGTGAGGGCGGCTGAGGTGTTGCGTGAGGTGGAGGAAAATGGAAGCGAGCGGAGCAGAGAGAAAGCGAAGAGGATGTTGATGATGTTGAGGGGGAGGGACAAGGAGGAGGAGAAAGAGGAGGATGTGGATTGGGAAGGGGTGCTGGAAGGAGGGCTGAGTCGGACTCGGTACCGAGTGGGGCGGAACGTTTATGGTCGTAACTCTACTGAGTTTTAATTAATTTATTGGTTGATTGAAGTTGTAATTATGATTGGTGGAGCATTGTTGATCGTGATGGTCAATTTTAGTGTGTAGATTTATTTTCTGTGCCAGCTTCATTGCGACAAAGTCTTAGAATATCTTTGTCATTTAGATTATCTCATCTCAGTGACTATATATTTAATTTATATGACATTAATAAATATTTTTTAATTTTTAATTTTTTCAACAGATAAATTATTTCATAGATTATAATATAAAAAAATAAAAAAAATTAATAAATTCAAAAAAAATAAAAATCATTCTTCTATTCTTTTATTTAAATATAATTAAAATTATCATCCTTCCACTCTTTCACTCTAATCATTCTTTCACTTGTTTTTAATTTTTAATTTTTGATCAATAGTCAACTGTGGTGTTGTTGTGCAAGTATTTTCCTCTTCCTGTACCTGAGCATTGACTGGATTTTTCTTATTTTATATGTATATATATTCTATGAAAATTCATTCTTATTTTACATTCTGTTAATAAGTATGCACGAAAGAAGGTTGAGTACATAAAGAGTATTGACTAATGAATATTAAGCTAGGGGGTGTTGACTGACCTCAAATGTTTCTCTTTTTAACATTTGTCCTCGTATTTTATTTTTTTAAAGCAAAAAATCTCATGGATTGTTACTTATTTTAAGCTTCAATTTGGGGATGAAGTACAAATACAATAATTTTTCGTAATGAAATATACAGTCAATATTATAATAATCAACCCAAACATGATGTAATAGTGAAAACAAAATTCATAAGAAAAACTATTCAGTAACTTAATTTTATTAAAAAAATTATTTCATACTCCTGAAACACAGTGAATAATATATTCATTCTCTTATATGTATATAGAATCCTCTACAGTAGAGTCAACAAGAGACTCACATACATATGAGAAAAGAAATAAATTATTCACCATACTCTATAAATATGTAATAGTTTCTCATCTTATTGATAGATTGATTACTTATTTTATAAAACATAAAGGTGGGATTTAATTCGCCAAATAAAAATTTGATGTAATGCAATAGTCTATCTAATAAAATAAAGTTGTAATGTATTAATAATAATTTATTACGGCATATTTATTTGGTTGATTATTTATATTTTGATAGTAATTATAATATGATTATATTATATTCAAAATTGTGTTCAGTTTACTAATAAATTATATGATGAATAAAATAAATTGTAAGTCAAAATGTCAAATTATTTATAATTATTATTATTTTATCTTTTATAACATATAGTATTACATAGTAGGTCACAATATACTAATACATTTATTGGTGAGTGTAATGAAAAATATTCAAATTAATATAATCGTATTACGTCATAATGAATTATTACATATAATAGATAAATCAAATAAAAAATATGTTAAATCAATGTAATAATATAATATTATATTACAGAGTTATTATATTAATTTAATCAAAACCAAAGGCCACAAAAAAACCTTAAAATATAACCTACTATATGATCTAATTAAAATTTTGTAATTATTTGTTTACGTTACATCTCAATATTTACTAAAAATATGTAAAAGTTAAGTTGTAAATACATAAAATAAAAGTCAATGAGAGGGAAAATTTGACAAAGTGTTGGCCTATATAAGATGCAGGAAGAAAAACGTGAAGAGAAAATCAAAAGAAAAGAAGCGCAAATCCTCCACTCTAAAAAAATATGTAAAAAATAGAAAAAAAGCGATTAACAATGGAGTACATCATACGCCCTTAGTGAAAAATAAATAACTGTTTTAAAAAAATTAAAAAATAAATAACTAATAGTTAAAAGAGAGATAATTCTCAAAATAACGTTATTTTATATAATTAAATATACTTTTTTTTATATTATGAAAAAAATATATTTTTATAATTTTTTAAAATAATTTTATTATAAAAAAATATCTCATACAAAAGTATGAGATAATCCTTATCTTCTGTGCTCTCATAATTAATATATTAGTTGCGTACTAATATATCAAAAATTGTATATAAATTTAATTTAAAAATCAAAACTCGTACATATATATATTTTTTCCAGATGATTGCACATAAAATTATACTATTTTTTTCATGATTAGAGTAGCAAGTGGAGTAGTCTTAGTAGTATTTTCTTGTTTTAACATAAAAATTTTAGTTAATTTTTTGTGTATATTAAAAAAGAAAATAAAATATCAAAATTATTTAAATTTAAAATTAAAGTTATAATTAATGTATTTTATTAATTAATTTGAAAAAATATATATTATTTATACTTCTCATTAAAATTAATTTCATTAATACAATTAATATTATTTCTAACTCTAAGTATTTAAATTCCTTTAAAAAGTTCTTTTAATTTCTCATCTAATTGTATAATTTTTGTATATGAAAAATAATATTTTATAAATATATATAAAAAATAAAAAATATAGAATAATTAATACTAAAGATAGTATGATATTTTTTATAAAAAATAAATTATTTTAAAAAAATAAATATTTAATTTGAAAGTGTCCAAAATAGTAATAAAGATTAGAAGTATTTAACAACGATAAGGTGCATTAAAAAAAAACAACCACCTAGAAAAGACGGGGTTTGTGATGATTGGTGCACGTTGTCGTAGCTTACATGTGACGCATCTATTGGATACCATGTATCCGCCGGCTAGCTTCCCCGTTGGAGCTAGTATGGGCAGGCGGGCACGCAGGTCGATAGAAGAGGTTAAAAGGAGAAAACTAAACAAAACTCAAGTTGGAAAAGCATCTTACCAAATTTACGTCAGTCTTGTATCTGCCAACAATTCAAGCACCAGATCCGAACTCGTACTTCACCTCAGACTCTTGATGATGTTGTTGTTTGGTAACAAGAAAATTGGGACATGGGTTGTTATTTTTCTGGTTCTCTCTCCTACCCTCCCAACCTCATCCATCTCCGCTCTCGATCCCCGCTGGGCAGCTAAGAAGAGGCGAATGAGTGACAAAATTCGCAACATGTAAATATAAAAATCAACTTCTCCCAGTTACTTATATTTACTTTTCGTGTTTATATCCAATATTATGAATCTCTTTTTGCATTAGTTTCAAAACTAAATTAATTTTGTTTTCTCCGTATTTGCATCCTATGCTATGGTTCACCACCCATCTTTATTATCAGATTCAATTTATGGAATTTATCAGTGAATCACACCTACTCCAACTGTTAATTGCTTGAATTATACCAGTTTTTTTATTCTTTGCTTTGTAGGTTCTGTGTGCTTTTGTTTAGCAGCCCTAGTTCAAATATATGTGAATGGTCATTAATTTATGGAATATGGCGCATATGGTTTGCTGGTTTGTTTGTAAGAAGGATATATGACATCACATCAGTGTGAAGTTCTATGGACAGTATGGCGTATTGGAGAATGAGACTACTGAAACAAGCACGTCTGGCTGTGGTGAGGAGCAATTATTTGGCAGTTTAAGTGAAGCCATGAAAGAATTTCATGTCCTGAAATTTGATTATTATTAATTTTTTTTTGTTTGCTGAATCAGGTTCACTTATTGTTGAAATGGGAGCATTATCCCGATTGACTGGTGACCCCAGATCTGAATCTGCAGCTTTGCGTGCTCTCTGTAAGTTGTGGAGCATGCGTAGTTCTCTGAATCTTTTGGGAACCATGCTGGATGTAGAAACTGGGGAATGGATTGAGTACTCATCTGGGATAGGTGCTGGTATGTCCAGTGACTTCTCTCTCAACTTTGTGCTCTTCCATTGGTTCTTTGTTTTGTGTCTCAAAAGGTGTTTGTCAGAGTATCATGCTTATTGGTACTGCAACTGTGAAGGGGAATGTCCTTGACATTTTATAAAAACCTTAAGGCACCCGAATACTAATTCTTTGCTCTATTATGAAAAAGAAAGTGGAGTGTTTTAAGCAGTTTATGGAGTGCCAATTTCATCAACCTTGCAAAAGCACACCATTTCTCTACGAAAATTATAATGCTTTGTTCTCATGCTTCTTAGTAAGATAGGCATCACCCTCCCCCCTACCCTGGAACCCCCACCCCCACCCTGAGCCCTCCCCCCCACACAAAAAAAAACCTCTGATTTTTATATCTTATTGTATCTAATGCTCAGTTCCTCATGGTTTGTAGGGGTTGATTCTTTCTCTGAGTATCTGATCAAAAGCCCACATTCTTTTTGGAAAAAATGAATTTTGGATGATGTTTCAGTCTGCTTACCTTACTTTGCAGAAATATTTCAGACATGGTCCATGGTAATTTGACCTTCTTCCTTTTTTTTTTGAGTGGTGATCAGTCTATGGAATGTTTTCCTGTTTATTCTATGTTTTCATTACGTTTTATCCCGGCACACACTTTCTTTTCTCTCATTTTTTGAAAGTCGATAATTTCCTAATTTTCAGAATATGTATGCTTTGATCCTCCTGACTTAGGAGAGACTATTGGATTATTGAACCATTGAACTCTGACAGGTACCATGAAGCTGATATGATGACAGGAAAAGCAACTTATTGGCAACTTACTAGCCTTCAAGCATTTTGGCCTGGTGCACAGGTAAGTAATTGAGAACTATGAGATATTCCTGAATGCTAATTTAAGCCTGATAATTTCTAACTATTTTCATGTTAATTAGGTACTTGTTGGGGATATTGCAGCTGCTAATTCTTCTCACCGTGAGTTTTTTCATGTATGGGAGAAATTTGGTGTACTGCCAGAAAGGTATCATGCATGTACCTCTCAAGACCATCTGCTTTGTGTAATACATATACCCTCTTCTTATTTGAATCCATTCTTCTTCTTTTCTTCATTTAGATAAAAATATAACATATTTGTTGACTTCCTTTGAAATTATTAAGGTATTTGCTGGATCAACAGATGTTACACCCAACAGAGAAATATTATCCTCTGTGCCCTGAATTGGCAGAGTCCACATTTTATCTCTATCTCTATCAATCAACTAAAGGTCAGCAGCAACTATTTTCAATTCCTTCCATTTTTTGCTTTATTCAAGAGCACAAATTACGGGATATAGCTTGTGAGCGGGAATGTGGGCTGCAGAGCATGGAACTTAGGTTCTAATCCATTGCAGCCACTTTTAGCTAATAATTCTGTAGGTGGTTCAAGTCTTGTACATAGTCAGTTCCTCCCACGTACCCATGTTGACTGTTCACATAGGTTGATTCCCTATAGAAGAATGATTTTGAGTTAATTCTTCTAAAAATTATTATATGTTCGAAATATGTATATAAAATTTGCTACACAGATATATTTTAATACCTCTGTTCTGTTTTAGTTGCTCCCTATTTTTCTTTTTTGGCCAGGTTGGGGGAGTAGGGAATGGAGGGAGTTCTTACACTAAAACTTTTACTTTTGTTGTGATTGGAGGATGTTTGGTCTTCCTTGTCTCTTATATCTTAATTTACCTGTGGTAATTCTTTGTTTTTTTAATTATCTAGATCAAAGAAATGCCAAAAACATGTTTCAAGTAAACTCTTTTGTTCTATCTAAAACAAATCAGTGCCAAAAACACGTTTCCAGAAAAAGAAAATTCATATTCTCAGTACATTTATTTATTTTATTTTTACTATAAAACTATGTTGGTATTATATAACTTGTTTTGCCACGTCCTAATTTTTTTTTGTCACCTAGTATTAATTCAAAAGTGAAAATATATTAGGTTAAGTGGTAGGGATGTTAATTGTGAGGTTTGGGTAACAGGGAAGCCTTTTGTGCAATATACAATTGATGGCTCTGTACACTTCCTACCCCCCCTCCTAGTTCATTGTGTATTGAAGTAACCATTAGTATACAGTCGGTATAAATTTGGTCATTCATGTTGAACATCTTAACGGTCATTGGTGGAAAAAAAAGTGACTTGGGTGATACTTCAAAAAAATGACAAAGAAAAAGGAAAGTTACTAGGGTGAAGTAATAAGGGGTGGGAGATCTCAAATAATACCTCATGGAAGATGTGTATGTAGATGGGGGCCTTTTGTGTGTGTTGGGAATGTTGGGTGGGAGGAGGGGAGGTTATTGTTTTGTTGTATCGAATCTTGATATGCTTTTAAAAGGTATTGGTTCTTCCAAAGCATATCATCAACTGTTGCATTTTGACTTGCATCAACGGTGCAACCAGCAGACTTAATGTGCATTATGTCCTCTAGCACATAGGCTGTACTTTGATTCCTTTGATATTACCTTCCCTGAGATTTGGTATCTTTACTGTTAACAGATCCTTGGTACATGGAAGTGGGTGAATCAATTGTAGAAGGCGGATTTGCGAGCATTAGAGATGTGGCAACTATGCAATTAGAAGATCATCAGCAAGTTTCTTCCTTGCTGAAACGTGAGAATTCCGAATATTTACTACGTACCTGTTTAGAAAAATGTTTTATCCAACTGTTTTGTTTAATATGGATCATACTTCTGAAGTTTTACCTTTTACTAGAGTAGTAGATACTCTGAATTTTTTATTGCAACTATGGAGGTTAAGAAGCACATGTAACTGACATAACTTTATTGCATGTGGAATTTCTGAAGTACTCTTTTATGAACTGTAGATGCAAGTATTTGTATCTTCATTTTGATGATTCATATTTGGTTGGTCGGAATTATATATTCACAACTGAAGGTCACCCTCTTCCAGTTTTGAGTTCTTGGCATGAGAGGCTTCCGCAGACATACATCCCAAGCAACTGGACTTCTTTAGAGGTATTAAATCTTTCTCTCGTGCATATTTTGTTTCCTGGTTTAAAAGCCATTTTTTCTTAATATTATTAAGACGTTAATGAACTTATCTTCTCTTGGCGTGTCAGTTTACCTGTCTCATGTAAATATTGATATTCTCGTCTTACACATCTTAATTTGGAGCTTTTGATTCAATATACTTTTTAAGGCTCTTCTTGGTTCAAACCCTCGGTATGATGAAACATTTGGTTTTAATTGCTAGACCTATCACGTAATGCACCAAGTAGATTACATTTGGTTTTGGTTCTGAATTTAAATGATGCAGAATTAGGGAAAAGAAGAGGAAGGGAGACAAATCCTACCACTTACCTTCCCTTAATGATATATTAATATTTTCCTCACTTGTCGATGTAAAAACATTATTTGCCTTTTTCTATTGCATATAAGAATGATGATGATTCTTGTATGATTTGTTTGTTCATCATATTTTTCCTTTTGTATAGGTTGTTCAACATGGTATTTGAACGGGTTAATTGATATTTTGGTTATTGTAATACGAGTCGATTTTTATTTTGATTATTGAAACTTTTTTTTGTTACATTCTCATTATCGTTCTAACAAAAAAAATTCAAATTAGTTATTTTATAATTTTTTGTCGATAATATTAATAGAAAAGCTTACGTGCAAACATATGACGTGTAGATGTGGAATATTTTAATGAGGTGGCATGTGTGGGTCACCCTGTAGAAATAAAATAAAATGCTCACCTAGAAGAAAAGGAAAAATGATGAAGTCAAAATAATGATTTTAATACTCCATAATATATAAACATAATTAGCATTTTAAAGAAAAAGGAATATAATTAAATGAAATAAAAGACCAAAGTTTGTCTTCCTCTTCTAACCCACGAACGGCGGTCTTATAAAAAAAAGTAGTCTTCTACACCTTACATCAACTCTTTCCCTCTCTCCTCACAAATTTCCTCCGTCACCGTGGACCGTGGACCAAGGTGGAATTACAACCTCTCGTCGGAAATCTAGTTCAGAAAATGGGTCTCTCTTATACCTCTATATACTAGTTGAAAAAAAAAAAGAAAAGGAAGAAACGAATAGCAGCAAATTAGCAGCAAATTGGCGCTGGCGGCATCCAAATCTGTTTGTTTCACTTCTAAATGAGGGTGAAACAGTTTTTATTAAACCAATTTTTGTAGTAGTAGGTAGATCTAAGAGGGTTTGTTGGGCCAATTTTCTCCTTCATTTTGCAGTTTGGTTTGGTGTTTAGAAGGTTCCAAATCAAATATGATTTTGGGGAATTTTTGGATCTACATTAGCTATGATGTCCTTTCTCTTCATACATGTTGCAGTGACATGATCCTCCAAATCCACTGATTAAACTCAAGCTACTCATTGTGGATAACACTCTAAAGGTGCCACCAAGAGTATCGATTTGAAGAAGTAGATTTAGGTTATTCTTTATGTCCATTAAATGGAGATTTAGTCATTTTACTCATAACACAAAATTTACAGGTTGGATATTATTCATAATCAAAGGGCTCTAAAAGCCCGACTTGGGAGAAATTGAAATGGTCATGGGCAGTGACGGAGAAATTGAAAGGGCTCATGGGCGGTGAGAGGGTTTCCTGAATGGGAGGGGAGGAGAGAGAAAAGTCTCTTTTTTTTTTGTTTTTTTTGGTCCTACTAATCTACATAAGCACTTTTATTTATTTTTTAAATCTGAAATGGGCTATATACACTTGCCACCTGGCCAAAGTTAGTCACATCTGCACTACTGTCTATTTATTGGACGAAAATTATAAAATCACTAATTTGTAATAATTTTGTTAGTTCAATAACAAGAATGTAACAAAAAAAGTTTCAGTAACTAAAATGAAAATCGATCTATAGTACAATGACTAAAATATCAATTAACCCGTATTTGAACAATACAACTTAAATCCTTCTCCTGGCTTAGATATTTACGTTTATCTTTAAAATAACCCCACATTTCTTGCAGGGTGCAACACAAGCAAAACGATCTAGTGCTATGTCCTCACGTGTCTGTCCAGCTATTACATTGAATTCGGGACACCATTTCCAACAGGTTGAGAGTGCCTGCCACATTTTTGATGGTCGTGAAGACCACAGATGCTTGACTGATGAGGATTGTGGTGTTGATTCAACCACTTGTAGGCAAAAATCTTGTAGCATGCCTGGCTATTGTGGCCTGTGGTTGCTCGGATGAATCTCAGTTTGACGTGATATTCTTTTGCACCAAAGAAATAAACTCAAAATATGATTCTAGCAATTACGATTAGACATACAGGTATGTAATTTAACACACAGCTTCATAGCATAGACGTAAGGAAGTAGAATAGATGTCTACAGAATTCCTGCAACTTCACAGTCCACAGCAGGAACACAAATTTCTCGATATGCTAGGCATTCTAAGTCTCTGCTCGGAAATGTATGCTTAGAAGAACTAGGATGAAAAAAAGCAAAGCTAGACGATTTTGTGATGGAATTCATGCTTGTCACTTACTAAGCTTGATGTTGACATTAGTGCATGTTAAATATACACATTATTCAAAAGACAAGCGTTTGTTCCAAGTGCTGAAGAAGTGGAATGCCAAGTAACTGTCGAAGCTAATTCTTGTGGAAATAGTATTGTAAGAAAGTATAATGGAATACAATATAGCGTTTGAAAATGAGTCTTTATTTGTTTTTCTTTTTCTTGTTCGAATAAACTAGTTGAACATTTGGACATAACGTCATTTACCTGTTTTTTGTTAGAAAATTGATGATGAAATAGTTTAACCAATGGAAGCAGGTTTAGGTGAATGGATGATATCATCGCGACAATCAGATATGGTTGGCATATATCGAACGATATTGCTTGGTCCATCTATATACCCGTCTTTATATCAAATGTCTCGGGATCAACCAGTTATGCAAATACATGCCATTCCATTCCAATTCCATTCCACGGGACAACAAATTATTAAGCTCGATTAGAGAAGATGGAGCTTCTACGATCAAATCAAGCATGCGTGGGATGGGCCAAACTGTTGCCTGCTCATACTAATTTCATGCAAACAGCCGCATGTTGACAAGATAATGCCCGTTTCCTCCTTACCCTAATTTCATGCACGTGATGCATGCCAGAAAAGATATACAGATAACATGATGTGATCATGCATGGAACATGCACTTGCAACCTAATTTGATGCAAGGATAATAAATTTCACCAATTATTTTGTTTGTTTTTATTAGGTTCTTTCTTACTTTCGAATAAGAGACCTAACCTACTTATATTTCGTAGGGAAGAAAATATTTATTTATAATAAATAGCAATTCCTTTTAATACCAAGACAAAAATTATTTTATTTTTAATAGTAAATGTCTTACATTGTGTTTCAATTTTTTTAGAAATCCCAAATTTGTTTAAATAACGTGTCATCATAATATTAGTTGGGTAGATCTCACGTGAGTAGTAAATTATAATTAAATATCATGTACTTGGTTATGTAATAAATTATTATTAAAATATTTAAAAATTTGATAACCCAGTATCACTCACTCATCGTCATGTGGTGTCTCAGGTCAATCATATTTTCTCATTTTAGTAGTGTTTCACTGTTTGTAGTTATGAAATTACTAAAATAAAAAAATACGATTGACCTAAAGTAACATGTATTAATATTTCAGGATCACCAAATAATTATTTGATTTTTTGACCCGAGAACAACTATTGTTCCTCAATCAAAGAAGTGTTAGGTAAAGAAAAAGACGTGGACTTGTGACCTAGCTTTAAGGTTTGGATGTAAAATTTAGCTATATAGTCCTTTCGTTCCGATAAAAGAAAATGTCTTAAAAAATATCTTTTTTACACAAATTATAAAGTTAAGAAGATAGTATAATTAATTTCTTGTTTTATTCATAATAAACTCCATGCATGCATATTAAATATTCTTTGTTTTCCTAAAAATAATGGACTCTATCGAAATACTTCTATATATAAAAGAAAAATTAATCATCATTTTATATTTTAATTGTGTATTCTAAAAATATTACGTAATTAGACTATTTTTTTTAATACTATTGTCAACTTTTTTGGGTCAGAGAGAGTGCTAGTAACAATTATTATTTAATAATTAAAGGCAATTAATATTAATATAGTAAAAATAATTAGAGTCAATTAAAATGTTAAGTATTAAGAGTTTGTTAATAAAAATATCATAAAATATATATTTATTTTAATAATATCATTTTTTTTCAAACAATATCACCAGCCCTGTTAATTATGAGCAATTTGGATTATTATATGGAGTATAATATAATGTTTAACAATAGGATAGGTACAAATTTGGTGATGATAATATTCGTTAATACCACGTGAGCACGTAGATAAACACTTGAACAAAAGGACGGGTTTCATGCGTGTCTTTGACTATCCTATGCGTAATCTACAACTCTACTCCACCTTATTCCGTAACGCGCTTTTGTGGACCCCATCGTTCTCTTCCCTCTTTCCCTCCGTCGCTCCCTCCCTCCTCGAGAAACCTTACCCTTATTCTTCAGTTCCCGGAGCTCTTATTTCTCTGGA
The DNA here is from genome assembly GCA_947179155.2 of Hedera helix. NCBI lineage: Eukaryota > Viridiplantae > Streptophyta > Magnoliopsida > Apiales > Araliaceae > Hedera > Hedera helix. The sequence continues at coordinate 46,534,051 of OX359270.1, forward strand.
TCTCAAATCTCCATAATACTTAGCAAGCAGCCGAATTCAGATATGATGGGTTTTGATAGGAATGGCACCTAATGCCCATACTATTAGAATATGATATACTACTACTCCATTATAGCTAAATATATAAATACTCAAATTCCTATCTTCGTCTGTTCTGACATCGCACGCTCTTTTTGCTCCCTCAAGGTTATAAATTACAACCCCACTAGTTACTAGTATTGTTAAATATTGTTTGACTGGAGAAGAAAAGCAGAATCGATAATGTCGCAGAAGCGACAGCAAGAAGAAGATGCTAAGCCTCTAACGGAGGAGGAGGGCTGTAGCTCCGACGATAAACGCGGGAAGACTCCTTCCCTTATAAAGTGAGACATCAGACCCACCCCTGTTCCTCTTCTTTTTGTTGTTTTTTTTTTTAATTTTTTTTATTCTCTATATATAAGGTGCATACTCCGTCATTGTTGGAATTTTAATTTTAAAGAATGTGATTTACTGGTGTGGAACTTGATTGTCTTTCCTTTAATTTTATGGACAATAATTTGTGGGTATATATGATTTCTTAAATTGAATAACGGGATGATTATTATACATTTTGAAGTTAATTTGTGGAATTCTAAAATTCAAAATTAATATGATTTCATTTAATTTTTTTTAGTCAGTGGCTGCAAAAGCTACTAAAATTGTTATTATAATTAGTAATACTTTTGAGCTACCATACAATAGTTATCTCTCTTTCTACTTACGTTAATATAAGTTGGTATCTATTTTTATTTTTATGCTTCCACAAACTGAGCTTCAAAAGTCGAATTTTATCTCTAATTTTGGAACAAAGGTAGTATTATTACTCTCTCTATTCCACAATTTTTTACCATTTAAAAAAAATAAAGAGTTCATTTTTTCTATGGTAGCATCAAATGACAAATTACCACCGCAATTCTATTCTCATCACCACTATTAAACTAAACACTCGGATAAATTTATTCGTAAACATGGAAATAAAATATATCCTTAAAGTTTGTAAATTTTGAAAATGAAACTGTTTTTGTGGGAGGAGTATTTTTCTGTCTTTAGTTAATAATTGGTTGTGTAAATTCAAGAGGGAGTCAAAGTGAAATAATTACATGATTTGAGGTTTACTGTGCTTGGTGATGAAGTGCCTATTTGTTTTGATGAACGGAATAATATTATTCTAAATAAGAATATCTTTTATGTGTTACTTTTTATATACAATTTTTCTGTGAATGTGGTTGATTTTGCCTTGTACTCTTTAGAATTGATGTTGGGGTTCTTTTAAAGGATAATGAGTTTTTAGAGAAAGGGTTACATTAAATGGTTGTAACGTGGAAAGGAAGAACTTATTGTTTATAATATGGTTTTGTTGTTGAGGATGAAATTCCTTTGATTTGATGTTCGCATGTGTCTATGATGGGGAAAATTGTTCTTATCTACTGACTACTTTTTTCGTTAATTATAGTGTGGTACGGGAAGTAATGAAGTTTCGTAAACTTCAGCAATTTCTTGAGCCAGTATTGGAGCCCTTGATCCGGAAAGTTGTAAGTTTTATATTGCTACTAAGGAATTTTTACGATTGCTTCCAACTTCTATTCATGAATTGAGTTTTGGCCGCTTTTTATTTTTACAATAATTTTTTTGTGTAGTTTGCGTAGACTATAGACTTGAAGCTAATGGCTTATGGTTTTAAATTAACTTGACACTGAATTTTCAACCAAATCTGTAAGGGTAATGAGTACTTGGTGATTCTAATTTCTATATAAGTAGCTATTGATAAATGAGCACAATCCAGTCATACCTAATTTTCAAGTAGCCTTTTATCCTTTTAAGGCTTGTTTGACATCTAGAGCTTTTATTTGGTGTGGATGTGCTTCTAGCCTTAAGGCTTTGTTTAGAACTTGGAATACGTGTTAAGGGAAAGGAAACGTAAATGAAAATTAAGAATTTATTGGAATGTTGATGTGCAAATCTAGGCAAGGTACATTTTGGTCATGCTAGGGATGGAATCGGTTTGTGTTACATCTTAATCATACCATGGCCAAACACAACAATTGATGAAAAATTAAAGACAAGAATATAAGGTTTATGCGGAAAACTCAAATTTGAAAAAATCACAGGTGATAGGCAAAAGATATCACTATATCAAATTGTAAATAATACAATCTATGAAGAGCACTAGCACAGCCCAAAACCCGAATGCACCCAAACTGTTTCTCTTTGAAGGCGGCTAAAAAATTGAGAAATAAAAGGATATAGAAACCCTAGCTATAATAACATATATAGCTGGGTTGTAAACATAATAGATTTAGATAATATAACAGGTCCATACTGCAGGAGCAACCCCTACACACTGCTAAACTTCATTTTTCTTTTTCTTTGGATCGCCACAAAAGTATTATCCGAGTAGGTTCAAATGTCAGATCCCGAATTAGAATTCAAGACGCACGCAACAGTTTGTAAAAACGCCAAACTATCCCAATTTGGGTTTATGTAACTTCTGTTTTAGCCCAGACTCCCAAGGCAAGCCTGCTCAAGTTTTGCGATGGGGTTAAAATGTCCTGTACGAGTTCCAGTACTGTCCTAGAGCATTTTTCCTGTGATTGGAGCAAAAATATTTTGTAACAGTGCTCAACTGATGATTCCTGTTCTGATTTCTAGTTCTGCAAATTATCGGTGGCTACTTTAACTGTTAAAATAGTTTGTTATATCTCAGCCATGCGACTTTTTGGGGTACAGGTTAAAGAGGAAGTTGATTTGGCTTTGAGAAAGCATTTTACCAGTGTAGAGTGGTAAGGAATAAGAGTATGTTTAGTCTTTACTTTTTAGACACATGCTTTTACTGAATAAGAAGATTATCACCTATTGTAATTGTGTCATATGCTTGATATACTTTTGCAATTCTTGTTTAGGAACTCTGGGGAAGAGATGCAGCCTTCTGACTCAAGAAGCTTACAGTTACAGTTCTTAGACAGTATCTCACTTCCAGTATTTACTGGATCTTGTATTGAAGGAGAAGAATGTACCACCATGAAAGTAGCTTTAGTTGATGCCGTTGGCGGACAAGTTGTTTCAAATGAGCCTATATCCTCAGCAAAGGTTGAAGTTGTAGTTCTTGAGGGAGACTTTGATGGTAATGATGGAGGCAATTGGACACTTGAGGAGTTCAAGAGTAACCTTGTTAGGGCGAGGAAAGGGAAAAAGGCCCTTCTTACTGGGGATGCATTTTTGAATCTTAAAGAGGGCATCGGTTTGCTTGGCGAGATTTGTTTCACAGATAATTCAAGCTGGACAAGAAGCCGTAAGTTCAGGTTAGGGGCAAGAATTGTGGATAATTGTGATGGAGTTAGAGTAAGAGAAGCAAAGACGGAGTCTTTCATTGTCAGGGATCACCGTGGAGAATGTGAGTTTTTCAGCTTCCATAATGGTCAATGCTTTGCTCTCATCTATTCTTCTTCTTTTATCTAAGAGTTTATGAAATTACTTCAATGTTGTATCGAAGAAAACTTAATTTAAAATAATCATCAAGGTACATATTAGGCAATAGAAAGACGAGATAACTGGGAGTTAATTGATGCTTGCCATTGTGTGAGTACCTGGGCAGTGGGCTTTATAGAGAGATTGAATTCCAATGTTACTTTACTGCTTCTGTTTGCAGTGTACAAGAAGCACTATCCTCCATGTCTGTTGGATGAGGTATGGCGGCTGGAGAAAATTGGCAAAGAAGGAGCTTTCCACAAACGTTTGAGTATGGAAAAAGTTAACACGGTCAAGGATTTTCTGACTCTACTCTTCTTATATCCTTCAAGGCTACGTTATGTAAGATTTTGATTTTGACTTCCATTTTTTATATTTTACCTGTGCAATGTTTCTTAGGAGTATATTAGACGAAGTCTCTTTCTTCATGCAATTGTTTGAATGAGTGAAGTAATGAAAAAGTAGTGGTGCGACTTTGTAAGAAAAGTTGCTGGTTTGGTTACCACCTCTGTTCTGGAAAATTGAGAGCATCCTCTTTGTTAATGACATTGAAAATCTAAGTTGTTGTTAGTTGCTTGAGATAGTATATACTCCTTCTATCCTAGAAATAGAGTACTAGTATCTTTGTTGATTTTTATATGACTATCAAGATTTGCATGTGACACACTTTGATGCATTTTTCTCTAATAATAAATTTGAATCTTTAAAGTTTAGAATTGAAGAATTATATGCAAGTGTGTTCTCTAAACCTTTAACATTGAAAAAAGAAAACAAAAGGCAATACTCTTTTCTTTAAAAAGGAGGGAGTACAATTTATGAAGTTAGACTAGCTTTTGCACCTATGAAAAAAAGAAGTTGTGATATTAGCCTTTTGTTTTTATTTGGACCAGTTTTGAGACATCTGTTATGGTCTCATGTATGTTGCCATAGCCATTGCTCACAAATATGGTTTCTAGAGTTGCCTTTTGGGCACCTCATCAATTTTGGATATCAACATTAATGTCTTTCTTCTTGGTCCATAGATTGTCCCTTTTTAGTTTTTGATGTCAGTGGAATGCGCAGCCACTACTCTTAGGGTGCACAGTGGACAACCACTAGTACACGTTCTACCCCACCAACCAATGTACAATGGGTAATCCCATAGTAAACTATGTGCGACTAGCCCTGAGGAGATCACTGCCTTTGCGAGTATTGAACCATTACCTATGCGGCTGTGCTTTTAATTCTAGGCTCACTACCTCTTGAGCTAACTAGATACTCTTATAGATCTAACGAACTGCGTTACATATTGGTACTTGTATACCCAAACAAGGTACTCTTACGTATCAATACTCTAAATTTTGCATACCAATTTTTTTTGGTTTAATTATAATTGCACAAATATCAATATTATAACTTAATACTGGATGCTCAAACATTGCATTTGTACCAAAATATTTATAAAACAATTAACTTGTTGATTCAGTTGAAATTCTTCTATAAAACTTAGGTTTATTACATTTAGATTTTAAGAGAATTTTTAACTATAAGAACTTATATAAAGATACTCTAGCATATCGCGTTTTAGCTATGTCGTTTCAGGTAACATTGGAGCTAATCCCTTGGGGTTAGAATTGCTTTTCAGTGGAAGTAAGGGATCAAATCAGTGAAACTGATAAAACTCGGGCTCTCTTCACCTTAAAATCTAGTTCTGTGCGGCTTCTAAATAGTTTACAATTGTCCATTACTGCATAACCATAAGCCTTGCGACTTATGTTCTTTTTTGTCTTTCATGTGACCCCCTTGATGTTGGTATTCGTTATGTGCCATTCCTGCAGATCCTTGGCCCGGGCATGTCTGCTAAAATGTGGGAAGTTACTGTGGAGCATGCTAGGTCATGTGTACTTGATAAGAGATTATACTTGTACCGTCCTAGATCTCAGGAAAAGACTGGCGTGGTTTTCAATGTTGTGGGACAAGTGATGGGATTGCTTTCAGATTGTCAGTATGTTTCTACTGATAGGCTGTCTGAAACTGAAAAGGTGCAGTCCTATCATTCATACTGTTTTACTTTCTAATGCAAGGAATGCTTGTACTATAAATTGAAAACTACTTGATTTCTTAAATTATGTTCCCAATTTTTATTCGATTCTAATCTATTCTCTTTTCTTCTTTCCCTTGTGCCAATATCATACTAATTATGCTTAATATCATCGTCTTTAGGTTGATGCCCACAGCTTGGTGATATTGGCATTTAAACAATGGGAAGAAGTAGTCTCTTTGGATGATGATATCTCTCTTGTTGATGGATTTTCACTCTTATCCAATGTTCTTTACCCCTCAAATTCACCGATGTCAGGGAGCTCTGAAAGCATTGATATTTTAACTTCAGTCAAGGATGCCAGCTTTGATTATCCACGACTTAGTGCCTCTACTCCAGATGTCTATTCCTTGGGGTGTGCTAGTAGCATGGATGATTACGGCGTACCTGTTGAATCCATAGATGTCAGATTCGACCAAACTTCGAGTTTCCCAAACCAGGCTGCAAACTCTTTGATCTGTGACACTGAGTCCATTGCTCAAGCCTTGTTAGAGGACGAGCATCTACAGTATTTTGATACTGATTGCTCCCTTAAGAATTCATGTCCGGAGTCACAGGCTGATCAACGCAGTGGAGTCGTCGATAGTTTTTTTTATGCTCATTCTGCAGCAACCGTAGCCATTGTTAAAGCTCATAGGAGATGGACAATACTATTCAGTGTTCTTAGATGGTTCTCAATAAGAAGGATTGTGGTGGCAAGGAAGTCGACATTAGAGAAACATATATATAGTGGAGGAAGCCCGCACAAACAAGCTTAGATCAGAAATGCAAATATTGTAATAGTAAATGCAGCCCAACTAAGTGCGTGCAGTTTTAGGGAGAAGATGGCCTAAGGTTTTGTTAGATGTATATACAACCAGTAGTTTATTTTGATATATCAGCTTGGCTTTGCTCTGCTAGCTGAAAATTTAAGTTGGTATCTCTGGATCATAATATATGGTTTTGGTGTTCTTCTGACAATTCGACTTGATTTGATTCACGAGCATGAAGCAGTAAATTCTAGTTGCTCAAGGTTAAGTAACTTTCATCTTGCAAGTTAAAGAAAAGAAAGAAGTGCTCTTGGGTTGTAGACCTTTTGTATTCTGAAGTGAGCCAGTGCATTTTCTTCAACTGTTTTCATGGTGTTTACCTGTTTGCTAGTAGGAATTACAATCACGTTCTGCAAAATAAGGCACACAGAAAATAAGGGAATCCTAATGTCAGATTAGCATATATTCTTCAAGAGTTAATGTCTGCTCATCTTTTTTTTCTCTTTCTTTTTCCCCATTTTAATTCAGGTAAGTCTTAAGTTGTTTGTTCTCAACTTCTCATGGCTGCTGCTAAGTGAATAATGCATTAAAAAGAGGGAAGGGAGGTAAAATAGTAGTGTAATTCTAGGACCGTAGTATTTATCAAGCGTTGGGTTTCAACTCACAAAATGGTGAGTGGCACTCATGTTTGTAGATGGGATGAAGGGGTCATGTCTCAATCCTATTTGCTAAATGCTGGGCTCGGAAAGGCCTCACACCCCATTAGTTAAGGCTACTTCCAAATCCCCAATAAATTCATGCTTCAATAGTATCGACACTCATCACACTTGGATTAGCCCATTGACAACTTTGTTTAAGTGATGATGAAGGGAAACAAATGTGAAGTTCAATGTTAATGGATTTTATTTTATATATATAATGATAAATTAAAAAAAAGAAGAAGGTAGCAGCATAGAAGTATCCTTCCTCGGAGTGCTCCTTTCCTTGGTGGTCAATTTTAGATATATCTAATTATACCCGCCGCCAGTGTCGTAGATGATAGCTCGTCCTTTCCTTTTGCGTCTCCTTGGTGTTTTCTATGGCACCCATTTCGTTTCTGCAAGAAGAATCTTTCTTCTTAGTTCCTTACCCCACATTCCTTAAGAATACTAGAATGCAAGAAACAAGGCAGAACGAACCTCGTAAATACATTTACTTCAACTTTGAAAACTGCTCCCAATGTCTCACTTAATTATTCATTTCTTTTATTTACCAATACAAACAATGACTTGCTCATAATTATAATTTTTTATATATATATATTAAGAGTTTACAGTGTCGTTGTTACGATTGACCATTTTTTTCTGATTATTTTGTTTAAAAGAATTATTATTTTAGTTCTTTTATTGTGATCCTTTCATCTTCTATAACAAATTACGGTTTTAATATATTTCAATCTTTTAGACTGTTTTATAAAATAAAATAAAAAAGGGTCAAAATGAAAATCTTCAAAGTATTTGAGAGAGGGAATAGTAACTAGACACAAAAAACGGAGGAATAATTCACGAGCGCACTGATCAAGGAAACCCAAGTATAAATACTTTTTAAGATATATATATATACACAGTTATATAGTGTACAGTCAGCTATAACGACGGTTTTTTTAAACTATGGCAATGGTTCAACCGTCGTCATAGACCGAAAATAGATATGACGACAGTTGACCGTCACCGTAATTCAAAAAAATTGTCGCCATAATCGACTGTTTACTATATTTTCTCCATACTTTTTAATATGATCAAGAACTAACATTTTAATCAATATACCGGATAAATACAAGTTGATATGGCCGCCTTGTTTGGTACGGTTACACGGAAACAGAAAGAACAGGCTAACTGGCGGTCTTCAAAGCAAAGGCCGCGTGGCCGCGTTGGATAAAATATAGTATTCCTTTTCGATTGGTAAATGATTGAAATACCAATTTTTATTTATTAGGGAAATGGCATGGCATGGCATGGCATCGTTAAGAAGACACAAGCCAACATAAAAAGATAGTTTTTGGTGTGCGCTTCAATTTATAGTAAAGTAATGGTATTCTCCTATTTTCTACACGCACGCGCTTTTTTTGGTCCCACTACCCGCTACTCCACTCTTTGTAATACTCAGACAAATCAAGAAATAGGGATCTGTTAAAATAACTGTCTAATTTTATCATTATTACAATCATCTTTCATGCAGTTTAGTTTGTTCGAGAAGAAAAAAAGAGAGAAAATGTCGGTTCCTCGACGGTTGGAAGATGCAAACAACCAGGAATCAGAACAAAACAACACTTCAGAGGATGAGCCCACAAGGATCTTTCAACTAACAAAGTAAGATTTATGTTTTTCTTTTCCCCCTTTATTCATGATGTACTTTGAGTTGCCTTCTATTGTTCCACCATGAATTAAGGAATTCAATTGAAAAAAAAGAAGAAATGAACTGGGTTTGTTTATTTTCCACTTTGGTATGGAACTTGTTTAACTACTTTGATAATTTATTTTGTTATCCTTTATTATCCTCTTGCTTCTTTTGTTTAGGGGGGAACTGGAGGTATTGCTGATCCAGACGGTCGAGCAGCTTATCGGGCCTGGTATGGAGCATTTGGTTCGTCCAATTGTGAGTGCATCTTTTGCCAATTTTACCAATATTTGTAGGGATCTGTCCGTCTTTATGTATTTGTGCTGGCCTATGACCAATTTTGTGCTTTGTCCATGTATAAATACATTCAATACAACATAAAACTTGGCCTTAGCTGCATATGCACAAAATATGGGGTGTCTTTCTCAGATAGATGAGTATTTTTATGGTCGGATAGAGACAGATATTTTGATTGTGTGAACTTACGCATTTATGTTTTGCACATAGTCTCAATTCATGACTATTAAAGAATTCATCTTAGCAGCATCTTTCATGATTCTAACTTTCTTCGTGGCTATTATTTCTCATTCCCAGGATACTAGTTATTATAGTGTTAGGATTTCTCATTAAACAAGTGAACTAGATTTAGCTCTTGCTGCTTTGTTTCTCTTTTGCGTACTATGGAGGAGAGTACGATTCACAAGTCATTGACTTCTCTTTTTTAAATTAAGAGGCGAAAGTCGTGCTCTGGTTTGTTCTTCTTACAAATTATAACACAGATGTTCTTACTAATTACATGTTCTGACTTATTCATGTATAAAGAGTTCATTAATTTTTGGATAATCGTTCTAGGATTATTTTTGCCAGAGATTAAATGTAATACCCGGTCCTTTTACTAAAAGTCCCACATCACACACATCACACCTTTTTAAATCTCCTTCCATTCCTTTAGCCTATATATATATATATATATGACTTCACCACCTTTTAGTTTTATATACCAAACATTAAGTATCTCATATTTTGTGAGGAATTTTTTGTATGAGGGCTTTTTTAGTAAGGACATCCCTAGTTAAAAAATTTTGTGTCGAGGACGTGAGCGGACTGCGGATCTCATAATTTCGGGTATGTTTCTTTTTCATTCTTTGTGTAATTATTTAATTTTCCGTTGTAGTTTTAATTTTTGTTTGATATATAGTTTGTTAGTTAATATATTTTGGTATATCTTTGTTAGTAATTAGCATTTTAGAATATTAAATTAGTATTTTTGTAACTTTAAAGTTTTGACAAATAATAATAATAATAAAATATTTGTTTGTAATAGAAATAAAAAATGAAAAGAATATTTTTGTGAATATACTTATATGTATTTCGGAATGAACAAGAATACTATTATTTATTAATATATACGTTACCATAATTATAATATTTATCTATGTATAATTTTAGGTAGAATTTTATATGGAATGGAAAGATTTCAGATTCGCCTTAGAGAAAGAAAATGTGTAAAACTTAATCAATTGATTAACTATTTATTTATCAATTCTTTTATTATGTTTAATTAGTTCCGACGGAGGGAATTTAACGAGTCAGTTTTGCAATATAATTTCGGGTATTACATTGCTTATTCCAGGTACGAATTTCGTACTCCTTCAGCGATACTCATTTGATTTTAATTTGTTTGTTTTGTTTCTCATTAGAATTTGGATATTATCTCGATATATTGTTCATATTCAAATGCATATGATAGTTTGGTTTGATTTTAGATATTCGCAACTTATCCTATACTCTTTAGACTCATTAAGCATGTCTAGTATTTATTTTGATTATGTAGAAACGTACATGCTAGTATATTGGGGAGACTTTGTGTCGATTTGTTTCAGTTTAGCATGTGCGTATTAGAACCCCTTTGTGATATTGTGTCGCATTCGTCGTGACATAATATTTTTGTTAGAAAGTATCGTAGGGTATACCTGAGCTATAACCACCTATGGGGGTACCACAGACATGTCTCTGGGCACTAAGGCATAACACATTCCGTGGCGGTGTGATCAGTCCACGACGTCTCCATTTTGTATTTCGGTGGACATTTGGTGTTTTGTTGTGGAAGGCGTATGGGTCGGCCCTAGCATTTTGTTTTGTTCTGTTTTGCGATTTGGTGTTGTTCATAGTGCCAAACACACCTTTTCGATTTTGTATGCATTTGGATCTGCAGTCCAATGTTTGCACCTGCCTATGTGGCAGTATTTTGACTTGTCTTTGTGACAATGTATATTTCTGTTTTGTTCTGAGCTCGATATGAAATAAACACAACCATTCAATTCAGCCTTTTATGTTGTTCAGTAAATCAATTCAGTTCAATGGATCAGTTTCAGTTCAGTAAATCAGTTCAGTTTAGTAGATTATGTTATTCAGTTCAGTTCAGTAAGATTATGTAATTCAGTTCAGTTGATTTTGTTAATCTCAATTTAGTTCAGTTGATTTTGTTATTCAATTTCAGTTCTTATTTCTGTACTCTTTATTCATACTGGGCATTTGGCTCATGCTGTGTTTTTCTTCCGGCAGGGTTTGTAAGGGGATTCAAGGGCAAGTATGAAGAGAGTTCCTTTTTATTTTGACATTCTGCTTAGAGTTCTTTTGTGCATAACCTCCCTTTCCACTAGTCGGGAATGGGGTGTTACAGAGTTGGTATCAGAGTTAGGTTTCTTTCTTGTAGAAAACCTATTTAGGTTTGACCTGTGAGTTATGGGTAGACATCTGGGATAGGTTTTTATTCTATTTGAAATCTTGTTTAGCTATCATATGAGTTTGTATTCGAATTTGCCTTAAGTCAATTTCGCTTTCGTCTGTTTTGTTTTGTCGAGAGCTCGTAAAACCATTAGAGGTGGTGGAGGCGGTGATAATGGTGGCAATATTGGTCAGCACCACGGAGTACGCATGTTTGCCTTGTCATATAATTAGGTGATGGATACGCTATGTTCTATTTTTTGCATTCTTTTAGTTGACAGTCGTGAGACTTTTATTGATTTTGACTCTACTCATTCAATTGTTTTGTATTCTTTTGTTCGGCATCTTAGTGTGCCATCTCAGTCCTTAGATTCTGCTATGTCTATTGTTGCTTCGATGAGAATTTTTTTTTGGTATCTTTAATTTGTACCAAGGTTGTTTCTATTAATTTTGGAAATAAGATTCGTGGGGCTAATCTTTTTCGATGCTTATATATGATTTTGATGTGATTTTTGGGATGAACTGGTTGGATAAGTACGAGGCCACTATTGATTGCCAAGCGAAGAAAGTTATCTTTGAAAATTTGAAGTCTCTTGATTTTGTGTTTCAAGGTTCACGACCGGGTAATGTGGTGAAATCGATTTTTGTTTTAAAAGCTAGAAAGTTGGTAGCTAAGGGTTGTGAGGAGTATTTGACACTTGTAAATGATACCTCGTTGAAAGAGTTGTATTGAAAATATTTCAGTCGTTCGTAAGCTTTCTGATTTATTTAATTAAAAATTATCAGGGTTGTCATTGCAAAAGGAAGTTGAGTTTACCATCGAGCTTGTTTCAGGTGTGAAGCCTATAAGAATATTGTATGGGGCTGAACCACAGACAGTGCTAAGCCCTGGGCTATGTTAGGTGCAGGACAACGTTTGATTATTAATGACAAATATTATGTAAAAGATTTTAATGTATTATAAGTAATTTTATTTTGTACAGTTATTATGTTTGAATCTATTATACAAGGGCTTAGGGATCGAAATTGTTAGGATAATTCGAATTAAATAAACTTTGAACAGTCCTTATGATTGAAAATATTATAATCATTGTAAAAGAACTTAGGGATCAAATTTGTTAGGTTGATCTAAAATTTTAGATAGAAAAATGTAATAGACTAGGTTGAAGATTTGCAGAGCAGACAGATCAGCAGAATAGAATAGCATCGACGTGCATTAGAATGGAATATCCAGACTTCGAAGAATATGTTAAGGTCTTGTGCATTAGAGTGGTCGACTAATTGGGACGATTATTTGAGCCTTGTTAAATTCTCTTATAACAACAGCTGACATACAAGCGTTGAGATCACTTCATTTAAGGCACTGCATGGTAGGAAGTGTGGGCACTAATTTGATGGATTGAGGTTAGTGAGAAGACTATAGAAGGGTCTGAGTTCGTTCGAACCACTACAGAGATTATAGCCATGACTAAGGAGAAATTTAAGTCTGCTCAATCAATATTCGATGATTTTGGTTAATGGGTAAACTCAGTCTGCGTTTTATTGTCCATTTGAGATTTTTGAAAGGGTTGGCGAAATTGCATTTCGGTTAACTTTGCCTCCACAATTAGCTTATGTGTATAACGTATTTCGTGTCTCAGTATTGAAGAGTTATCATTATCATCTGTTGTACATGGTGCACTAACCATTTCGTTTGTTTTGTGAAAATTCTATTGGAGCGAAGTATTCGTCTCCTTTGATAATTAGGTTCGCCCCATTTTATGTTTTTGATTCCGGGGACGGAATCCTTTTTAAGGGGGAGGTAATGTCCCACATCACCCCTTTTTAAAACTCCTTCCATTCCTTTAGCCTATATATATGACTTCATCCATTTTTAGTTTTATATACCAAACATTAAGTACCTCATATTTTGTGATGAACTTTTTGTGTGAGGGCATTTTTAGTAAGGACCTTCCTAGTTAAAATTTTTGGTGTTGAGGACGTGGGCGGACTGCGGACCTCATAATTTCGGGTATGTCTCTTTTTCATTCTTTGTGTAATTATTTAATTTTCTGTATTAGTTTTAATTTTGTAGTTTTAATTTTTGTATGCTATATAGTTTGTTAGTTAATATATTTTGCTATATCTTTGTTAATAATTAGCATTTTGGAATATTAAATTAGTATTTTTGTAACTTTAAAGTTTTGACAGAAAATAATAATAATAATAATAATAATAATAATAATAAAAAAATATTTGTTTGTAATAGAAATAAAAAATGAAAAGAATATTTTTGTGAATATACTTATATGTATTTCGGAATGAACAAGAATACTATTATTTATTAATATATACGTTACCATGATTAAAATATTTATCTATGTATAATTTTAGGTAGAATTTTGTATAGAACGGAAGGATTTCAGATTCGTCTTAGAGAAAAAAAATGTGTAAAACTTAATCAATTGATTAACTATTTATTTATCATTTCTTTTATTATGTTTAATTAATTTCGACGGAGGGAATTTAACGAGTCAATTTTGCAATATAATTTTGGTTATTAAATTGCTTATTCCAGTCTTCCAGGTACGGATTTCGTACTCCTTCAGCGATACTCATTTGATTTTAATTTGTTTGTTTTGTTTCTCATTAGAATTTGGATATTAGCTCGATATATTGTTCATATTCAAATGCATATGATAGCTTGGTTTGATTTTAGATATTCGCAACTTATCTTGTACTTTTTAGATTTATTAAGCATGTCTAGTATTTATTTTGATTCTGTACAAACGTGCATGCTAGTATATTTGGGAGACTTTGTGTCGATTTGTTTCAGTTTAGCATCTGCGTATTAGAACTCCTTTTGTGATATTGTGTCGCATTCGTTGTGACATAATATTTTTGTTAGAAAGTATTGTAGGGTATACCTGAGCTATAACTACCTGTGGGGGTACCACAGGCATGTCTCTGGACACTAAGATATGACACTTTCCGTGGCGGTGTGATCAGTCCACGGCGTCTCCATTTTGTATTTCGGTGGACATTTGGTGTTTTATTGTGGAAGGCGTATGGGTCGGCCCTAGCATTTTGTTTTGTTCTGTTTTGCGATTTGGTGTTGTTCATATTGGTGTTGTTCATAGTGCCGAGCACACCTTTTCGATTTTGTATGCATTTGGATCTGCAGTCCAATGCGTGTCCCCCTGTGTAGCAATATTTTGACTTGTCTTTGTGACAAGGTATATTTTTATTTTGTTCTGAGCTCGATATGAAATAAACACAACTATTCAATTCAGTGGATCAGTTTTAGTTCAGTAGATCAGTTCAGTTCAGTAAATTAATTCAGTTTAGTAGATTATGTTATTCAGTTCAGTTTAGTAAGATTATGTAATTCAGTTCAGTTGATTTTGTTAATCTCAATTTAGTTCAGTTAATTTTATTATTCAATTTCAGTTCTTATTTCTGCACTCTTTATTCGTATTGGGCATTTGGCTCATGCTGTATTTTTCTTCCAGCAGGGTTTATAAGGGAATTCAAGGGCAAGTGTGAAGAGAGTTCTTTTTTGTTTTGACATTCTACTTAGAGTTCTTTTATGCATAGCCTCCCTTTCCACTAGTCGAGAAGGGAGTGTAATATTAAAGAGTTGCAATATAGTTTGTAATTTTAGTGCTAGATTAATTAGTGTGTTATTTCTTTTGTCTAACTATGTATGGTAACCTGATGGGCGGTATATGAGAATTTATTATATATATATATATATATATATATATGTGTGTGTGTGTGTGTGTGTGTGTGTGTGTGTAATGATTACAAGAGTAACATTTTATCTACATAATTTAAATAATAGTCTTTCTGTCTCTCCTCTGTGTGTGCGCGCGCGCGCATATAAAGATTTTCATGCCAAGTTTTTCTTCAAACTTTTCTCTCACCCATATCTCAGTTGTCTGGTCTCTAACTGCTGGATCCTTGTCCGACTCTTTATAAAACCATATGTTTGTAATCAAAAATGTTATTTACAGATGTTTTCATTTAGTCCCTGTATTTTGTACAAGGTTCACAACTGATGCATTTTGTTCTACTCGTTAAAAAAATTGAAGTTAACTATTCTATCCATGGATGGAAGCGTTTTTACCTTTTTAGAGAGTATGTTTTACTCTTTATGCTACTGCAGTTTGGCCTTTATAAATAATGTCAGTTCATGATATGTGTATTTTCAGGTAAAAGAGCAATTGGAAATCCTAGAAGAAAATCTGATGACTATCATAAAATGGTGAGGAACATAACTATTGAACAGATTTGGGTCTTCTTTTTTGGTAGTGGGGAAGTAATAAAGTTTAACCACTTATGTTATAGCTCTGATATACCTGACAAATCCTTAACTTCTTATACAGCAAGTGTGCAGAGCAATTGGGTACTTCTGAATCACGAAGCTTACAACTAAAGTTCTTGGACAAAATCTCTCTCCCAGTCTTCACTTCAGAGAAAATCAAAGGAGAAGGATGTACCTCCATTAGAGTAGCTTTGGTTGACAGTCTAACTGGAGAAGTTGTAAAATCTGGACGTGAAGCCACAGCAAACGTTGAATTAGTGGTTCTTGAGGGAGATTCTATTGGTGATGGAGGAGATAATTGGACAGTTGAAGACTTCAACAATAAAATTGTTAGAGCAAGAAAAGGAAAGAAATCTCCACTCAAAGGACATACTCGCTTGAACCTTAAAGAGGGCATCAGCAACATAGGTGATATTTCTTTTATACAAATTTCAGAGTGGACGAAGAAACGTGAGTTGCGTCTTGGGGCAAGAGTTGTGGATGATTTCCCTGGAACTACAATAAAGGCAACAAAGACAGAATCTTTCACCCTTAAAGATAACCGCTCAAAATGTTAGTACTTTTAATTTCCTTTTATTGGTGCTATTTATTCTTCCTGTTTAAATCTTCGGTGATACTAGGGCATATCATAAATTACTATAAAGTTAGAGATAGTGTGTGATATGTATTATTGTTAAAATGCATATATGAATGATTGTTGGCATCTTAAAGTTCTACTATATATAGTGGCCAAAAATGAAGAAAATGGATGTCAAAAACTGACCCCTTAGAGTTAACACAGTGTCACATGAATCACCCAATTTGTACCTGTATAGGGAATTCAGATCCAACTTCTGGGTTGCAACTGAATACGGGTGGTCTGAAGATCATAGACTACATTGTAGCAACTGAGTATAGGTGAATTTACTAATTTTGGTGTAGAATTTTACACAATATTGAGTGTATAATGCAGATTGCATTAGTGATTCTGTGCCTGAGAACTTAATTACTTGAATTATACTTTTTAATCAGTTTTTTTGCACCTTAAACTGTAGAGAGGGGTAATTTACATTGACAAATAGATTTTCCTTGATATTATTCAATAAATTTGCTTTAGCAAAAAAGAAAAATGAGTTTTGGAATAACATGGGAATATTTCTTTTCCTTTTTTAGTCTATGAAGAAATAATATTATCTTTTTGTTTATTTCTTTCCAGATTGGTTCTGTAATCCTACTTACAATGGAAAATATAAGTATAACATATATCTAAAATATTTGATGAATGTTGTTTTTTCTTTTGAATCCTAATGTTTCTTAACTATATACTCCATATTTTATCTTTAATATGCAAAATGTCAACTTGTATACTTTTATTTTGTTATTGGACGGTGTGTAGAAACTAAAAAGAAGAGCACATCAAGGTAGAGAGTTGTGTTTTTATTGAAACAGAAAAATAGTGGTACATATCAATGGAGACTATTATTCCCAAATGGCACAAAAGAGATCTAGAATGGGGGTTGAATAAATTATTTAAAAAAAATCAGATTAGAATTGTTTATCAATCGATAAAGTCCACAGTTCTAAGTTTAATGATACAGGGAAATAAGTCACAGTAGTTATATTACAGTTATAAAGCTATTAAAGAGACTTAGTATTTTTAAGAGATTCACAGTCCAAAAGTCTCCTAATCCTCTCTTCCACTCCAAGACTGAATGATCCACTAAGGATATGTAAGTTACTAAAACCAGCTTCACTAAGAACCAATACAACAAAGTGATTTACTAAGAATCACACAAGTCACTGAGACTCGATAATTGAGACTCGATAATTCACTAAGACTTAACCTCTCACAGAGATTGATTCACATAGAATTAAGCAAGTAACTAAGACTTGTCTTATCAATAGATCACTAAGATCTAAAAGGGGTTGTGAGAATATAGTTTGGGGTGCTGTTAAGTGGTTTTTGGTCCTTCTCTGAATGACTTAGTAGCTTGATTGATTTTCTCTAAATTGTATAATGGAGTTTTAGATCATAGAGTGGAACGGTTTATACATTTGAGCTTTTTCCTTTTGATCAATCCTTTCTGTTTGAGGCAGCAATCTTTTTATATTATCTCTTTGGGATTTGTTCATTAAAAAGTTACCGTTGCTCCACTCAGTCTAGGACACTAGTTATCTTGAACTTAATTTGTCTTTGCATTATTGTCTGCTGAACCATTCAGAGTCTCTTTCAACAGTACGCTTACGTGGCCTTTTGACTATGCTTTTATAACTGTTTGGATAAAGGTGATTTGACGAGTCCTTGTTGGCGAAATACATCTGAGGATCACTAGAGAGCAGTTGCATGATGAGACTTATGATCCTTGTCATCACTAGCCACTGACTTGTTAGGAGTTGATACTCTACAATTTTGTCAGTGTAAAATCGTAGAGTTAATCTTTACTTAGTAGATTAATTTTAACTCTACTCTTTTCACTTTATGATTGTAGTGGCTCTACGATTCTGCTCTACGAGTGTCTTCACCTTTTACTATCAGCCATACTTTCTGGGATCTCAGAGTGACTATTTTTTGCTCGACGATCTTGGATAGTTTGTCTATTTACATAACTTAACTCTACGAATTTGAATCAACTTAACAAATTTGATTCTTAAGTCCTTTTACATATAATTTTTTATAAGAACTTTACAATTCTTACTTGTTCGTGCAAATATACATTAATTTCTTTGTCATCATTAAATCAAATAGCAAATAAACATAAATGCAAGTTCTATTACTAACAGAGACAAGTGGTTGAAATGTTAACATCCATGATAAAAGGTTGGAATTTGTTTATCTTTTTTCATTTAAAGTACATTCCATGTCGCACCATAAACTTTCTAGACTAATACTGCTTGTTCTCCACTAGCAACGGGATTTGGTTTATATCTATCTATCTATCCTATTTATTTAAGCATTAACTTATGGTCGTGAGTAACATAACTTGTATTCTAGTCTGACTTCTGCTTTCCTAGAATCATGCGAAACTATAATCAAAATAAAGGGGGAAAATAGAAATAAATAAATAAATCAAACACTATTCATTTTGACAATAATGCCAGAGCAAAAGAAAAAAAGTTCCAATGCAACTTTTGGTCTTTGCTTGCAGTATATGTAAAGAATCACCCCCCATCTTTATCTGATGAAGTGTGGCGATTAGAAAAGATTGGCAGAAAAGGTGCTTTCCGTGAACGTTTGAGTGGAGAAAATATTACCACTGTGAAGGATTTTCGGAAATTCCTTGTTATGAATCCTCAAAGGCTCAAAGAAGTAAGAATCTTTCATCTTATTGCAGCTCTTGCCGTTGTATATTGTTGTTCTTTTAGCATTAAACATTGCTAGCGACAATATGCTAACATTTCTATATTCATCATTATTCTACATTCTGTACTTCTTAAATAGAGCTCAGTTATTGAACATTATAAAATAAAGCTACTTGTTTGTTGCAAAAGAGAACAGGTTCAATGGACAATTTCTTTTATTGTGTCATGCACTTAAACACAACCTCCGCATAAACTTTAACAATCTATTTACAATTTTGCATGCCCTATGGTACACTAGTGTGTAGGTTTTGCATTTGCATGTTGTTTCCTTACATCTTCCTTGGTATGTAGATTTGTAAAATGAAGATTGTCATGCTTCTCATAATTAGGGGTCGAATGTCAGTGGCCTAAATAAAATTTATTCATATGAATTATGAAATTCAAGCTGTCAATTTAGTTTATCTTCTGGGAAATGTTTGGTTTATACCATAATAGTTTAACATTCTGAGGATTTTCATGTCTAATGACATAAAAAAAAATTATTTCACTCTCCTCTGGATATGACATAAGAATATGGTCGTTGTGATGTCTACAGATACTTGGTGTTGGTAACAAGACTTGGGAAGTTATAAAGAACCATGCAATGACATGTGTGATAGATGATGTGGTGGTGCACTTGTACTTCTATCCCAATTCACAACAAAAAACTGGGGTGGTTTTCGATGTTGTGGGTCAGGTGAAGGGACTAGTCAAGGAGTCCCAGTATGTTCTTCTTAATAAGCTATCTGAGAAAGAAAAGGCACGCTTTTCTCCTTTTGCTTGAAGTTTATTTATTTCATTTGTTCTGTCGGTTACTAATATGTTTAAATTGGTTTTATGACAGGGGAATGCCCAAGAATGTGTAATACATGCATTTGGACACTGGAACGAAGTGATTTCTTTCAATGATGAGAACTGTTTCATGGAAATCTTTCCTCACTTCTCAGAGTCGCCCAGGCTGGAGAGTGGTAATGGAAGTAACTGGGAGCCTCCTTCAATGATGAATACACAGCCAGGTACGCTGTCTCATGGTATCATTCCACCCATTAGTTGCATCGGGGAATCAAGTAGGTTGAATGATTCTCACCCTGGAAGTGATGATTTTATGGAAGAGCTCTTGAATGTCCCTGGCGAAGGCTCCTACGGTCCACTCTACAGTCCGGATTCTGTAATTCGTTCTTTTCCTGAGCCCGAGCATCTGCAGTTTCTCAATAATAACATCAACCATGGTCAACCCGAAAGTCCCATTGTGGCTGATAAAACCTCCCCAGGAATCATGTTGGTTGGTTCTCAGGATAATTCTTCTGTTAATATTAAGGTCCATAGGAGATGGAGAAGGGTTTTCATTGTTCTGATCGCGATAGGGAGGACAAATGGACCCCCAGAAAGGATACATGTTCACAAGAAACAGAGAGCATCTTGAAAAGAATTGCTTATTTATTCATTCAGTGTTACAGAATACTTTTTCTTAATTAGAGATGCTGCCAGATGAAGATGGATTGGTTTAGTGTAAAGATGATTTGGTCGCAACACTTGTGCACGAGAACATCATAATAATAAGCATTCCTTTATCTGTTTACATTAACAATGTGTAAATGGTTACTGTGTAGTGTTTGTTAAATATGGAAATGTATGAATTGGGGAGATTCGTATGGTTTATAGTTTTTAATGTTATAGTATAGAACTGTTATTTCTACGAGTAAAATTTGATATTTTTACAAGTTGTGGTGAAACTATTCAAGTCCCTCCTGTTCTCATATGAGCAATGGGGATGAGGTTTATCTTGGAGGTGGTGGCTCATCTACCAAACTTTTTACACAACCTCAAAATATATTTTAGTTAAAAAAAGAAGTTTTAACGGAGCACAAATTAATTATCAAGGACAGATTTGTTCAATATAAATAATTGTTTTGTTCTCCTAAGCTTCATTATTATGTTCCCACCAAAATATGCTGCTGGTTCTTTTTTAATCCTTTCTTGTTATTTACCCATCCATAGTAGCTGGCCCTGCAGACTCGGTTCATCTTCTTCGCGAGCTCTGTTGCTTTTCTAGAGCTAGGTCGCCACCAATGGCTTTCTTATTCAACACAAGTACCTTGTCTCTGCTTCGATCCCGTTCCTAGGTACTTCCTCCTATATACACACATATCGCTAATCGATCTACCATTCCCTCTAGGTATTCTCTTTTTAATTTTTCTATAGATGTATGTATGTATGTATCTATGTACACACATATATGTGTGTGTATTTTACTCTGATGCATTGTATATAAGGCGGAGAATTTGCTATGGCAATCGAGGCGTGGAGTTCACATCGAAACTGGGGCTCGCGAGAAGGCTGTGAGTATTTATGCTCTCTCTTTCTCGTACTGCTATAAGTTTTTAATTATCAATTAGTTTACATGAATCATCTTCGTCTTGGTTTTGAAATTAAGGATCCAAAGATTAATTTCAAATAATTTGATATTGAAGAAACAAGCACTCCATATGATAATATCTGACTAATAGGTACTTTTGAATTGGGGAAGCCTATATAATGTCTGTTGAGTTCAACATCACTATCTATCTGAATATTATAAACTATTAGTAGACAAGACGACGGCTTATTCTTGGCAAAATAGAGATATACTCACATACATTAATTTATTCCTGTACTCCATATTCTGCTATACCAGCTAGACCCTTACTTGTAAATACTCTTTTATTCAGTTTTCTCTCCAGCAGGCCTCAATTTCCCTTATTGGGATTTATTGCCAAAATTTCTTAATGAAACTAGTTAGGAGAAACAAAGAAATATATTAGTTAAGCAAATTACTTTTAGGATGTACTTTTATCTTTTATTCAATTTTCTCTCCAGCAGGCCTCAATTTCCCTTATTGGGATTTAGGGCAAAAATTTCTTAATGAAACTAATTAGAAGAGATAAAGAAATATATTAGTTAAGCAAATTACTTTTAGGATGTACTTTTATCTTTTTAGTTTCTAGCTTTATAGACTTTTTGTGTCTAGTTTCTTGCTAAAGTGCTTAATTTTATGTAAGTAATCTTATATTACTCCAAGCTTTTAAACAATATAAAAGTGTAAATTTGGTAACTTTTATTTTATCTGCTTTTCTTATGTTTTTTGGCAAATGCGCGGGTGTCCATTAGAGAGTTTGAATATCTTCTCCAACTAAAATATCTCTAATTATTTTAAATTTGGAGGTTCAAAGTAAAAGAATGACATATCATTCTAAGCTTTCATTGATTTTGAGGATGACAAGATGTTATGTTTGTGTGGTAAAAAGCTTCTTCTTTCTCTTACATATGCTTTTATATCTTTGTTTGTAGTCTCTACCCCGTTTAATGTTTGCCGAAGCCTGAAATTCTCATGGTGTTCATTTATTTTTTTGCCACTTCACTGGTAATTTACATGATGGCTCATTACTTACATATTCTTCAAAGCCCTCCCATTAGTTGGCATAATTTGGTAATTACCATTTGAAGATGACATTACCATTACCATTTTATGGTCTTTCTAATTTATCCCGTGTTTGCCATGGGAGTATCCTGATTTATGCTGTCCATATTTGCCTAGATTTGCATTTGATAGCATGCATAGGATGCATACTCAGTTTTATTTTCTTGTTCTTAATAGGAACATATTCATCTGTAATTATTAAGGATTATAATTCCACGTCTTTTCTTGACCTTACTTTAACTTGCATTTGTGATTCAATATATTTAGTCTCTTATGCGTTCTGCTTACAGTGAATGATAGTTTTGATCTTTTAGCTCTTATTGACTTGTAAACTAGAAGAGGCAATTTATACGGAATACACTATTTAAATTTCAATATAATTCGTCATGTACATCGCACATTTTCTTTGCATTATTCATTAAACCACCTTAACTTATTCACTGAATGTACGTAAGACTTTATTGTTCTTGTGCTTTGATATCCCTTTACATTGCATGACTTATTATCTTGCAGCTCTTAGCACCAGACCCTGTGTTAGATTTATTCAAATCACATAAGAAGAGCGTGTGGCGCCTTGAGAGGATAGGAGATGTTCTCACTGTTGTTGTTGTAGCTGGTATACCAGCTATTCTCTTACTATAAGTTGAAAGGATATGATTTATTCAGCTTTTATTATTGAACTGTGTAAGAAGATCAAAACAAGTTAATAAATATGGAAATCCTATAAACTGAAAGAAATTATTTGTGCTGTCAAGTCATATGCTTACAAATTTTCTTACCGTGGCCGAGATGAGTTTGATGATTCTTTAGTTTAGATTAAAGTAGTTAGTCATCAAGATCACCATTATAGGTTGACATTTTTTCTAGTTGTTAACTCCCGAAATTATAAGTCAAAATCTTTTGTTATTGTGTCAACCTTTTCCTTGTTTTTGTTTCTTAATGATACCCATGTAACATATTTCCCAACAAAGGCATGTAAGCCCATCCTGAAATATCTGTGTGAAGAAGGAACATATTTGAAGATGTCTTCTTCTCTATAGATCTTTTCTCTTCGAGAGATCTTTGAACTTTTAGTGATTGTGGAGCACGTCTATTGTTGGAGACATGCTTTGAGGTATCTTCTGATGATTCAGGTCTCTAATCAAAATTCATATGCTGTTGGATGTTTGTTACAGGATGTTGCTACGAGATATATGTCAAAGCTTTAATTCGAGAAGAAACTCAGAAACAAGCTGGTGGGAGTGCATAATGATGACCTTTTTTCTTGTATGCATTTTCAGTGCCACTGTTTTCTAGAAAGGCCAAAGTATTTATTTCAACTTTTCAAGTTGAAGACATTTTTCATTTGTTTAGATGGTGGTGGTGGTGGAAATATGCTGGTTAAAACCGGAGTCATGAGATTTCTAAATCTCAGAGCCAAAATCAATGGCAATAGCCATAGAATGAAGTATGTGGTAGTGTGTTTATTTTTATTTGGTTGCTTTAAATGAATTCTGTGAGAAGAAGCTCTTGGTTAGCCATGAGTAATTCCAATTTCATCATCTGTAGAAATTGAAGCTGAAAGGTGAGTTTATACCCATTCAACACCAAGTTTGGAAACCTTGAGAATGATTTTATGCAAGAAGATTCATTAAATTCCATTGTAGATGTGGAATGATCAAAAGTTAATTACAATAGATCAGATGGTTATAAATTGTGGACTAATAATTATCACTAGCACTAGGGAAGTGCTGATGAAACGAATTGAAGATCTAGGAAAGTCGATGCTGTTGCAGTGGGGACTGTTGTAACTTGCCATTAAGTTAATGCGTGGGTGGGTGCATTATTTTCACCTAAATATGTCATGATTATTAGAGTTCCAGTTCTTGAAAGAGTACCAAACCCAACCCAACCATTTGTAATATAGAAATAATAAATTTGCGTCAAAACTATATTTATGATACCTGCTGCTGCATATTTAATTTAAGCGAATGATGTAGGGGGGGTTAGCATCTCATGTTAATTTACAAAATCTTTTTGTTATCAACTGGATCATGACTTGGTCTATTTTTTCTAAATTCTATTCCCTCCTTTCTTTCTTTCTTTCTTCCTTTTTCTTTTTGTTTCATTCCATTCAAAAGCAGGTATGAACCCTACCGACCTACCTATGATGCTGACTAGCAGCAAATTTTATAACTTTCCAAAGGGTTAAAAGGAGAATTTGGATCCTTTCAGAATGTAGAAACGAACCCGCTTGTTTTCTTTTTTCGCCCCTAAAATAATGAGGAATCTGAATAATAGAGTTAGTTGTACGGGTGACATGGTGCAGACACTCTTTCAGAGTGATAAAATCTTATGCCATAATTACTTACCCCACCAAAAATCCTTAATCACTCTCGGTACTAAGTAGTAAAACATCACTCAGTAGTCGGTACATTATTTCACAATTTTTGTAAGAGACTTGTTACGACAAAAAAATAATTATGATTAGATATAATAACATATTATATAAAATATATATATATATATATATTTGTGAGTAATTTATTTAAGTGCCCCTTTGTAATAAAAGTTACGATATTTTTAGTACTTTAAGTAACGTAATAGTAACATATTACTGAGTATATTTTTTGGTTACTCTCATTAATCTATTTTAATAAAAAAAATTACTATCATTGTTTTTCACATTATGTTATTATTCCATTATGATATTTTTGGTTACAACATTACATTGATGGACCACACACTACATAATAAAAAAATATTAATAATACCCAATAATTTCAAATTTTGATGTCAGTTTCTTAATTGTGGAAGAAGAGAACAAAAATATTCAAGTGATAAAATGAACAATTATTTTTTAAAAAGGAAAAAGAAGAAAACTCAGGCGTTTTAGTAAAGGAAAAATTATTACTGCGCGGAAACCGCGATTTGCCGGTAGCTTAGATTTTATTCTTACGACACTACTTTGTGGTCTGAAAAAGACACGTGTTCCTCGGAGGGTAATAACGTCAAACTCCCTTGAGGCCAGACAAAACAATAAAAAATAAAATGAGGAAAATAAACCGCAAGAATAAGGACAGATAAAATTTGTTTGTGAAAAGACTGACAGACCAAAACCAAGTGCTTACGCTTGCCTTCAAGTTCACTACTACTATTACTCTGACCATTCCTAGCTGTAAACGCCCAAATATACATAGAAAAAGAAAGAATCTCTCTTAATTCTCATCATCCCAAAAGTTTTGAGATTTTTGAATTCATATTAAGTTTGAAGAATTGGGAGGGAGGGAGGGAGGGATCATGGCTAGTTTTGCAGGAACAACCCAGAAGTGTAAGGCTTGTGAAAAGACTGTGTATTTGATGGATGAACTCACTGCTGATAACAAAGTCTATCACAAGGCTTGTTTTAGGTGTCACCACTGCAAGGGGACCCTCAAGGTCATTGCTTTTCCTTTACTTTCTCCATCTCCATCATCATATACCCCTAATTTTAAATTCTACTTCTTCACTTGTTTTATCTACAACTATATGATCAACGTCTGTGTTTTTTAAAATATTCTTCATCTCGTTTATGCTTTTTCTGATATGGGTTTTGGTTAAAAATTGATTATGTATGATCAGCTTGCTTGGTCCATTTTGATTTGATGTCTTTGTTTAAGAATTGCAGAATTATCTAGATTTTTTGTGATGATATATGGGTTGCCTTTCAAGTGTATTATCAAGGTTTTATAAATTTAATGATGAGCCAATTGAAGTTAAGTTGAATCAACAATTTTTGAATGTGTTCATTTGCACAATATCTTGGGATGGTTTTATTGGATCTATTGGGATTAAGGGAATGCCTCTATTCTTTAGCTTTTATCCTATAAGCTTAGGTTTCAATGTAAGCATTATGAACTACGGAAATATATGTATCTATAGGCATAACTCTATTACAAGATTCTTAACCAGGGTACAGATTAGAAGAGTAAAGCTTGTGATATTTCAATGAGAATCATTGAACTTTCATAGTGAAAGGTCTTGAATTTTTCTTCAAATGTTATTGGATTACTTGCAGTAAATAGGAGTTAAAATTTACCATATATTTTGCACAGTAATCTTTATCTTCCATCGAAGAATAGTGAACTTTGTTGGTTTTAAAGTATCTATTTATCTTATAGATGTCATATACTTTCTCTAATACGTACAGCAACTTCCAAATTTTAATGTGAAAGGCTTATTTTGAATTTCCTAGAGATATAGGATTATACTCCTTTTATGTGTCCATTATAGCTACTTTAGTTAGGAGCTCATAATGTGCCTCCCTCCCCATGATTTGCCTATTTAGGGCCACTAAGAGTCCCAACTAGTGCCTATGTAAAGTCATTTATCGCCAATTAAACATTGATAGACAAGCCCTGTTCTTTGTTTCTGATCTAAATGAACGCCAAAATCTCTCTTGAACTTGAACCCATTATGATAGATGATTACGTGTTCATGAACTTTAAAGCTTTCACTTGTTCTTGTCCTTTTGATCTCTCCCTCCCTTGTTCTTGGATCACTATAACCTCAAATATAAAACTATCTATTAAATCAGAGAAATTTAAATCTATTTTTGCAAAAATTCAGATCCTGTTTAGCCTTTCCTACATCCTTCACCTATCTTCTTATAAGCTTTACTTATGGTATTCTATGCATATGACCATATCATCTCAGTTGGAGCTCTCTTATCTTAGTATCTACCGAACTACCATCATATTTTAATTTTCTTTATATTTCCTTATATATTACTCTGCTATCTGTTTACTTGGACAATTTCATCTCAATACTTAACTCTATCATATACCAAGAGTTGCATAAATTATGCCCGGTTCCATAAAATTTGAACTTTTCAATATGGTTTAACTTTAAAACTTGTATATACTTTATCCTCGCCTCATTGCCCCCTTCTTGCAGCTGAGTAACTATTCCTCTTTTGAGGGAGTGCTATACTGCAAACCTCACTTTGATCAATTGTTTAAGATGACTGGCAGCTTGGATAAGAGCTTTGAAGGTAGTTTTTTTTGGGGGGTGGGGTAGGGATTGGTATGTATGCTAAAAATAAAATGAAATTCATTTAGTATGTTCTATCTTAAGCTCACCTGTGTTTCCATTTTATTTCTTAGGCACTCCAAAAACAGTCAGAGTCAACAGATCTGCTGAACAGGTGCTCCATCGTTTAGTTTCACCTCTCTCACTCACACAGCTACAAATTATTTTACATGAGGTTCAGGTTTATTTTGATGTTTGACTTAATATATTCAATTGACTACGTATTCACAGGGCCATAACAACAGTAAAGTCTCAAGTATGTTTGGAGGAACTCAAGAGAAGTGTGTAGCTTGCAATAAAACTGTTTACCCTATTGAAAAGGTAATTACGTAATGGAAGGAGTTTTTTTTTGGGTCGAACTATTACTGATCAATTTTCCTTTTTTACTTGAGCTCAATATTAGTTTAATACTAATTTTCCTCACTGTTGTTGCAGGTGGCGGTTGATGGTACCGCATACCACAGGGCTTGTTTCAAGTGCAGCCATGGAGGCTGTGTGATAAGTCCATCAAATTATGTAGCTCATGAGCAGCAACTTTACTGCAAGCACCATCATTCCCAGCTCTTCAAGGCAAAGGGGAACTTCAGCCAATTGGACAAGCAAGATCAAGCTAAAGGAGTGACTGAGAACACAACAGCAGTGTGATGCCACCACAATTTTCGTTGTAATTTCACATTTTATTTAGCAAAAAAAGACTTGGAAGCAAGAGTCTCATGCAACTGTTATAGTATACAACTAGAGATGTTTTGGTTGCCTTTTTGTCTATTTATGTTATCGGAGACAATTTTCACTAGGACGAGTGTGAGTGTGAACTTTTAATTTTGTGATGTGTGATTATCTGAATAAATTACTGGAGAATTGGTTTGAGTAAATGTTTGAAGTTTTGATGCGGTTCATGCTCTCTGGCAGGATTTTTCTTCATCTGCGCTTTTGTGATTCTTTCCTTACTAGGAAGGAGTATTTGGTCACTAAGGTCAGGTTACATAAATGGCAAAACAAAATAAAAATAAAAGATTGAATCATTAACCATGTTAAAAAGTTGTAATCCTCCATTTTTGTTTAAATTCTCCAGAACTAGTAGAGATCGTAAAGCCCTTTTCAAATCTTTCATTATTAGTAGCAGTAACAACTGTTTTTGCTCTTCATCATCCACCACTTTCCCCGCCATTTCCACTCCACAAAGCCCAGAATCAAACAAGTCCTCTTCAGTCCTTCCAAATAGAAAAACTCTCTCTAAGCTGCTAAACCTACGCCCACCACTCTCTCTCCTCAATCAAATCCTTGCTCTAACAATCACCCAGTCCTTCTCATCAAGCTCGCACTTAATTGACTCTCTCATCCATTGCTACCTCTCTGCTAATAGCCTCGCCACGGCAAGATCCTTGTTCGACAGTTATCCTTTGCCATCACCCCCAAACTTGCTATGGAATCTCATGATAAGGGCTTACTCAAAACTTCCCAATTCTCCAGTATCCATCAATCTATTCCGTCGAATGATCACACTAAGGGATGCCATGCGGCTTTGTTTCCCAGACAAGTACACATTCACGTTTGTAATTACGACATGTACTCATCAAATGTCAGTTGTACATGGTCGAATTGTTCATTCCATGGTCGTGAAAAATGGGTATGAATCTAATCTA
Source organism: Hedera helix (assembly GCA_947179155.2). Lineage (NCBI taxonomy): Eukaryota > Viridiplantae > Streptophyta > Magnoliopsida > Apiales > Araliaceae > Hedera > Hedera helix. Next base: position 46,563,239 of record OX359270.1, read on the forward strand.
TACGTGGGCAATTCATTGATCAATATGTATTGTGTTTTTGGACTAATGGAAGATGCCCGCAATGTGTTTGATGAAATGTCGGTGAGAGATGTGTTCTCGTGGACTAGTCTGGTTTGTGGGTTTGCAAAACAAGGGGAGATGGATGGTGCTTGCAAAATATTTGGTGTGATGTCTGCTCGTAATGGGGTATCTTGGGCAGTTATGATTTCTGGTTTTGTTAGAGGTGGGAGGTATATCGAGGCCCTGAGATATTTCCATGACATGTTGTGTTATGATCATAAGGTGAAGCCTAATGAGGCTGTTCTTGTTTGTGCGTTATCTGCATGTGCTCATCTGGGGGCCTTGAATCAAGGGAAGTGGATTCATGTTTATATAGACAAAATAGGAATAGCTGTTACTTCAAACATCTCCACTGCTCTAATTGATATGTATGCAAAATGTGGGAAGATTGATTGCGCAAATCAAATTTTTAATGAGGTTTCTCGACCCGATGTTCATAATTTTACGAGTATGATCACAGGATTATCAAGTCATGGGCTTGGTAAGGATGCATTACGTGTCTTCAATCAAATGTTAGTCAAAAAAGTTAAACCTAATGAGGTTACTATTCTTGGGGTTCTAAATGGATGCAGCCATGCAGGTCTTGTGGAGGAAGGTTCTTCAATATTCTTCAATATGGAGAGTTTGTGTGGAATTGTGCCAAAGATTGAGCACTATGGCTGTTATATTGATTTACTTGGTCGTGCTGGTGACTTGGAAAGGGCATTCAGAGTTGTCAAAAGCATGCCTTTGGAGCCCGATGTTATTATATGGAGGGCTTTGCTAAGTGCCTGTAGAGTCCACCATGATGTTAATCTTGGAGAGCAGATAATGAATCATATTGAGCAAATAGATTCTAGTGGGCATAACGGTGGTTGTGTGTTGCTTTCGAACTTGTATGCTTCTCTTGGTAGATGGGAGAGAGTTGCTCATGTCCGGAAGCTAATGGGTGAGAGAGAGAATAAATCAAGTCCTGGATGTAGTTGGATTGAGTTGAATGGTGTTGTTCATGAGTTTCGTGTTGCTGATCATTTCCACCCGCTAATTGTAGAGATTCGAGACAAGCTTAATGAAATCTTGAGAAAGGCTAGATTAGGAGGCTATGTTGCTAATACTATGCAAGTTTCATTTGATTTGAGCGAGGAAGAGAAAGAGCAAGCAGTGGCTTGGCATAGTGAGAAGCTAGCAATTGCCTTTGGTCTGATGAGTACTGAGCCAGGGACTTCTATTAGGATAGTGAAGAACTTAAGAACTTGTGAGGATTGTCATACAGCTCTAAAGGCCATTTCAAAAGTTTTTGATAGGGAAATAATTGTTAGAGACCGCACTCGTTTCCACACTTTCAGAGAAGGAAACTGTCTGTGCAATGATTATTGGTAGTTATCTGTTTTCTCATACTGCAAATGCAGGAAATGCTAGTTTAGCAACAATGAGTTCATCAATTAATATCATCTCCAGATCATTGTCATGGACCACCTTTGAAAATGTCACAGGCTGGTTGAAGGATTGGCATGGACTTGGCATTTTGTAATCAAAAGGTACCAATACTCTTTTAAATGACTCAGGAAAGGAGCTTCACAAATCTTGAAGCAAATAGAGACCATTCATTTTTAGTCATCTGTTTGTGAATCCAATGATTGGGTGGACAACATGTGACAAAGGAAATTAATTAGGTTAGAGTATATGGGTAATATAAATTAACATATGCTGTTCAACAGTTATTTCAGTTACTATGTCAATGGCTCTGTCTCAAGTAGACTAGATACCAAGTTAAATTGATTATATGATTGTTGTGCAACAGGCAAGATACAGAAATTTCATGATTTCAGGACATTATAATCTATAATCAACTACAACATGATTCTCAATAATATTAGCATAAGCCAAAATAAACAACAGAAGACTTGTATTGTTTGCTCAAGACTAACGGCGTTAGTCGAAAATCCTTTGTAAGTGCCGTTGCGAAAATGAATGTGAAACCATAGGTGGTGAATTGATAGTTTCCGAACCACTCAAGAATTTGGGTAAACCATAGGTGATTTTGATTTTTTGAATGTTACTCTAAATTTTTATGCTCCACAGTTAGTTACCATGTTTGATTGTGGAAGGTTCTTAGGTACATTTCAATCAAAATTACATTTAAGTGTACTCAGCCACTTAATCCATGCTGTCTTGCCAAAGCAAAATCACCACCAATCCTTCAGTTCTGGTCCCTGGTTTATGTATCAGATAATAGTAGTATCTCTTGCCTTTGGTGTTCATTACTTTTCTATAAAGAGACTAAATCAGGTGGTATCAATGGCTGTCCAAAATCCTATAAGTTGTTTAGTATTTCAAGTGCAAGTGTGATTAAATCATATTAAAAAAGTTACTTATGAATGATTACATGAACTCGGATGACTCACATGTAAGATATTCTAATCATTGTTATGAGTTTAATGATCTGAGTGCACCTGGGCACCTAATATTCCACGCTTATGGTGATCTCTCTCCCCCCCCCCCCCCCCCCCCCCCCCCCCCTATTTGAAGGTTTCTTGTGCTTTTTTTTCTATTAAAAGCAAAAAAGTAGCAAATAAGAAAGAAAAAGGAAAAGCCATCTTTAAGTTTTCTACTACGAAGTCTTAAAGGAAGAGAAGGATCTAACGGCATTGTCGGTCTAGGCCTAATAATGATTCGATTCTAAGAATGCACTATAAAGATGATTGATATCATTGCCTCAAAGTCAAAATATTAAAGCATAATACTAATAATCCCTTGTATTTTACTATTCTTTTTAAAGAGTATCGACTGTAAATAGATTTTATTCAGTTTTATTCTTCATTTTCTTAGGGTTTTTTTTTTTCCTTTTCTGATTATCATGATTATGATGTCAAATGTCTTTTCAAGCTCTTATTAATGATTGGAAGGAAGTGCAATATATCTAAATCTGCAGTTTATGTCACCAAACCATGATCAGCTAGCTCAACATGGATTTTATGGTGATATTTCTGTAGCATGTAACAAATATTAACATGTTCATTGTAGCAAAGAACCAGAGTCAAGTATTATGGTAAAGATTTGTGTGCTTGTCCAAATTATTGTATTGTGTCTTTAGTTTTTGCGAATATATAAATCTCCATTTTCCGCTATCACATTTTGCACATGGGAATTATGTTTTTGTTGATTCCTGGTTTGAACTATTTTGCTTAAAATACATTCAATCAGTCTAGTAGTAGTGTCCTTGTTTAGACTTAAGATATAACAACAAAGTAGCTATTACTATCTCCTAGCACAGGTCTGATAATTAATTATGTGCACAAAACAATGAAAATATTTACTAATTTAGTTGCAATTATGTCATTGGGCAAAGTTAAGAACCAGCAACAGCAGATTACATAGATAGATGTTAAATTGAGTAGCCCTGTGTTTGCTATACATGCTCTGCTCTACACTTGATTTTAGCCATTTAAGTAGGTCAACGATCTTTGACACATCCGAACCTGCTCTGCTCTGCTAGAAGAAACCCTTTGGCCTTTTGTACCGCAACCGCTTCACAATATCCAGGATGCGTTGTTGAGCTAGCGTTGCTTCTTGTCATTAACTCAAATAAGAAAAGAAAAACATGATAATATCAGCTTCTGGCCTCAGAGATGCTCTGTAGTGAGGGATGCCATCCTCTTGATTTAGCTGTTGATGATGATGATGATGATGATGCGGAGTTTGTGGATGACGATGCTCTTGGCCGATGTCTATCATGTTTTATCACCTACACATACACATATCATTTGGAGAAATGAATTATTAGATGCATATTGTTTTATTGGACCCTTTGCCATTTGTTTTGTTTTATCATAGTTAGTGTGTGTGTGTGTGCTGGTTACTATAATTTCCTTTCAACCTAACTTTAAGCATATAAATCATTTCAAGCATGAAAAGATCCACCTTCTTTTGCTTTTTAAGAGGACCGACTGCCCTTGCCTTAAATAAATTTCTTTGTTTACGACGAAAAACATATAGTAAATATTGTATACCTGTTTGGGTTTTTTCTCCAATTCATATCTAGTTGCAGCTGCTGTAGTATGTAAATCTGAGCTTGTTTTCTCTTCCCTACCAGATGATTCTGATTGTTTCTTCTGCATCTTTGCATACTTTTTTGCCCACAACCCCTTCATCACCTCTACAAAAACGAATTAATCAACTTCAACAAAAACAAAAACAAAAGGTCTTCCTTTCAAAAAAAAAAAAAAAGAGTAGACAACAATATTAATTTTACCTTGAGCACTGATGAGTCTGTAAGTATGGCCTAGGACAAGAGTATCGGTTGGACGGAGAAGTTTAATACCAGTAATGCGAAGAGGTTCGTTGTTTGTGGCGGTGGCGGCGGAAGGGTACAAGGTGGTGGTGAGGAGAAGAGCAACATAGTGGCCAGGATACATCTTCATAATATCAGTAGCAGGAACAGGGGAATACAACTTGTATACTCTACCAGAGGGCTGTTGTATTACTAGAGTTGCATTATCAATGGCTTGGCAGTTCCCCATCCCCTCCCTCTCTCTCTCTCTCTCTCTCTCTCTCTCTCTCCCAAGCAAAAGAAGAGGAGGGAACGGTATGGCAACACTCTCTTTATAGCCACCAACCTCACCACCTCTCCCTCTCTATCTAAAATTATTTCAACAAAAGCCTTCTTTTTTCTTTTTCTTTTTCTTTTTTAAGTAGAGGGCCTTATGATGATACTAGTATTCTTAAAATTAAAATATATGGTTACGATAATCACACTTCTTAAACTTACTAATCTGTCTTATTTTGACTTAATTGTATAAGCAGCAACGAAATAATTATTTTAAATTCATTTAATTTACAAAAATAAAACGTGTAACATGAAGGAGAATAATATACTTGTATATAGTTTTATAGTAGTATTAAAGCATAAACAGAGTAAGAATAAATAGAAATTAACTGAATTTTCTGAGAAGTATATAGTAATACATTTAGCTAGCTATTCAAGAGCTGCACAAAGTAAGAGTAGGGTCGTATTAACAAAACTTGGGGGCAGTTTTGTTAAATTGTCAAAGAAGAGTGGTATTTGCATTTAAAAAGAATGGTAGACAGATCTGACGTGGTGAGCTGTGAATGGTTATTAAAGTAGTGCAGCAGCACACGTACGTGATGATTACCTCATGCTTTCCTTTGAATTGGTACGTTACATATATTTAATTAATACATTAATTAATATTTTTACAATAAATTTTAATATTTTTATAAATAAAATTTACGTATAAAATATATAACGATAATTTAATTATAGTTATATATCTATAACAATATTTTTATTATAAAAACATTAAATATCAGTTCTCTAAATAAACTTTTCATGTTCTCTTCATCGTAAACATGTATGTATCTATGTAACACTCCACACAACTTAATTTACATAAAATTATTTCACAAGGACATTTTAGATCAATCATCAAAGTATTATTATTGTCGCTGATTATTTTTAAACAAGTATAGATTGTTAATTTCAAAAAAAAAAAAAAGAGGAGAATTATTGTACCTACCGTGATATTTGGAGAGAGGGATTCATCAAGGACTAAGGCCATATTTATTTCGTAAGTATTATAATATCGGAATTATAATATTAAGACATAAATTATAATTTTTAAAATTATGTTTATTTATAATAATTATATTTTGAATAAAAATATTAATTTTATATTTGTCTTGTTTTTTTTAAAATTTGGATTTCGGTTTATTAATCTAGAGATTATAAAATGAATTAATATGAGAGACTATTTAATATCATGTTCAATCAGAAATTATAATCCCAAAATTATTAAATTATTTTATAATCCTTAGATTAATAATTTTAAATTTAAATTTAAAAATAAATAAAATATTTTTGGAATTAATAATTTTATTTTAAATATAATTTTTATAAATAAATATAATTTTAAACTTATAATTTATTTTCTTAAATTATAATTTTGAAATTATAATTCTTGTAAATAAACATAAGGCATCATAGAAAATGAGTAATTTTTTTCCATCAAAATAGCACATCTGAAAGGACTCGAACACAGTCGGTTTAGAATCGATCAACTTTTTGACGAGGAATATAATATAATTTTCTTTCAAATTTTATATCATGTAAGAGACTTTAAGACAAATTCAGTAAAATCTATTGGCATAAGAAATTGAAATATCGATGTGATTAATTTAAGTACATTTAAACCTATACAATTTTTTTTTTTTTTTAAAGCTTATGTTGATACAATTAAATTATAAATATTACTCCATCCGTCTAAGTTTATTTGTTTTAATTTTTATTTTTTTTTAATTTGTTCAAATCTATTTATAAAAAATCATTAAAAATTACATAACATATATTAAAAAGAGTACCACTATTAATTTTAATATTAGAAGTATAACATACTTCTTTTTTCTCTTCTCCCTCTCTCCCCTATTTTATTAATTATTTCAATTACAATTAAGAGATTAATTAAAATTTTAAGAAATAGTTAAGAGATTATTTTTTTTTTAAAAATGATAATAAAATATTTAAAATGAATAATTTTAAGATAGATTTTTTTTAATAAACTTATATTTTAAAATCAAAATAAATAAATTTGGATGGAAAGAGTAACATAACTTACTTTAGACTGGATGAATGTTGAGAATGGGAAAACCAATTCAAATGCGAGGGAGACGTTTAAATGGAATGTATATAATAAATGCGTGAACACGTACGTACATAGTAGAAAAAGTGGTTTGTGGCCTACCGATGTTCAACCGAAACAAATTGAATCGAATGGGTATTAAAATTATAAATAATTCAATATTAAAATTAATATCGATTAAATCAGTATACCGTATCAATTAGTCATTTTGATACTGATTTTTATCCAAAAAAAATTGAATATTATTATTATTATTAATATTTTTATTATTATTTATTATTAATAATAATAATTATTATTATAAAAAATAAATAAAAATAAATCGGTATAACCGGCACGGTCCGGTATATACCAGATCTCCAAAATACTGAACTAGTACCAAACTGGTTGGTACCGGTATACCGAACCAGTACCAGATCGGCCATTTTTGTACCGAATCAGTATCAAATCGGCTATTTTTGTACCAACGTTAGGACTGGTCCAGTTCACCCAAAAAATCGATTGTATCGAAACTTTTGATCACCCCTACCCGCACTCATTCACCTTTCTTTCTGTCTCATTTCTCCGTACCAGACAATTTATTTCACAAATCACCATTTTTTTTTATTAATAATACTCTCTAAATAATAATAATTTAAAATATAATATTACCTCATTTGAGATATATAATAATCTCGTGCTGAAGCGTAACAGTTATGCGAGGTGTGTTAATATTATATTAATTAAAAGTATTTACTCTATTTAAAAATTAATTAGGTATATATTTTTAGAACAATGAGTTTAAAAAAAGAATATATATATATATATATATATATATATATATATATATATATATATATATATATGTGTGTGTGTGTGTGTGTGTGTGTGTGTGTGTGTTTATGATGTTTATCTAAGTCATAAACTCGGAGAACAAGTTAACAATTTTTGAAGTCTTTTTTGATTTTTCGTAAAATGCCTTTCAACTTTTATTATTACTTTTTAAAAATATCTTTTAACTTTTATAATAATTCTTATTTTATACTTATAAACTTTAACTTTAATTCTCAAAATTTTAACTTTTTAAAATTAATACCATAACATAAATTATACGGATTACTAGTTATAAAAAAGAGTAGGTCGATGATAATATTATAAATCCGTATAGGATATAATTAATGATATGAATGATGAATGGAGTGGAGTGTTTAACTTTTGTTATATAAGTTCAGATTTATGTGGACCCGTGAACTTTGAAGTTGTAGCAGATAAAGAAATAGGGTTTTCTTAACATGTACTCTTAGAATATATATTAAGTGTGAAAATTGAGAGACGAAACTTATTAAATATTATTTATTTATGTATTTATATTAAATTCAATACATAAAAAATAATATATTAGTGAACCTCATTTATTGAATTCAGTGCATATATATAAATAAATAATATTTAATGGGTCCCGGCTCTCGATTTCCGCACTTAGCATGCGCCCTTAAGGTACATGTTAAGAGGACCCAAAGAAATAAGGAGTTGTTTGATTAGAGTTGAAAGAGATTGAATGGCTGAATCGGTCAGTCATTTAGTGCGTTTGTTTAGAGTTAAATGGAGTTAAATGCCTGAATCGATCAGATTTTTTGACTAAATGACTAAGTTTAATTTTTTTAACCGAATGGTTAAATTCCGGCTGAATGAAGTAAAACAAATTTAAAAATTAAAAAAATATATTAAATATTATATTAAGTAATATTAAATAAATTTACAATAACTTTGAATTTTTTTCAGATGGGTAAACTAGTAAAAATATGTTATTCAGATGTTTTAGATATGTCACTTATCAAATAACTTTTTTTATTCAATATTCAGAAATCTATTTCATTCAGTTTATTCAGTTTACTTAAGAATTCGAAACTATTTCATTCAATTTTTATCAAACATTCCCTAAATTCCCCTAAATAGTGGTAGACAACTAGACGTACTACTAAGTCTCTGATTAGTGTAATTATGAATTCATGCACCAAACGATCGAGCGCCTAGCCAAATTATGAAAGTAATATATATACATACATACATACATATATATATATATATATAGTTCCAAACTTGTTTTTCATTTCTTCTTCAAACTTAATTGCATGTATGGCATGTACGTAGATTAGCGGAATTTGCATGAAAAAAATTGCTCAAGTAGAAAACGTTTAACGTTAATTGAACCTAAAGACGTAGATGGTTGACTAATACTAATGCTAATGGTAGAAGGGAGTCAAGGGACAGTTTTGGGTTTGCCAACCATAAATCCTAGCTACAAGTCTTAATTGGAAATAATTTCATATAGTAGTATTAATTACATGTGTTAGGTGTGGATGGTACGTAGCTCCTTCCCTACTCATCAATGTACATACCAGTCCTAATATGTACGCTTCTGATCATTTGAAGTTAAATCTGCATGCATGGGTACAAGTTAGTAAAGCAACCATTAAATATATTGTTGAAAGAACTCTTCTTCAACTATTTATTTGTGCATGATTTTCAAGCAAACAGACTACTGGGTAGCATTCAACACCTTTTCTAATTCCATGTATTAAATTAGGTGGGACTAACATATATCCTGTAGGTCCCAATGTCACTACCATTTTTTTTTTTTTTTTAAGTACATAATTTAAACTCACACATATTATTTTAACAGTATAAAAGTTTAAATTCTCTCTTTTTTGATACAAAATAGATGAGGATAACCATTCAATCTAAATTAAACCCCTTCTATAATTTTCTACGTCGATCACCCCGTTAGTACCAAATTTCATAGTTAATTCATTTAATCTATGTTTATTTGCAAAAAATATAATTGAAATTGAACTATTTATCTTAATTTAATACCACTTTGTACTATTTAATTATTTGATGAAGGATTATTAGTCCTTCAATATTAGATTATTAGTCCCATAAAATTATTTAATAGCTTAAAATAAGAGGGATTATTAATCTCAATTTTTTTATGGGATTATATAATTCCACATAAATAACCTTAGGAATAATATAAAAAAATAGTCTATAGGACTATTAATCCCCAATCATAGGATAAAATAGTCAAAAGTAATGTTAAATTAATACAAATAGTCTAATCTCAAGTATATTTTTTTGTAAACAAACATAACCTCAGGGTTCTTAATTGTAAGCAGGGCCGGCCCTGAGAGGGTGCAGAAGGGGCGACGGCACAAGGCCCCTAAATTCAAAGGGCCCATGATTTTTTTTTTTTTTTTTACTAAATACGAATTTTTGTGTGTGTATATGTATACTTTAAAAAGAGTAGATTGTTATTTTAATTAATGATGAATTTTGATATAAATTGTGCTTTATATATTGGTGCTAATAAAAAAAAATTATATGCAAGAGAGGGTCCTTATTTTTTTTTTTGCATAGGGCCTCTAAACTCTCAAGACCGGCCTTGATTGTAAGGTCTAATTTTCCTTAATATCGGAATATTTTAAAAAAAAACCCTTATGTCCCTTTACCAAGAACAAAAACCACAGCGACCGCCTAGGGTTTCCACTATTTGTAAAAGCTTCCTAGGTCTTACAATTTGTGTTTCATATGCATATGCATGGAGGAAAAAAGAAGAATAATTAGGAATAGAACAAACCTAATTAACTCATTTTGAGCCTTGCTAAAAGTTGTTCACTTTGATGTAGAATTTACAATCCAATAAACAAATACAACATAATATAAAAGAAAAATTGATATTTTTGTAAGACTCTACTAACATGAAAGTGAATTTCACTTACTATTTATGTAAGTAAAGTCTTATGAAAATATCAATTCATATAGACAGCTAGATTCATATGGACAATCGCAACTAGATTAAAAGATTTTGACCCAAATTTAAACCATACTAGTACTACATAATTAAATAATTCTAAAGGTAGTGATAATGATGGACTGGATATATAGTAGTAGTAGCAGTAATATTTATAGGTGACGGTCAATATAATTCTGTCCCTAAAAATCCTCCATAAAAACTGAAAAGTCCATGTACCCAACCCATCATCCACTGTGATGATTGAGCCACATTTTATTTACCCGAAGATTTGAATTTTCCAAAGACTCTTTTGGAGCTCACCACATGCTGCTAGTGCTCCATGATATGCTGGTTAGCTTTTAAAAGTTCAAATATAAAGTGAACGGTATTCGTGCAACAGAATATGCTTTTGCCCTTTTTTCAGATGGCTATCTTCAAAATGGCAATGCATAGCATGGGCCTTCACCTACCTAAACAAGCATATCTATACAGTATACACTGCAGCATTAGGCAAGATCACCAGCTTTTGCGTCTTCATCTAGTTATGAATTGAGCCCTGTTTGGAATTATCACATGTCAGTATTTCCCCCCCATATTTCTTGGGAGTATACTTTTGCTTATAAAAGGCTCTTTTTAAACACCCAAACAATATTTTAACAAAAAGTCATTCCATACACTATCAACTTTGAATTTCATACCTAATTCTGGACAGTCAAAAGGGTAAAATTTACATTGTATAAAGAATATAATTGGAATAATTCAGATTTTGGTGCTAAAATTGAAATTTTGTAAAATTTGCAGGTTCACTTTTGCAGTTTACCCTTAATTTAATTTGCTTCTTGTAAAATATGACCACCATCGTATTCTCTTTCTATAATACTCCCTCGTTCCAAATTAATTATAAGATCACTATTAATTTTTAAAAATTAATTTAAGATATTTTTAAATTTAAAATTAATATAAAATTTTAAAATAATAAATCTTACAACTAACGGTACTCTTTAACTAAGTTATAATATTTATAATTACATTAACATAAATTAAATAAATTCATATTAATTTTAAATTTAAAAATTAATATTAATTATATAATATGAAACGGAGAGAATATAAGAATGAAATATACGGAACTTAAAATATTCTTGGCACCAATTTTTGCAGACAAGATATTGCCTTTACTTACTAACTTTGTATAACAAGATTCTTATTTAATGCTTTTTGGTGAGTCCCAGATTCGGGACCAACAGCAAGAGCTGTGGGTGGATCTAAATAAATAAGAAAAGGATAAAGACATTGATTTACATCTGACATTTCATATGCAAATAAAGTCGAAAATCATTTTCCTCCCAATATTAGATCCTAGTTGCTAGTAATCAAATTAGCAACATAATATATTAATATCCAAAACCATAAATTTATACAAGCCCAATTACAGAATTTACTGATATTGCCATTAGCATTCCCAAGAACATGCCAATGCAGAAACAGAAAATCATGATTTGATAACCAAATAGGTGCTACAAAATTATCCATAGCAAAATTGCTTCCTGTTACTTCAGATCTACGTCATCCATTTAAAATTTACAGCAAGATAAATAATAAAATAAATATGCTATATATGAATATGTTTAAATATTCAAACATATTTTTACTACTTTAGGGTAACTAGTTACAAAGGACGGACAACCACCATGTAGTACCTGAGTCCCAGAAATAGCTTTAAAAAGCTATCGAGGGATCAAGATTTGCCAGTCAGAAGAGCCCCTTCGGACTACTCAATGCGTGAATCACACCGCTGGAAAATATTTGTTGAGATTAAAGGGTAGTGAATAGAATTCCTCACTTCTTGGATCGGCCTTAAAGGACTGGAACTTGTCCCACCAGTGCTTGCCTCTGTCTTTCCTAATTGAACCATCCTTATGCAGTGTGTTGTCCAGGAAATATGCTAAAAAGCCGGCAACAAAGGCTTCTGATGAGAAGGGGACATTCACAATGTCGTTGAACTGCCAAGTAAAGGGAGAAATACAATATTTCAGTATATCATAATCCAGCGGCCAGTATGAACTGATATTAAACTAAAACTTGAGACAAATAGAGAGAGATTCCATAGTTAAAGTAATTTTGTGCCTACCCATCTCCCACTTGTGTGAACAGGACCAAAGCCTTTGATGGCGGTGTACTCATTGAAGTACTGGGCAACAGAAAATCCCATAAAGACAGAGAAGCCGAGTATGAATTTTGTCCGGAAGCTGTTGAGGTTGCAGAACTGAAGGAAACTTAAACCTGCTGCACCTGCGCAGATATGATACGACAAATTCAACATCAATTTTTCTACAGACTACAGGTATAAAATGTTAGGAACATCAGTCACTCGCTTTCCACTCCATATAAACATACCCACGTAAGCAAAGAAAAGGCAATACAATGCAGCAAAGATTGGTGTGGGAATAGAAGCAAAGACCGCTCCAAATTTTCCTGCAGGATCATTGTAAAAATGATTGACAAATTAGAACAATGTGCACATAAAAGGAGATCAAAAGTTTTAAGTATTCAAATTCTAAAATAAAATTAATCTACCCAGAATGGAAAAGAAGATCATAAAGCCAGAAGATATCTGTACAACTCTTCGACTGCCGACACGAGTTAATGCCAAAAGACCAGCATTCTCACTGCAGACAAATCACGCCTTAGGTCAATAAGAATTTCTTGTTTGTGGTCAATCAATATATAAATGGTTATGCAGCAGAAAGGTCGTCAACTTGTAATGCGGTGCCTTACATGGATACCGAAGATCCATTCACAGTTCCAAATAACCCAGACAACAAGATGCCAATTCCCTGATAATAGAATAAACACTCAATTCAGTACAGAAACATTTTTCATAATTTCATCAATAGTCTCAACTCTCATTAAGATCGTCAAGTGGCAATCATGATCTCTTAGATGATTCCTTTTTCAGGTTTTTTTGCTTTTCTTTTTATGCATCCAGAACAGTTCCGCTTACGTTCCAACTCCAAGTCAATCATATTGTGCATTGCATTGTCAATCAGAATGCAGTTGGATAGGCATTTGTGCGTGTGTGTAATCATTTGAAAAACTGAAGGAAAAAACTATTCAATTAACAATCTCAAGGTGGACGTTGCATAAGAAAGGAAAATGCATTGCCATTAATTTACCTGCCAACCCACGCCACGGCTGAGAATAGAAGGCGGCAAGGGAGTTGCGCTTGCATATCTTGACACCGCAATAAAGCCACCAGTGGACTATACACATTAGAAGCATGTCAAAATCAAATGCACTGAATTAAAACTTGAAGTAGTGTGAAGATTCATTTCCATTTGAAAGTTTTACCAGGGTGGTGAGGATGCGACACTCTTATCGGCCGCATGGCCCACATAGATGCATGCCTGCTATTTCTATATTTTTATAGAATAAGTATGCATGCCTTCTACCTCTATATTTTTATAAAATAAGTATGCGTGCCTGCTATCTATATATTTCTATGAAATAAGTATGCACGTCTGCTATCAATCGAGTATAAACCATTCATCTCTAAAGATGTTACCGCACATTTTTCGAAATATTTAAATCTTCACACTAAGGAGAAAATAATCCACATACAATAAAATGACGATAAGAAATTAAGAGCTAGTGCAGTTTTTATTTTCCTTTGATAAAGGGGAAACAAATATGTCAGTGGCAAATTTGTACACTAAGAAGGAAAATTTTAAAATATAAATGATGATACTTGTGATAGGAAGAAATACAAATAATATGATGCTCACGGGCCCTCGCCACTCCATTAGTCTAGTCGCATTAAGAGATGAAACGGACCTCTACAAGAGCGACAAATGAAGCCATCATCATGGCAAAGGCTTCACCCGCATCAAATGAAGGTGCTCCCCATTGAAATGGATATGGAACCCTAATCCTGCAAATGCAAAATCGGAAGCAACAATAAGAAATGGTCTCTTACCCAAGTCATCATGCAACACTAATCTTCATATTACATGCTACAATATTTAATAGACTAACTCAAAACAGTCAGTTAGAAATTTGAAGTGATACCTCATTTTTTTTATATGGGAAGAGAGCGAGAGAGAAGAAAATATACGAAATGAAAGCATTTAAAGACTGAACAAGAGAATATTAAGAGAGAGAGAGAACTCTACATAAAATAGTATGAAAAACCATAAATAACTAGCTTTGTGCATTCAAATTGTATTTTAATTCGGCATAACTTTACTCATCTATCCATCTATATATAAGAGCAATCAGACTTCAGAAAAAGTTTAACATCTTTAATCTGTCTATTGTAATTTGTTTCATATTCTTTTTATTATTTATCAAACAAGCCTTTACTATGGTACTCCAAGAGCATCACACTTATTAAGGAATAACAAGAATAATGACATGAGGTAGTGGTGAGAAGCTCATGCAATGAATTGTCAAGCCTTGGCAATGAAGCATCAACACCTTACTTATTCACTTGCTTTGTTCTGATGAAAGAAATATCAACGCAAATGTTCAAAAACAGTGATTGCAGTCCAGGTATGGTTGAATTATACAGGAAAGAATCTCAAATCATCTCGATGTTAAAAATATCCAACAAATTTTGGAATTCAATCATAACATGTACAATAAATAATGGGCAAATGTAGAGGTGAATCATGACCAGAATATGCTTACCATGGAGCTCCACCTATAAGTCCAGCACGATCTGTACGGCAGCTTGTTTGCGTCTTTGGTGCTGTACCATTATAGGCTCCACCCACAGTAAGTAGGTGAGCATAGATCCATACAATTACCACCGAGAATAAAACAGCGAAACGGTCAAAGATATGTTTTCCTGGGCGTATAAGATGGGACAAATACTGCAAATTCAAGCAAACGAAATATGTATAGGTAGTTGGGAACAGTTCCAATACAGATAAGCTTGATATTTTTTAAAATCTTTTCCAGTTAAAGGAGAAATAGGAACAACCATTATACGCAAGGGAAATAATTATCCAACAAAAAAAATCACCTGAGAGAAAATAATTAAAATGACAAGCTGTGGCAATCCAATTTCAACACATTTGGCAACCTAATTCACCAATGCAAGAGTTCAGGTCCAATTACAAAATGCCAAACAAGCATATAGCCTCTCAAACAGAGTTTGTGCGTGTGTGACAGAGAGAGAGAGAGAGAGAGAGAATTTAATAACAACAAATCAATCATCCATCCAAAATGCAGCATACATGTGTGTGTGTGTGTGTGTGTGTGTGTGTGCACGTGCGTGCGCGCGTGTGTAACTTACACCAGGGAATCCAAACTCGTAGAGCCCAAAACCAGCAAGAGCAACCAAAGGAACAGCTGAGAGTGGACTCAAAAACCTAATAAGAACAAATAGAGAAAAATAAATTATTGAACACCATGGATGGCTGCATCAAACGATTAACCAACAACTGTGCTGCAAAAATCAGATTGCTTTAAAGCAACAAAGTGAATGTGACTCTAGCATAAGAGTCCAATAGGGAAGATAATGTAGTAGGCTTTAAGGTGGTCCTATATAGAATTATTTCACTTAAAGGTAGGCCCAAACAAGTATACGATAGATATGCCAATATTACCAAATACAAACTCATTAAGCATGACTAAAAGTGGCTTTATGCTACTTAGCAAAACAAAAAGTGGCTTCATGCTTTTATATACGTACTGATAACCAGAATTACCTTGAAACATTACGCCAAAGACCACTGAAACCTAGGACTATTTGAAGCGTCGAAGCAATAATAAGTGCACCCTGGATTGCCCGCATTATCTTCTTGAATCTCTGAGTAAACAATAGATATTTAATCACATTCGTAGAACCACGTATCATCAAGGTCATTGTTGCATCAGGTTTTCACATTTTCATTCTTTTTGTATTTTGTTGTTTATCCAAAAATAATAGATACTGTCAATTGTTTATACTTTATGCTTTTAGTTATTACATGAGATGTATGACATGAACCCTATTTGAAATTTTGCAACAATTTTTCTTTCACTTTAAATATATTATGAGTAAATAAATAATAAGAGCATCTGGCACTCAACGCTATATCCAGTTTATTTGTATGCTTATAAAAAACTAACGGAACATGTATTTTATTTGTAATAAGTAGTATAAGTTAGAACACTAAATGTGCGAAACAAATTTTTAAAAAATGTCTGGAAGAATGGAAGAATTTCACCAACCGCTACAGGATCCGGGTCATTCCATCTACCAGACAGGATAACTGATATTGTGGGTGCAACAAAGGTAAATGACCCTCCAATGACAGCAGGTAGTCTAGTCCCAAACAAAGTTTGCAGCAATGTGTTTAACCCAGCCACAAAGAGTAGAGTTTGAATTACTTTAGCTTTCTCCTCCTGCAATAATGGCAGATGTGGTTTCAATTACACTACATATCATTACCACAGGAGAAAAAAATGTTCTTAAAAAACTAAAACTACATAATTATATTCATAGGAGGCCTCACATTTCCTCCTCCCATTTGAGGAACAAGAGCAGTGGGAATGATAACTATCGTACCAAGCATTACTATGAAATGTTGGAATCCAAGTAGGATAGCCTCAGCTGCATCACAAAATTCAATCAAATAGATAAAACCCAGTGAAGGGTGAAATTCACTAGTATGTATAATATCAAAATCAACAACTTAAAAATATTAGACCAAAAAAAAAAGCACTTCATACGATTACATAAAAATTGCAGATTACTAAAATATCCTTAAATTACACTCTCCTACCTAAATAACACATATTGCCCTCACAAAGCATAATATATGGAATGGAGCTTTGGCATGTGAAGAATTAAGAAGATGGAGACCCAAAGAAACATAGTATGGAAAAGCCATAAATTGGCATTATCATGATCAGAATGAAGCACATAGCTTGAGCTACCAACAAATATCACAACAAATAACAATTTCTCAAATTCTTATTGCAGCAAATTAGAGGGGACAAATTACATTCACTATTTTTCTTTTTCTTTTTGGTGTAGAGAATACTACACAAAATTATTTCAGAAAAAAGTCAAGAATACTCTGCACTACAAAAAATATGTATAAATTTAAAGTGGCAAGAAGATGAAGTCACAATGAGATATTCTGTAATAGAATACACAGAATAAATGAAGCAATCAACAAAAAGAATACGCCTTTTAATGGAATAAGAAAGCAAAAGACTTGAAAAGAATCTGAACCCAGAGCAACCCAGCGTAACTGTATACGTATGTAATTACAGAACTAACAACAGAATCGGACCAAGTTGGCAAAAGGAATCCAACAAATCTTATTTAAAACTAAACAGGAAAACAGAGTTCACAGACTATACTAAATAGAATAAAGAGAAATTAAAACAGCTCTTATCCAAAAGAAAAAACAACAGAGGAAAATTAAACAGAGAGTTACGCCATGGGGGAGGACTGGCAATGCAGTAGGAAACATTCGGGAGCTGATCTTTCGGTGGGTGTGGCGCCGGCTCCTCCGCTTTTGCTGGACCTGCTCCACCTCCTGCCATGTCTTTCTCTCCCTAAAAAGAAATACCCTAAATTTACGGAACCTCTCTCAGCACTACCAAAACCAAAATCTGCAACAACAAAAAAAACAGATCCCAAATCTCTCACAAACCATGTAAAATGATAGCAAAACTGGAAAAAAGCATTAAAAAAAACTCGTTCACTATTATTATATGCAAATGCAATAAATGACAAATTTAGCAAAAAAGAAATGCAATAAATGACAATGCTAAGAATGAAACTGTAACTAGATTACGAGTGTGTTAGTAACATTTAATAAACCGCGAACAATTATTGTATGGTACCAAATGCAAGAAAACTACCTGGGTAAGTAACAATCTTCAGAAGCAAAAGCAAGAAAGTAAATCACAGACCCCACCTCCAAAAAGGGGAAGAGGCGAGAAAGAGAGAACTTTAGAATTGATATTTGCCCAAAAGAACAAAAGGCAAAAATTTGTAGATAGATTAAACAGGAGAAGGAATCCAACATTGAGCACCTCCTTCCTTATTTTTCTTTCTCTCTCTACAATAAAAACATGAAGAATATCTTCACCAAACATTTATGTTATACTTAATGGACTACTACTATTCCCCTGTTTTCAATTACGCTCCTCCGGTATACACGCCCGCAAGATGAACCAAATAATAAAGACAGCTGATACAGCAAAGCGGGCATCATTACATACTATATACAGGAAGAGTCCAAACGGCGCCGTTTGGATTTACCTGAACATCACTTTATTGTGGACAACTTTGCTGTGGCAATATCAGTTCCCAGTTTGTAAACCTAAACTATACGATTAATCTGTCGATATGTCCGAGTGGTTAAGGAGACAGACTTGAAATCTGTTGGGCTCGCCCGCGCAGGTTCGAACCCTGCTGTCGACGGTTACTTTTTTTGATTTTTTTTAAAAAAATCACTCCCTCGCCCTAGATAATAGAGAAGTACACCTAGTTTAGTCAAAATTACATCACTTTTAAGATTTAAAATGTAATTCCGATAAAGATTTTGAAAATCTGAAAAAGATAAGACCAGGTGATTATAACTGCATATCATTAATGTTAAAAGATTGTGTCACAGTCAAATCATTAAAAGATGGTGAATCTTCTAAATGCACAATAAATCTAGGAATATAATGTCAGGGCCGGTGAAAATTGATTGAAGTTGTACAATGGACTAGTTATGATCTGCTTACAAAATGACGTATATGCCCATTTGCAATCCAAAATAATCTCTTTAGCTATAATTTCTTCAGGGAAATAATTATAACGTATTTTTTTCAGCAGATATATTGTAATATAATCATTTACTTCACAAAAATTACTCTCTCTCTCTCTCTCTCTCTTCAAGTTTACTTATCTTAACCCGTCTAAATTTTATTTGTCCGTTTTTTAATTTAATACTATTCTTAACGTTAATTTTTCGATACTATCCTCATTAACTTGATAAAAAAAATCATTAAAAATCACACGACATATATTAAAAAAAAATATTAATTTTGTCATTAGAAACACAATTAATACTCGTTCTTCCACCTCTCTCTCATCTATTTTATTATTTCAAAAAAGAGTTAGAAATTATTTAAAATAAAAAAGATAATAATAGAGTGGTTAAAATAAGTAATTTTAGGATAAACCTTTTTTCTTTGTTAATTGGATTATATTTTTAAATTAAGATAAATAAACTTGGACGAAAAGAGTACTACGTGTCTACATTCAAGCACGTCAACTACATTTTTGTGTTCAAGTAAAATGCACCAAAAGTTAATATAACGAGCAAATACCAAGTATTTTATATTATTAATTATACTTTAATTAAAATTAAATAACTTCGTATCAATTTTAATTTTTAAAAATTTATAAATTATAAAAATTAAATAAGTAAGATTTTTTCTTATATAACTGAAAGATTTTAAATTATTTGACTATATATATAAGTAGCTTGTTGTTAAGGAGAAAATAAATGATCCAGTTCTGTTATATTTAATAATAAAATATTATAATTTTCATTACGAATAAATATAAAGACACACTATACCAATAAATAAAAATACAAACATAAATTCAAATCTTATTTTATCAGAAGGTCTATCATCTATAATAATAATAATATATATATATATATATAAAAGACGGATTTAAAGTATACTTCTTAAATAGCACATATTCTTTAAATAACATACATTTATCAAAACGACGTCGTTTTGAAAATTCTTTTTTTAAAAATAATATTAAAAGAATATGTGACATTATGTAGCTCCACTTTTTTTTTTCTTTTATTTACGAAAATGTCATCAAATAATTTTCAAAACGACATCGTTTTGATAAATGTATACTAGTTAAGGAGGTATGTTATTTAAGAAGTATACTTTTGAACTGTCATTTATATATATATATATATATATATATATATATAATTAAAAGTACAAACTTAATTTCACAATTTTTTTATTCGCTTTTTTCTTTCATATTTAAATTAGTATAATTACTATCTAAATTTGAAACAATTAAATACTTTCCAAATTTGTAAAGAATTAAAAAAAAATTAACTAATAGGAAAAAATGAAAGTGTCTTTTGTTTTTATATCTATAATAGAAAAAAAATGATCTTTTAAAGATTTCTTATTTTTATATCTACCAATTTTGTTATAAGCTTTTCCTATCACAATTTTATTTAAGATAATATATATTTTAACAAATTTTATCTAGAATAATTATATTATTAACATTTTATTAAGATATTAAAAAATCTCTTAATAAATCATGTGATTTGATTATATTAGTATCAGGCGTGAATTTTATTATTAATTTAATATACTAAGTGAATTAAATTTATTAAAATTGAAAATTTTATCAAATTACGTGATTAATCGTATTAATAATAAATCTAAATTTTAGCAATGACCGTAAATTAGTTACAAAAATTATAATGAATTAATTACTAGTTAATTGTCATAACTAAATTAAATTTATTAAATCTTAAGTTTTATAATTCTATTTGGATTAGAATTTCGACGAATTCATCCAATCTAAATAAATTTAAAGTAATTACTTTCTTATAATCATAACTAAATAAATTTACATTTTATTCAAAATATTTAGCTTAATAATTGATTGAAGAAACTTATAATATATAGTTTAACAATTTATTAGTTAGATAAATATTTAATAATTATCATCATCTTCTCAAAATTATAATTAAATATTTATCCTACTACCTTCATGAATCATGCTTGCTTACCTTCTCTCCTTTATTTATTTAAGGTGCTGATATATGCACTTTTTAAAGTTTACACTTAAATACAAAATAATAATTAATTTATCCTTAATAAATAAAGCCTCAATTTATTTATTTATTGTTATTTTGACCTTGATCCTATTATACATAGGCCATAGCTATTAGAAGACAATACTAAGTAAGTACAATGATTATATAAATTGTTGGTATCAAAATAAAGACAAATTCGATCATAACCGTCTCCTTAGAAAGTATGAAGTATCATATTTTCCTTAATGAAAATTCGGTAAATAAAAATATAACCTTTTTAAAAAGGAAAAATAATCAAACTTTTTTATTTTGTGCGTCACTAGGAAGAAGCTACATAAATATTCATATTTTTATTAGTAGATGTAGGTAAGCTAATGCCAATTTTTTAGAAGAATTAATAACCATTTGCAATTTTAAAATCGATTATACTTTATATGGTCACTATCAAACTATGTACATTTATCTTCCCATTAACATAATATATCAACTCCAAAATTAAAAGACAAAAATATAAAATTTAACTATTTCATTAATAACTATATATAATCATCATGCTTATAAAATAAATAAATAAGTTGGGATCTAATTTATTAATTAACGGCAAGTTAGTCACTTTCTTATAAATGGACATGCAACTATAAAAATATTAATCAACAGTACCCATTATTTACTCATCGTACTAATTAAAAGTTTTATTTTCTTTATGATAGAGTTTGGTGCTCTCTAATATCTATATGTTCTCTTCAAAATCACTCATCTTTACCACATATGGATAGGAAAATAGTGTTTTCATTTGTACTTCTAAATTTGTTTCATAATATATATATATATATATATATATATATATATATATATATATATATATATATATATATATGTATATATAGTACTACTTCAATAATCTGGATTTTGATTGATGATGAGGAGAGAGGGAGGGATTTTGAGTCACTTATTTACAAACCTAACTAAAGATGTTGGATCAATCTTTTGATTCATGCTTAAATATTTTATTATTTCCATCTAACTTGCTAAACCACCACCAACACTGGTACTATCTATCTATTGGGAAAAAAATTCAAGCTTGTTTGATTTTTGCTTTAATAATTAGATTTGAAAAGGCCAATTGTTTTTCAGATTCTTAGAATTTTTTTAGATATACAAATAGTAGTAACATTTTACATTATTATTATTATTTTAACAGCTGCCTGCCTGCCTGCCTACAAATAAATAAAAAATCACCCAACAGGCCGGCCTGAGCTCAATCTGTAACCATTTATTATTTTATATGGGCTAGGCCTAAGGCCTATGGGCCCGAGTTGGGTCATTTCTCTCATCTTCACACTCTAGAACGAAAAATAATAATTTAATTTAATTTGCCAACAGAGTACAAGTACTACTACAGCTAGGATGAGACATAACCCACTCGAAGAGTTTTTTGAGGCTGATAGAAGCCCGGATGAGGACAGGCCTGTTGTCTATGGTACATTATATTTCCTCTTATTATCTTTTGGTTCCCAGACAATACTTGAATATCTGTTACTTCTATTGTTATAGTTTTAAAAATAAATTAAATACTATCCAATGTTATAATGAAACTGCTGTGGATACCAAATCAAAAATGGATATTATACAAGAAAGAAAGTTGTGTCATGACCTGATTCCCCACTCCAAACACACCTCCTCAGAAAGTTCAGATCTGAATACTTGAGCATAATGCAGACTTAAAATGCTAAATTTTTAATTCCTGTCGATGTTTATCTTATAATCAATCGTCCACCCATAGAAACGGATGCATTTCACTTATGATTTTAGGACCTGAGAGCTAAAGTAGAAGGAACATCGTGTTTATAATTTATCGTAATGACAACCCCTGAGGGTTCATTAAAAACCGGATGTGAAATAATAATTTCTTTCACGTAAAATATTTATTTAGAAACCCATCGTCATCGAATGTAGAAGAGTAGAGTCATTCATCAATCAAAAAAAACTATATTTTGGATAGCACCATTGAAAATTTTTGCATCATGAAGAGGCAAAATTCGGGGTACACATTTTCCCTTCCTTTTTTTTTTCTGCTCAAATTATTTACCGGGTGATTAGGCTTATATACTATGAGAACAGGTTTACATAAATCCACATCTTTGAGGGTGTACACAGTGGCTGTAAGACCCCGAATTTATGAAATACAAAATTTAATTTTTCTTCATATATATTTTTCCTGAAACAGTAAATGGTTAAATTGGCAAAGTTAAAAGTTAAGGATGTTCCGTGCAAATTATACCTTGTTGGACAATATTCTTTCTGTCGGAGAATATTCGTTTTGTCGGGGAATATTCGTTTTGCCCGTACGACGGCGCAATATAATATTCATGTCGTACGACGGCGCCGAAATAACTAATTATTGGTGGAACCCACAACGGAATATTTGTCGGATATAGAAAACGACAGAAGTAACCTTTTTAAATAAAAATAGTCAACAGTGTTAACTGTTAAAATACCGGTGATAAAAGAATAGTAGCATACGGTAGTTTATGGTATTTTCTGCAGCACACGGTACTCTACAGTAGCACACGGTATTGCGCAGTGTCTTATATTATTGATCTGATAATTGACACCGTAACTATTGCACATCATTTCATCAATAATTATCGCTGCATAATATTTTATGTTATCAATTCAATAATTGTTGTTACACAGTATTCTGCATTATTGATTCAATAATTGTCATTACACTGCATTTTATATCATTGAGTCAATAATTGTGGGTGCACTGTAATAATTGTCACAGTAGCAAATGCACAATAATTTATATTATTAAATTAATAATGATTATGACATATTTCTTGCATTATTGTTGAATTATTATTATCACTGTTGTAATATTACCTTAATTATTGTATTGATTGTAGGTATTTTGATTATTATAATAATATTATATATTGATGGGGGCCAATGGAGGAAAATTGCGTAGGAAATAAAGAAAATAGGAAGAGAGAGGAAAGGAGGAAGAGAGAGAAAAAGAGAAAGAGAGAGAAAAGAGAAAAGAGAGAGAGAATTGCTGGAGAAAGAAAGAGAGAAGGAGAGGGAAAAGAGAGAGAAAGAAAGAAAAGAGAGAAAGAGAGAAAATGGAAAGGAAGAGAGAGAGAGAGAAAAATAATAATAATATTTTACTATAATATATTATTTAAATATAATATAATATGATATATAATTTTTATTATTAATATAATATATAAAGTTATTTGTTTTATTATGAATATTATAATAAGTTTTTGTTTTATATGAAATTAAAATTTCAGAAACGTGCATGCTGAACGAATTCAGCACTGGCGTGCTGAACGAATTCAACAATGGCATGCTCTCACCTACCACACAGTGCTTTCCATTCTCCTATAAATAGCTTGCTCAGCTGAATAGAAAAATCACACCTAAAACATAAAATTTTTCTATAAGAATTTTATGAGTTTTCTCTGAGAATAGTAAGGTTATTTTGAGTGTTTGAAAGTCAAAAGGAGTGCAGGAATTTTTCAAGTAAGTCTTTTATTAAAGAGTAATAATTTCATAAATTCCTATTTTTCACGGTATTCACAAATCTTCCCTTAGAAGACTCTTCTTTGAGAAGATTCATTTTTAAAAGCTTTCTTTGGAAGATTTATTTTGGAATATTATTTTAAAAACTATTTTAAAGTAGTTATATTATACTACAAAAATTATGTTAAATATATATAATTTTGATAGTTCATATTATACGAGTTATCATACACTTTGAAATTTATATGTGGTAATTACTAATTTTATTAAAAATATATATAGGTTGATCAACCTCATTTAAATCAATATCCAGTCACGTGTTAAGGTAAGGAATATCATTCTTTTCACACTCTTAAATTTATTACGGTAAGGGGTATCATACTTTTCATCATCATAAATGGATATTATTTTCTTTCTTACTTGAAGGGATTATCATTCTTTGATTCTCGAAAATAATATCGTTTCTTTCTTGTGCCATTTACTTCTATGTATTAAATTGTGGGAATAACCTTACGGCGCGGTTTACCGCCTGTTGGTGAATAACCTTTTGTATTCATTCCTTATTAATCTTTGAGAATAACCCTACGGTGCGGATTATCGCCTGTTTGGTGAATAACTCTTCGTATTCAAATTGATGGGAATAACCTTACGGCGCGGATTATCGCCTGTTTGGTGAATAACTATTCGTATTCAAATTGATGGGAATAACCTTACGGTGCGGATTATCGCCTGTTGGTGAATAACCCTTTTTATTTGTCTCGTGTGGAAATAATTTGTCTACACGAATTATCACATGACACTTTTATTCCATATTCGTAAGTGATATCATTTTCCTTTATACTCATAAGGGATACCATCTTTTTCATCTTCCATTATTCAAACTTACTATGGTAAGGGATATTAATTTCCCTCACCTTTTGTTAATCAAACCTGCTACGGTAAGGGATATTATTTTCTTTCATACTCCTAAATCGAAACTTATTATGGAACTATTGCTTCTATAATTCCTGAAAATATTATATGTTCCATAATAGTTGAACTTCATTATTTCAACTGAACCTTCCTATTTACGTGAACCTTTCTATTGAACTGTAACTGTTATTCTGAACTGTGGATCTTGAATATCATTTTTAAATTTCACTCCACATCATGTTGGCAATTTGGACATTATTTGAATCTGCACAAAGTAAACTTCTGATACTTATTGTTTATCCTGTTCTTCTGTTCATCATTTGTATCACTGTTATTTGTATTAATCATCAAGAATCAAGCTGTTGTGAATATCTGTGGCCGGGGGCACATATGTGATATAATTGTTGAACAGATGATAGGTTAAAGGCGATATACTAGGTTAAAGGCGATACATCTGTTCGGTGTCTTTTATGGCACGTGGTGAATGTTCTCTTTGGCCCGTAGTGCAAAGATGAACTGTTGGTTGGTATGATTATGACCAAAGGCTGAATCTGGTATAATCATGACCGTTGGTGCTTTATTGAATATCTTTGGCCCGTAGTGCAAAGATGAACTGTTGATTGGTATGATTATTACCAAAGGCTGAATCTGGTATAATCATGACCGTTGGTGTTATATTAAATGTCTTTGGCCCGTAGTGCAAATATGAACTGTTGATCTGCATGATTATGATCAGGAACTGTGAATTTTTATTATCATGACTAATGGTATTTCAGATGATAAAAGTTGATGATATTTTTACAAAAAAAAGAAGCGAGTGGACATTATAGTCTGCATTATTCTTCTAATAGATTGCTTATTCCGCTGCTATTATTGATCTGAACGTTGTTTAAGAATTTAACTACAGTTTTTGATATAAACCTTGTAGTCTATTGTATTCTATCAAGAACTCAACTGTTGAAGGCTAATGATAATTTATTCGTCATTATCTTAGTCATGATATTTCTTACTGGGCTATTTGAGCTCACCCTTTCTTTTCGTTCCATTATTTTTCAACAGGAGATGAGAACGTAACGGGGTCTAGCCGGGGAATGGAGTGAGAGTGCGGGGATAGCTATCATAGTCTTCACGTGTTATAAAATAGTGTGGCAATAATAATGAAGACTTAGTTGTGTTGTATTATCCACTGTATTGTTGTACGTTGTATTTCATTGTAATAATTTTGTTGTAGTCTTTTGACGACTCAAGTTTGGGCTGTGTGGGCTCAGATTTGGGGGCGTCACAGTTGGCATCAGAGCTTAGGGATATGGTCTTTAATGGAGATCTGGGGTTAGAATTAGGAGGGGAGAGACGAATAGAATCGGTCACTAGTGTGTCCCACCTAAATTAGATTTTATTATCTAATGAGTTGATTTGAATATACGGACATGAAGTGATGAGTCAGTTTATTTGAACTAACATTTATTTTGTGACCACAGTTAAGTATGACATCTGGAAATCAGGAGGTTAACTATGAAATGACCGAAACAAATGTAGCTGCAAAACAAGAGGCGACGAATAATCTTCTTACAAACTCAGAGTTGAATCATTTGCCTAAGGCAAAAATTATGCGTGTTCTATCCAGTAAGGATGAAGGTGAAAGTTCT
The DNA here is from genome assembly GCA_947179155.2 of Hedera helix. Taxonomy (NCBI): domain Eukaryota; kingdom Viridiplantae; phylum Streptophyta; class Magnoliopsida; order Apiales; family Araliaceae; genus Hedera; species Hedera helix. The sequence continues at coordinate 46,590,606 of OX359270.1, forward strand.
GCTACAGTCGTTTCAGATCCATTATTAGAAGCAATTAAAGGAAGTAATGAACTTGCGGAAATTATTGCCTTTAATTTACTCACTAATTGGGAGAGTCATATCACCTGGTTATGCTCTATAACAAAGGATCAGAATATATGGACTTTTCATATTAGTCTTTGGGATTTATGGTGTTCCAGCTATGAGTTTCAAGATTATTTAAAAATGATGTTTCTATACTTTTGGGCGTTACAATTTAAAGGAATTCAGGTTAAGTTAGTCACTATCATGGAAACTGCAGTCTATCGAAAATACTATTCTTCTAGAAATCATTGGTACGTTACTACTGATGAAGTTGAGGAATCCGAGAAACAGTTCGTTAGAGAATTATTTAGTGGTATTCCCATGGTTGAAATACGTGAAGATCCGAATGAAGTACTCGGGATTCGATTTGACGATAACAGTCAAGAAACCGAAGGAGGTGATAACTGGTAAGTTATTCATAAATTCTCGTGAATTCTACGCTCTGTTAGATACTGGCTCTATCCACTCTTTTATCTCACCTATATGTACTCAACGTTTAAATTTGACTATTGAAAACTTAAATCTTGTCTTATCAGTTGAAACCTCATTGGGAGAAATACCTATTACATTTACTATCTATAAATCTTGCCTAGTTCAAATCAACAACCTCACATTACCTGTTGACCTTATTTCTTTGGAGATGCATGAATTTGATGTGATTTTAGGAATTGATTGGTTGACTACCCATAATGCTAAAATTGATTATTTTCATAAGATTATTAGTTTTCATATTCCTAATCAACCTGTCATGCAAATTCAAGCAACTAAACCATTGAAATCTATAACTATTATTTCTAGCCATAAAGTCATTCGTTTATTGAAAAACGGATGTCAAACCTTTTTAGCCTATGTCATTGATTTGAACAAAAACACGTCAAACTTGAATGATATTCCTATTGTTAATGAGTTCCTGACGTTTTTCCTGAGGAACTTCCTGGCTTATCCCCAAACCGAGAAATTGAATTCTGTATCGATCTTGAACCCGATACTAAACCCTTTTCCAAAGCTCAATACCAAATGGCTCCCATAGAACGCCAAGAGATGAAAGTTTGATTATTAGATATCGGTATCATTCGAGCGAGGAATGCGAGAAGAGTTTTCAAGAACTCAAGAGGAGACTTGTTTCAGCTCCTGTTCTGACCATTCCATCAGGATCAGGAGAATTCGTCATATATAGCGATGCTTCAGGCAAAGGTCTAGGTTGTGTCATTATGCAACATGGAAATGTTATAGCTTATGCCTCTCGACAACTCAAAGATTATGAGAAAAATTATCCTACTCATGATCTAGAGTTGGCAGCAGTCGTTTTCGCGTTGAAGATCTGGAGACACTACTTGTACGGAGAAAAAGTGGATATCTATACGGATCATAAAAGTCTCAAGTATTTCTTCACCCAGAAGGAACTCAACATGCGACAACGACGTTGGCTTGAGCTGTTGAAGGATTACGACCACACAATCCAGTATCACCCGGGAAAGGCAAACGTTGTAGTTGACGCTTTGAGCAGAAAATCTTATGCGAGTACAAGTGCACTGCTGACAACACAAAAACGTATTTTGTACGACTTGCAAAAGATGGAGATAGAGCTAAAGACACTAGGGACCCACTCGAAGATTGCTCACGTGCGAGTAGAACCGGCTTTAATCGATAAAATTAAAGCTGTTCAAGCTACCGATCCGGAACTGATGAACATGATGAAGAAAGTATAAGAAGGTGTCATTCCCGGAGCAAGAATCGACGAGAAAGGAATACTTCGAGTCAACTCTCGACTCTGTGTTCCTAACGATCCTGAATTGAAGCATAAAATCATGATGGAGGCACACAACACGCCATTTGCAATCCACCCAGGAGGTACCAAGATGTATCGAGATCTTCGACATACATTTTGGTGGAACAATATGAAAAGGGAGATTGCAGAGTTTATCTCAAGGTTCCTAACTTGTCAACGTGTCAAGGCAGAGCATCAAGTACCTAAGGGTCCATTACAACCACTTGAGGTTCCCGAATGGGAATGGAAGTGGGAACACATCAATATGGATTTCGTGACAGGTCTTCCCAAAGTTTCTCAAGGCTTAGATGCAATTTGGGTCATCGTAGATAGATTGACCAAATCCGCTCATTTCTTGCCCATACGAGAAAACTTTTCACTTGAACGTCTTGCCGGTATGTAAATGAGATTGTGAGATTGCATGGCATGCCAGTTTCCATAGTTTCTGATCGAGATCCTAGATTCACTTCACGCTTTTGGATCAGTCTACAAAAAGCTATGCGCACCGAGCTACGATTCAGTTCTGCATACCATCCTCAGACGGACGGACAATCGGAAATGACGATCCAGACCCTCGAAGATCTTTTAAGACTTTGCGTACTAGATTTCAAAGGAAGTTGGGATAAGTACTTGCCATTGGTGGAATATTCCTACAACAACAGTTACCAAGCAAGTATAGGCATGGCTCCATTCGAGGCTTTATATGGACGCAAGTGTCGCTCTCCAGTATGTTGGAATGAGGTAGGAGAAGCAAAACTGTTGGGACCCGAGTTGGTACGCTTGACGACCGAAAAGATCCAAATGATCCGACAACGAATACAGACAGCGCAAGAACGACAAAAAAGTTATGCTGATCTTCATCGGAGAGACGAAAGTTTCAACGTCGGAGATCATGTATTCTTACGTGTTTCTCCATGGAAAGGAGTTACGAGATTCGGAAAGAGAGGAAAACTCAACCCTCGATTTATTGGCCCATTTGAAATTCTCGATCGAGTAGGAACCGTAGCCTACAGACTAGCCCTACCACCAAGTATGTCTCGCATCCATAACGTTTTTCACATATCTAAGTTACGTAAATATGTGAAGGACCCAAACCACGTCATTGAGTTAGAACCAGACGTTATAGCAGAAGATTTAACGTATGAGGAGGTACCTGTTAAGATCCTAGATAAGAAGGAGCAGATCTTACGCTCAAAGGTTATACCTCAAGTTAAGGTTTTATGGAGGAACCAAGATATTGAGGAAATGACCTGGGAGCTAGAATCTGAAATGAAGTCTAGGTATCCATACCTCTTCGAAATGCCAGGTACGTCAATTTCGGGGACGAAATTTCATAAGGAGGGGAGGTTGTAAGACCCCGAATTTATGAAATACAAAATTTAATTTTTCTTCATATATATTTTTCCTGAAACAGTAAATGGTTAAATTGGCAAAGTTAAAAGTTAAGGATGTTCCGTGCAAATTATACCTTGTTGGACAATATTCTTTCTGTCGGAGAATATTCGTTTTGTCGGGGAATATTCGTTTTGCCCGTACGACGGCGCAATATAATATTCATGTCGTACGACGGCGCCGAAATAACTAATTATTGGTGGAACCCACAACGGAATATTTGTCGGATATAGAAAACGACAGAAGTAACCTTTTTAAATAAAAATAGTCAACAGTGTTAACTGTTAAAATACCGGTGATAAAAGAATAGTAGCATACGGTAGTTTATGGTATTTTCTGCAGCACACGGTACTCTACAGTAGCACACGGTATTGCGCAGTGTCTTATATTATTGATCTGATAATTGACACCGTAACTATTGCACATCATTTCATCAATAATTATCGCTGCATAATATTTTATGTTATCAATTCAATAATTGTTGTTACACAGTATTCTGCATTATTGATTCAATAATTGTCATTACACTGCATTTTATATCATTGAGTCAATAATTGTGGGTGCACTGTAATAATTGTCATAGTAGCAAATGCACAATAATTTATATTATTAAATTAATAATGATTATGACATATTTCTTGCATTATTGTTGAATTATTATTATCACTGTTGTAATATTACCTTAATTATTGTATTGATTGTAGGTATTTTGATTATTATAATAATATTATATATTGATGGGGGCCAATGGAGGAAAATTGCGTAGGAAATAAAGAAAATAGGAAGAGAGAGGAAAGGAGGAAGAGAGAGAAAAAGAGAAAGAGAGAGAAAAGAGAAAAGAGAGAGAGAATTGCTGGAGAAAGAAAGAGAGAAGGAGAGGGAAAAGAGAGAGAAAGAAAGAAAAGAGAGAAATAGAGAAAATGGAAAGGAAGAGAGAGAGAGAGAAAAATAATAATAATATTTTACTATAATATATTATTTAAATATAATATAATATGATATATAATTTTTATTATTAATATAATATATAAAGTTATTTGTTTTATTATGAATATTATAATAAGTTTTTGTTTTATATGAAATTAAAATTTCAGAAACGTGCATGCTGAACGAATTCAGCACTGGCGTGCTGAACGAATTCAACAATGGCATGCTCTCACCTACCACACAGTGCTTTCCATTCTCCTATAAATAGCTTGCTCAGCTGAATAGAAAAATCACACCTAAAACATAAAATTTTTCTATAAGAATTTTATGAGTTTTCTCTGAGAATAGTAAGGTTATTTTGAGTGTTTGAAAGTCAAAAGGAGTGCAGGAATTTTTCAAGTAAGTCTTTTATTAAAGAGTAATAATTTCATAAATTCCTATTTTTCACGGTATTCACAAATCTTCCCTTAGAAGACTCTTCTTTGAGAAGATTCATTTTTAAAAGCTTTCTTTGGAAGATTTATTTTGGAATATTATTTTAAAAACTATTTTAAAGTAGTTATATTATACTACAAAAATTATGTTAAATATATATAATTTTGATAGTTCATATTATACGAGTTATCATACACTTTGAAATTTATATGTGGTAATTACTAATTTTATTAAAAATATATATAGGTTGATCAACCTCATTTAAATCAATATCCAGTCACGTGTTAAGGTAAGGAATATCATTCTTTTCACACTCTTAAATTTATTACGGTAAGGGGTATCATACTTTTCATCATCATAAATGGATATTATTTTCTTTCTTACTTGAAGGGATTATCATTCTTTGATTCTCGAAAATAATATCGTTTCTTTCTTGTGCCATTTACTTCTATGTATTAAATTGTGGGAATAACCTTACGGCGCGGTTTACCGCCTGTTGGTGAATAACCTTTTGTATTCATTCCTTATTAATCTTTGAGAATAACCCTACGGTGCGGATTATCGCCTGTTTGGTGAATAACTCTTCGTATTCAAATTGATGGGAATAACCTTACGGCGCGGATTATCGCCTGTTTGGTGAATAACTATTCGTATTCAAATTGATGGGAATAATCTTACGGTGCGGATTATCGCCTGTTGGTGAATAACCCTTTTTATTTGTCTCGTGTGGAAATAATTTGTCTACACGAATTATCACATGACACTTTTATTCCATATTCGTAAGTGATATCATTTTCCTTTATACTCATAAGGGATACCATCTTTTTCATCTTCCATTATTCAAACTTACTATGGTAAGGGATATTAATTTCCCTCACCTTTTGTTAATCAAACCTGCTACGGTAAGGGATATTATTTTCTTTCATACTCCTAAATCGAAACTTATTATGGAACTATTGCTTCTATAATTCCTGAAAATATTATATGTTCCATAATAGTTGAACTTCATTATTTCAACTGAACCTTCCTATTTACGTGAACCTTTCTATTGAACTGTAACTGTTATTCTGAACTGTGGATCTTGAATATCATTTTTAAATTTCACTCCACATCATGTTGGCAATTTGGACATTATTTGAATCTGCACAAAGTAAACTTCTGATACTTATTGTTTATCCTGTTCTTCTGTTCATCATTTGTATCACTGTTATTTGTATTAATCATCAAGAATCAAGCTGTTGTGAATATCTGTGGCCGGGGGCACAGATGTGATATAATTGTTGAACAGATGATAGGTTAAAGGCGATATACTAGGTTAAAGGCGATACATCTGTTCGGTGTCTTTTATGGCACGTGGTGAATGTTCTCTTTGGCCCGTAGTGCAAAGATGAACTGTTGGTTGGTATGATTATGACCAAAGGCTGAATCTGGTATAATCATGACCGTTGGTGCTTTATTGAATATCTTTGGCCCGTAGTGCAAAGATGAACTGTTGATTGGTATGATTATTACCAAAGGCTGAATCTGGTATAATCATGACCGTTGGTGTTATATTAAATGTCTTTGGCCCGTAGTGCAAATATGAACTGTTGATCTGCATGATTATGATCAGGAACTGTGAATTTTTATTATCATGACTAATGGTATTTCAGATGATAAAAGTTGATGATATTTTTACAAAAAAAAGAAGCGAGTGGACATTATAGTCTGCATTATTCTTCTAATAGATTGCTTATTCCGCTGCTATTATTGATCTGAACGTTGTTTAAGAATTTAACTACAGTTTTTGATATAAACCTTGTAGTCTATTGTATTCTATCAAGAACTCAACTGTTGAAGGCTAATGATAATTTATTCGTCATTATCTTAGTCATGATATTTCTTACTGGGCTATTTGAGCTCACCCTTTCTTTTCGTTCCATTGTTTTTCAACAGGAGATGAGAACGTAACGGGGTCTAGCCGGGGAATGGAGTGAGAGTGCGGGGATAGCTATCATAGTCTTCACGTGTTATAAAATAGTGTGGCAATAATAATGAAGACTTAGTTGTGTTGTATTATCCACTGTATTGTTGTACGTTGTATTTCATTGTAATAATTTTGTTGTAGTCTTTTGACGACTCAAGTTTGGGCTGTGTGGGCTCAGATTTGGGGGCGTCACAGTGGCAGAATTAAGAACATATTAAAGGAGGGTCAAAATCTTTCAGTAAAAAAAATTATTTATTGACACGCTTGAATTGCTTTTTTCGGCTATATGACTGAGAGGAGATAACTGTATTCTGCGACTCTGCATAGCTTGAAAACGTCTCAAAAAACTTACTAAATAAAACGACGTCGTTTCATTTAGTAAGTTAAAAAAAAAAAGGTCAAATCTATTTCGCCTAAGAAGTTTGAGCTTCGAACTGCCGACAATGGAGGATCAAGAGATGGCCTGAAATTTAGCCCAAGTGTCAAAGTTACCGGGGTCAAATGAACCCCCCCGGGTGTACATGCAACATACGCTGGGACAATGGCAGAGGCCTTAAGGAATAACTTCAATCAAAGAGTGTTTCAAGGTTCTACGTAACTTTAAAATATCACTCATCAAACTTCAAAAGGGAAGCATTACCATCTAACTTGGGTCATGTTTGTTGTTTGAAGGGTATGAAAATTTCTATGCTTAATGATTTTTTTATAAACATGTTTTATCAGTACTGCTTCTGATTTATTTGCTTTAGTGTTTTAAAAATTCTCACCTAGGTCTGATTAATTCCTGCCTAGACACTAGGCGGTCTTCTATTGTCTCGATTTGGCTGAGCGTCTACGTCCTGCCTAGGCAAAATTAGACCTTTATTTTAAAACTCTACAATACTTAAAATGAGTTTGTTAAGGTTTAAAAGTTATTTATTTATTTTTTAATAATGTTTCATTTAAAATGTTTATATTTTATATAGTATAACAAGTATATACAACAAAGAAATAAATAAATGAGATCGTCTAAGAAACAACCTAGTCTGCCTAGGAAAACATCAGGCACCGCCTAGGCGCTAGGTTCCCACTCCGCCGCCTAGGTCTGCTTAACAATTTTTAGAACACTAATTTGCTCAAGGCTCAACGGTTATCAGCTGCAGTTATCATTCCCACAAGATTCATTATCCTGTGAGTTGTTACGTTCTTGTCCTTCAACTCCAAAGGTACCAACAAATTCAACAATTTATTATTGTACTCCACTGCTAACAATTTTATATACCTTAAAACACTTAAATTCCTTTTCAATTTGAATCGAATCCAAAACACCTGACTTGATTTTATTGTGGAAGTGTTTTATGGAGCTACTTTCCAAAACCATATTGGTACAGTACGGTCAAATTTCTTAGAAGTTTCTGATTCAGGTCGGAGCTGGAAGGCTGCTGAACTACGTCTCAAGTCTTGGGATGATCTTCTCAAGTTATGGTATGTTCTGCTGAAGGAAAAGAACACGTTGATGACTCAACGCCAGATGCTTCATGCACAAAATCTACGGTTTCCTAATCCAGAGCGTGTCCCCAAGGTGTAGCTTAGCTTTGTTGTTAATTGTTCTGTGAAGTGTCTAACTTCTGTTGCTCCTAAACTGTTAATGTTTATCTAGTGGACACTGATACAATATATGTTGAACCAGATAACTGTTTCCTTGCAACCCACTGCATCGGGAAGTCACTTGTGCTTCTGGTCTGATCTTTCTTGCCGTATATATGTACTTCTGATATTCTTGAACAAGAAATATAAGGATTTATAGTCGCCGTACCATGCTAAGATCTGATTTTACTAGCGTGAGCTTAAGTAAATCAATAAAACAAGCAAATTCAAAACTCTTACCAGTATCATGAATAACAAGATATGCTTCTAAAAATTTGAGTCTATGGAGTAGAAGTTAAGCTTCCAATGTTGGTAAAGCTTGTTGATTCCCACACTACAGTGATATCGTGGAAGTAATAAATGCACAAGGGCAACCTTATCTTCTTGCTCGCTGTTTTGTTCTTTGGCTGATATTGTTAGGATTGCTTCAAATTCACCAGAATTTGCAATTCTATTGCTGAGACAATTAGGACTTAGAAATCTTTTTTCTTTTTGAGATAATTAAGTGAGAACTTCAGTCCATCAAACCTTTTTTTACTCTCTTTCTCAGAATCTCTTTATCTGAGCGTAATCTCAGATGATATCTTCTTTGTTAATGGTTCGTCATAAGCACAGGAATCCCTTGCATTCTCCAACTTCCGTCGTCTTTGAACCGTCTTTCTTTTTTCTTTTTGTCCTTGGGCAAACTACTTTATTTATTTCCCTTTCTGTAGTTGAAATTTCTGGTTTCTGCTGCAATTTCTTTTAACATTCTTTGGATGATTTCTGTATTTCATTAGATTGTACATGTTTCAAATTTCCTCCATCTTCATGGCTAGTTGTTGCTAACGGTGTGATGTTGGTTATGATCCCCAAATTACTTGCAGGTAAGGAAGTCCATGTGTCGAATCAAGCAAGTACTAAGAGAGCAATTGAAGACCCAGGTCCAAGGAGGTCTGCTGAGATGAAAAGGATGATAAATGCTTTATGATTAGCTTTGAGTTACTACTAGGTTCAGATCTATGTTTGGTAGCCAGTCATGATGCCTTTTTCATCTCTGTTTTGGGGTGTACAAGCGAGTATGTGTAAACACCAATTGTTAAGCAATATTTGTACCTCCGTAAGTGGACAAATCGCAGCCTGTGAAATTAAAGGTTTTATTTTATTTTATTTTATTTATCTTTGGGGAGGAGACAATATCCTTTTATGACAGATTTTTTTGTTTGTCATCGACCCTGTGTTGATAAGATTAAGAAGTTGTATTGATTTGCAAGGATGGCTTCTTTTCATTTTTTATTATTTATTTTTTATGATAATTGATGAACCTTGCTTTATTTGTGTTACTTACTGCTAGACATGCACAATAAGTCGGTTTGGTCGGCCTATCAGGCTTTGACCATTGACCAAACAGGGTCGAGCCTTTGACTTTCAACTTACAGGCTAGGTCAAATCGGACTTGAAACTTAAAAAAGGTGTCTGTTGAGGCTTACAGGCCAGGCCTTGGGTCAGACTGGTCCGATCCGGTCCATTCAATTATTTTTTTAGTAATTTTAAATATTATAAAAATATCAAGTAAAATTTTAAATTTAATTAATGTATTAATTAAAAATAATGTATTACAACTTATAAATTATAATAATAAATAAAAATATTGTATAATTTTAAAGATATTATATTATTTTATACTATCATTAATAAAAAAAATAAAATTTTGAAAAGTATCTTTTATTATTATTATTATTATTTTACAAATGAATTTCTATTTTTATGCTAAGTATTTATTAAAATAAAGATACAATGAAAGATCTGCAAAAAGTATAAGTTGTTAGTTAGGTAAGAAAAATTCTTATATATTACACTAAACAAACAAGCATGAATGAACGTATTGAAATAAATCAATTTTATTTAATTTATTAAATGAGTTGTCACAAAAAGTAAGTTTTCGTTTGTAGTTAAAGAATTGAAGTGACAAAGATAGAAAATTGACAGGTCAGACCGAATTTTGGGTGAATCAGGACTAGTCTCAGGCCAGATCAAATTTGAACAGAAAAAATATGACATGTTTGTGACCTCTAAACCGAACCGAATCAGATCAAGTCGAGCTTTGACTAGGTCAGATCAAAACCATGTCATAAGTCATTTGTGTACGACTACTTACCGCTATAACACGGGTCCATATTCCATATTCGTATTAATAAAAGTGGACCTCAAGCAATATCTGTCATATCAGGTGGTCACTTGATATAGTATAGAAGACGGGAGTTTTCTATGCTATATAGAAAAATAGTTATTATTATAGAAGTCTCGCATGCTTTCTGTAGGCAGAAGTAAAAATTAGAAAGACAAATCTGAAATAAGATATTAAAATATAATCTCTTCATCCTAGAAAAAGAGATGAAATTATACAAGACGGGAGTTTATTAATGCTGCTCTCGAGATGCTCTTAACATTTCAGCAGCTTTTTATTTTTAGCCTGCTCTCGCACTTTCACAGCACTGCCGCTGCAAACCGTGCAGCACACCAAGAAATATGTAGTTCTTTCTAGTAACACAGATCACTCCCATCATTTGTATTCATTTTACAGGATCGCATAATCAATTAGAATGTATCATATCTCCAGTGGTGGAAGAATGACGGGATAACGCCGAGTGGGCTTTCTTGCATTTGATTGCCAATCATAATATAGCAAAATTATGATACTCCTTGTGCTAATGAAAAACCAAAGATTCACATTCTGCGCTCGTTAGTTTCTTGCTTTGGAAAAATCAACCCCAACTTGCATAGAATCAACTGAAAACAAGCTTCTGACTGTCGTTTTTTCACTTTGTATCAAGCCATGTAGTTTAAAGCTTTACATATAAGCACAACAAAATAAATAGTAACTAGATGCCATTCACTTATTACAATGATAAACATTAAAATAGAAAATGAAACCAGACAGTCACAGATAGTAACCATGGCAAGTGACTTTTGAAGGAACCAATATGCTGTATTTCTGCTAAAGTCAGCATACGAAAGTGAAAACTTCAAGGAATCTGATAGTTTGTGATGGAGACGAGCATCGGAGCTTGATGATGTTAGTGTATCTGGCTGAAGGAGAAATTGTATACTATACAGCCAAACACTTTTTACTTTAGACATGCAAGGCTCCTCCCGCAAAGGACATTTCTGCAGTTGAAGTGAAGCATCAGTCGATAGATATGACATGAATAGAAAGATTTCTCAGACATTTAAGGATGCTAAAACTTTGAAATCTATTCAATATTTTAACCATATTCCTTAAATAGACAAAATGAAGTAAATTTTTTTATAAATAAAATGAACTATATTAGAGTCCTGCAGATTGGCCCAATGTTGCAATTCATTCAAACCAGAGTAGTTGCTAACTCTAAATAGAACACCTAACAAACTTTGTGCCTTCCCATCTTTAAAAAGTATCTCAGTGGGTTTCAAAACTGTGAGCATAATATTAAAAATATCAAATTACTATAATATCTACAACTCTGTTATACACCAACTATAAGTGTACAGTTGTACACCCTCTGTATTCTCTTTCTAATTTTATGACCTTTTTTGGTACACGACTACTGAGTGCAAACTGCTATTTCACCGGATTTTTTTTTTTTGGTTGTCTAGCATATTATGTTGACATTTTCTAAGAACTCTGCCCTATAAAATATGGAGTATTAAAAAATAAAAATTATATAATTGTCCCTACAGCAATGTGGATGTTTGCTAGTTAAAACATAAAGGAAATCAAATTGTAGACAAGCATGGCAAGAAGTTTTCATAAAGAATCATAAGAGGGAATAAACTATAAAAATAGATAATTCTACGTTTAAGATAGAAAGAGATAATAGTGTAGCAAAAGTATTTATGTAAAATATACACACACACATGAGGAAAGAGTACTTATGTTTATGTTGTAATATATTCTCTATTTATCTATTAGTTTATTGTGTTTAGGCAACCCCATAGGTTACAACATTCTGATAAAGTTGCAGGGACATGAAAATATGAGCAAACTCAGTATATCTTTCTTTGTGAGTTGGGTCAAAGCAAATGGCATTGTAAACAGTTGAAATCAAGCAGGTCAGAGAATCATAAAAGATAAAAGTTACTTACACTAGACATCCTCGGCGTCGCTTTTTCTTCTCTATTTGCTTTTGTGGTGGCTTGATGACTACCTTGATTGCAGCATCAAAGACTGCTTTCACATTCTGCAATCGAATACAAAAGTTATGATCCCTTGAGCTTGACATGCAGGAAAATACTAGTACAATCAGGCAAAATAATAAAAATCATCTTCAGAAATAATAGCCAATCAGGTGAAACAGAGTGGGGAGAGTTGTCCTTTAAAAATCAAAATACTATAATTTCAAAAAAAATTTAAAAAAATAAAGAAAGAAAACCCCATAATCGACATTTGAATTATTGATGGAGTTTTAACAAAGTTGGGGTCATAACCAAAACATCACGTGTTGCTATGAAATGTTCAAGTGAGGTATTGCAGAATTCTTTACAGTTCTCCTGCAGCAGCGAATATTGCTTGGTAAGATGAATACCTTTTTCGAAATTAGTCATTATGAATTCATTACAATGGGAGTTTTTTTCATACAGATTAAAGGTGTCTGATACTTTGATACCAAAGAAACATTTGACACGTATAAAGTCAGTTACCTCTTTGTTGAATACAGGACTCGGTCAAAGATGTTTTGTCCGGAAAAATATCCAAATACGAAAAACAACACACATACACACAGCTTTAAAGACTTGAAAAAATATATCTCTTGAAGTTGACGGGAGAACCTAGATGTGTAAATCTCTAAGGTGCAGCAAAAGATGAACAATTATATGCTAGTTTATCAGTACCTGTTGAGTTTTAGAGCTGCATTCAACATAATAAGCAGCAAGAATCTGTTTACGAAGCTCCTCTCCCTAATCACAGTAAGCCACCCTTAGAATATTATGCACCAAAATCATTAGTAAGAGAACAAAGAGCAGCTCATGATCAGAAATCCAACCTGTGCAGTGGTCACGGGGACTAAACCTGGATGATCAGCTAAATAGTGCTTATTCTCGCGAAGGTCTATTATCATCGACAAAAATTATCAATGAATTAGTAGAAAATTTTGATAATGCCTTGCGAGAGAATTATAACAGCAAACAATCCATATCCTTTTACCATAATATATCTATCTGCTGTTTAATGTATTGCTAATTATTGCATAAAATATACTATTACACAATTGACACAAGCTTGGAAAGATAACTGAGAGGTCATTGCAGCATGCATACTGTACCAACTACCAAGGCATTGCACATATGTCAAAGGAAGAGATTACATTTGGTTGAGTTGTCAGAAAGAAGTAAACCCCTAAAGTTGGAACTCAACAGTTTTTATGGGGTTTCTTCTTAAATATCATACACTAATAGATCTCAGAAGAGAAAAAATAACATAGAGCACATGTTGTGAGGTGGGATCTACCCTCTTAATAGAAAGTAGAAAACCAGCCTAGTTATTTTAAATCTTGGCCATAGAGGGTGAGAGAGGGAGAAGACAAATACCTGATTTCTAGGGGGAAATGCAGCTAATAAATTATTACTTAAGCAATCCCAATCTTTTATACTTCTCCATAAGACCTTTATAATTTGAGAGCTTCATAGTTTTCATGAAGAGACTCAGTAGCAAAGTAAGTCAAATACTCAAATTTTACCTCTCAACTTAAAAAACCTATAAGCAATGAACAATATTGTACTTGTCTTGTTAATTCAGCACGTATCAATGGGTACTCACAAAGTACTTAACCTGGAATTAATTTCAAGCAAATATGAACAAACGGAAAGAGGAGAAAAACTGGAAGAAATAAACAAAATGAAACTAAGAACATATAGAATATATATAAGTGTTTAACACTAACTATCCACAAGTTTTCAGTAAAACAACTTTGTTTTCAACGAAATTGGAGGTACATTTTAACGAAAAATGACAATGTAAGAAAGTGGAAACACAATTAATTTCAGCGTATACAAATTAACAACAAACTGGGAAGTGATGAGATGTGTGGTTGCACTAGGGAAGAATACAGCATCTCTTACCTTGCTTGAAGTTATGCACACTCACTTGGTGCATTTTAAGAATTCTCTAGACAAAAATGTCAGTGAATCCTATGTAGGAATCCTCTGTACATTGAACTAGATCGAGTCTGAGCCCGTTAGCCATGCCACAATTTTACATTGTGCAACCACACAGTTAATCCCAATTGCAGGTAGGAGGAACAACGGACATCCCAGTTTGCTGTAAATTATGTATTACTGTTTTACTTTCAATCACCTCTTTGAAGTTCTAATTCATAGGAAACATATCAGCAATTTGTGAAACGTGAATATATGGGCCTGTATTAGTCTCCCGTTGTGTTTTGTTATTTTTGTCTCTCATTTGTTCATTTTTTTATACTTGCTTGAATGTAGTAATAGGCTTAGAGCTGCATGGCTTTTGACATATGCTTCATTCACAAGATAAGTACAAAATTACTTCTTACACAATGGTTGCTTGTTTGCCATACATGATAAAGTATCATAAGACTTTATTACAGTGTATTAATTTGGAAAAATAAAAATGTAGATGCCCTGTATAACTAAACCTCTTGAAGCATAGAACACTTTATTTTATTTTATCTTTTGATAGGTTATTTTTGACCCAATTATGGTAAGTGGACCCAGTGACCTTGAGATTATTCCACAAAGCCTCTGCCATTTCTCCACCCCTTAGGTTTTAGGGTACTGCCCTTAATCTTCTCTCCCAAAGTAAGATCTTTATACATTTTGAGTCAGTTTTTTTATTCATCTTCTCTTACAAAGGAGATCCCAAGCATGAGAAGAAGACATGGAATGCTTGTGGTTAGGGAGGAAATTACTGCGTGTAAGGAAATATTTATTCAGAAATACACACATTTAAGGTACTAACAAGTTGGCCTTTATTTTTAAAGTATAGACAATTAGGCAAACTCTGAAGTCCACAAAGTTCTTGAGTTTTAGAACATGTGAGACTCATTTATTACTAATAGAAATATATAAAACGTGTGCCTCGTCAACCAACAAATCAAAGCACATTACAAGAGTACTTTGGTGATGCTACAGGTAAATGGGCCACCATAAATGCTTAACTTGTGCCCGTGAAATAGTTTATTTTTCCAGCAATGCATTTATGAATCCACTTTCTACAAGATATTTCATAACAAGCATAAAGCTTGGCCATATTGAACAAACAGCAACCAGAACTAGAAGGAACTATCAGATGATGTGACCAACGCTGACTAGCATTTTATGAGAAAGCAAATAAAACAAGAAGATAATTACAGACAGTAAAATGATTGAAATGATATAAACAGAAGATAGTTGGAGCTTTTAGACATCTTAACTTACCCAGTTTGGTGCCAGCCAGTACAACTGGAATTCCAGGGGCATAATGCTGAAGTTCAGGGATCCACTGATCAAGGAATTATCAATCAGAGATTATAATTGATAGAAATAACCCCACCAAAACAGTAAATTGGTATGTGAAGCTGTCAATGAAATGCACCTTTTTAAGAATGTTTTCATAGCTTGCACGACTAACTAATGAAAAAGCCAGGACAAAAACATCAGCGCCTCGGTAGCTTAATGGCCTTAATCTGTTATAATCTTCTTGCCCTGCGAATTAGATAGGAAATCAACACAATCAAAACAAAACTTTCCAAATCAGGAAAGTTACTTTCCTTTGAATCCAGATTTACGAAAAAGAGATGCTAGGGGTCTCAAATTTTGACTCAAATGATGTGTCACCATAACATTGGTGTTGGGTAGATCTCGTGTGATAAATTATCATTAAAATATTTAATGTTATGTCATTTAAAGACCATTTGAGATAAAAAAATCGACACCCCTAGCATTACTCTTTATGAAATAATCAAATGCTTATTCAAGAAATTAGTCATAGAAGATTCTAAATGTGACAATATTACCAGCTGTGTCCCAGAGGCCTAAGTTGACAGCGGTGCCTTCAACTACTACATTTGCACTGAAGTTATCGAAGACAGTTGGGATATAGTCCTGAATGACAATAATACTATCAAAATTTCAATATTTTAATAAAAACAGAAATGCATGACAAATCAAAAGAAAGGATGAAAGAGGTGATGGGGGAGAGAAGAACCCTAGAGAAAAAAAAAATCCCCAGATAGAATTTCAAAATTGAGGAAGCAGAAACTACAAAGCCTCATACGTTTAAAGCAAAACCCAGAATGAAATATGTCAACTTTTAAATATAAAATTACGAAAACATAAAAAGCTGCAAAACCCAGATGCATATAAAGTCTATACAGAGTTAAAAAAGAAAGCTGACTACACATATCTATGGACACAAAGTGACTAATCCAAAATGAGAAAATGATTCTCTCACGTGAAAGAAGCACTTACAGTGGGGAATTTGTTACTTGTATAGCAAATAAGCATACAAGTCTTGCCAACAGCTCCATCACCAACAGTTACACACTTGATGAACCTTGAAGCACTAGAAGCCATTGAACATCAAGAAAACTTACAAAAACTGGTTGTGGGTAAGAAGGGAGAAATAGACAGGTATTTTTATGACCTTTTTTGAAAGAAGAGAGAGAAAGTAGAGAGTGGTGTGAAGTATAGATGATAGATCACATGATTCTTACTCATTCCCTCTCTGTAGCAGCTACTTGTTACCTTTTTATTCATTTTCCTTGGCAAATAAAGAAGGAGGAGACTGGGTATTACTGTAAATTAATTTTTGTACTTTATACAAATATCAATTGTTTACATAGATGTTTTCAGAGGCATAATTTTTTTTGTTTCTTTATGGTAAATTATTTTTCTTGTTTGAGGGACAACAGCTTCAGCTTGCATTTAATTTAATCCCAGAAGAAGAAGAGAGCCAGTCTGGACTCTGGATAAACGATCAAAACAACATAGCTTTGTTTCTGTTGAATCACCTCTCCATCCGACGGTGTTCCCGTGACTAGGTGGCGGTGACATGTTCAATTTATTATAATCAATTTCATTTTGTCACGATTGCTGTTTATATACATACTATAATTAGTTTCTTGTAATTTTACGTAATAAGACGTTACAAAGACAAATAATAATTAAAAAGAATACCATTTTAACACTAGTGGAGCATTTTCCAGTTGAATGTAATGCAATTACTATAAATTAATTGATTTTTCTTAATTTGTATTAGTTTCCGGTGATCAACTTTCTTATATGAGAATTCTTGTTTTGACACATTGATTTTGTGAGTTTGTTTCTTTGAGCACATATTTAATTTTTTGATTCTTTACTTAATATTTAAACCCTTTAATTTTGTAAAATTTTAGGATTTTTTCCATAAGATGCTTCAAAGCATAGAATTTTAGTTCTCTTGTAATTTTCTTTAAGTTATTAAATTATTTTTTTCATTCTATTATATAGGATAAATTTGACTTTTTAAAATTAATTTAAGATATTTTTAAATTTAATTTTATTTAGTTTTAGAACCAGGATCACTACTCCCATATTATAAACTTTTAATGAGATTTTGATAAAGACCTCAAGAATAGTGATCCCCACCGTTTAATTAATATTCCATCAAATAAAAAAGCGTGTATAGACTAGGGTTTTTATTTTATTCTATTTTTTGCTCTATTGATCAAACATTAACAAATTAATCATATTGTTCAAGAGTGATTAAAGCTGAAGGTTTAGTAATTCTTGTTAATTAGTTGTCAACCATCTTGTTCCCAAAATGCTTCAACTATAGTTAGAACTATCATTTTGTAGTCCCTACCCTACCACCACCCTTGTTGGATGAAATGGACCACATTTTCAGTCACATTTATGGATTTTTGGTCAGTACCACTATGATTTTATTTTTCATTCTTCATATTTGGTCATTGGCCATTACAAGGAGATGGGGGTCCAGTACTGTTACCTAGTGGTCCATTATTAAATGCAAAATATACATGAATTTAAAGAGTGAAAATTTGTATCTCTATTGTGCTCACTTTGAAACAATATTCAAGAAAAATAATTTATTGCACCAAGTTTTATTGAAGTATTAGCCCTCATGCTAAATAACATTATAACACTAGCTAAAAATAAGGTTAGTTATCGATCCTCACTAAATTACATACTTTTTTTAATAGCAAGTATATTTCAGAAGAAGTACCAGTACACACACACACACACACACACACACACACACACACATATATATATATATATATAATATCAGAATAAGGCTATTTTGGGACCAAGCGGTTGTATAAATAGAGCTTCTTGACTTTTATATATAGTGAAAGGGAGAGGAAAAATTCAATCATATCTGAATAGATATGCCACAGCAAAAGCTAATTAAGTTGCTATTTTTTTCCCCTTAGAAGTGTAACGCTCAAGACATAAAAGTAGCTCTAAAGCAAAGGAAATGGCTAACCAAATTAAAGGAATGATTGATTAATATTGTGAATGGTCGGCCAATGGCATAAGTAAAGATTAAGCAATATGCTAAATGACTCTTTCAATAGTTGTGATAGAAGAACAAAAAGAAAACAGTAAATATAATTGTTACGTACAAGTTACGTTTAGAAGTCTAAGTTTTAAGATTATTTATAATAAATAAAAATGCTCAAAGTTTATTCAAAAAATTGTTTTTGGATGTATCATGAATTTAGAAGAATTACCCATGCACCAAATTAAATTAATGGTTAAAAGAATCTTGTTTTGGTAAAATACTATTCATTATATATGTTTCCATCTAACTCACAATTCTTCCATCTAGTGTAATTGGTAATCTTAGGCATGGATAAATCCATTCCAGAAGTAAAAATTAGTTACCCAACTTTTAATCCATTTCCACTTAGCTACAACATATTTAGATTGATGAGCACCCATCTTTTTTGCCAGATGCTCTCTCCGTCTTACAAAAAGAGTCAAGTTAGTATTTTTCTAATCAATTTGTAATAGCTTAAGATTCAAGATTAATGTGAGTTTATTTATTATGCAACAGTTAATATTGTAAATTAGTATTATTAAGTGTAAAATTATTATTTTAAATTAAATAAATGAATAATACATATGATTTTTAAAAAAAATAATGTGACTAAAAGTCAATTGAGATTTGTTTTTGAAGGGAGCAGTATTAATATGATTGTTTGTCCGGCCGCATCTATTAGTGTATATAATGGGAATTGATATTTTTATACGATTTTTTGATAAAATTTTACGGTAGACTCTATAAAAATACTTATAACGACGATTTAACTGTCGTTATATATTTATGGCGACCTTTTTGTGGAGTCCACCGTGTGAATTTATCAAAAAATCGTGTGAATTTATCAATTTTCTATATAATTAGGCAATTGAAGATCTTATCTAAATTAATTTGGTTGATCATTTTAAGGATAATTTTATCATCAACTTATAATTCTCAAATTACATAATAATAATAATAATAATATATGTTTAAATTCAATGAATATAAATTATAACTTGATATTTATGCATATATGAATTGCACAATAAAACAAATGAAAAGTCATATATATATATATATATATATATATATATATATATATATATATATATATATATATTAGTTAAGGCTATTTAGTAAAATTTTAATAAAACGATGTAATTTTGTGTAAAAATTATAAATAAAGTTTTTTTTTTGTATAAAACCCAAAAATAGAAAACATAATCCTAAGCGGTAAAACTATGTCGTTTTACTAAGTATATCTTGTCAAACTTGGTTAGGGCATACCTTAAATTACTTTTCCCCACCCACCCACCGATATATATATATATATATATATATATATATATATATATATATATATATATATATATATATATATAGAGAGAGAGAGAGAGAGAGAGAGAGAGAGAGAGAGAGGATGAATCTAAAACATAACTTTTAAATAGCATACATCTCTTAAATAACATATATTTATCAAAAAGACGTCGTTTTGATTTATTTTTTTAAAATTAATATTAAAAGAAGATGTGACATTTTGTGACGACTTCAAAACGATGTATGTTATCTCTTAAATAACATACATTTTTCTTTTATTTACGAAAATACCATCAAAGAACATTCAAAACGACTTCGTTGTAATAAAGGCATGTTACTTAAGAAGGTATAGTATTTAAAATATATACTTTTGAACTGTCATCTCTCTCTTTCTATATATATATATATATAATTTAAAAGAAAAACTTATAATTAAATTAATTTGTTAAAAA
This sequence comes from Hedera helix, assembly GCA_947179155.2. Taxonomy (NCBI): domain Eukaryota; kingdom Viridiplantae; phylum Streptophyta; class Magnoliopsida; order Apiales; family Araliaceae; genus Hedera; species Hedera helix. The sequence continues at coordinate 46,611,047 of OX359270.1, forward strand.
AAGAATATAAGAAAGATAGCACGTGCCTTGCACGACTTCTAAACTTATATATGTAAATCCGTAAGCCGATCCTTCTAATTGAAAAAAACAGTAAGTTATCTCGGTTGATTATTATAAGTTGGCCGCCTGGCTTGAAACAATTTATTTTCCTTTGAAGCTAGCGCTTTCTTTCCTGTACATTGAATCCGTCTTTCCTCTCTTCTCAGCTTGTCTCTTCCCTTCCTCTCTTCCTATTTTCGCACCTTTGAAAACCCTCGACCTCCAAAAATGGTGAAACGCTCAAAAGCGAAGGACTTTGCCTATCGGGACTCACCTTTTTATATGTATATTTCACATTTTATTTGACTCGGTCCATTAACTTACCAGCTAATCAACAGAGCAATCTGATACAGTGAGCTGGATGTTTCGAGGATTACGAGGCCAGATAGAATGATAGTTATATTGCCACATCAGAACCCAAAATTAGTGGCTACAATTACTCTAAGTCCGTGCCAAAGCTGTCAGACAGGTGTGTCTCCGGGTACAATAAGACAGTAACCCAAATCTCCCGTCACAAAATTCTCTCCACAAGTCCAACCACAATCCATATTGCATCACATGGACTGATGGACATGGCCACGTACCCTACCCTCTCTGACTCTTCATTCATCCACTATTCACCCCCCCCCCCCCCCCCCCTCTCTCTCTCTCTCTCCATATATCTATATCTATATATAGATAGATAAGAGTATTGTTAAATGCACACAGCATATGTATACAACATTGTATGAAGAGGAAATTATTTATAATGGGTTCAAGAAAAGTAGTAGCGGGGGTGAAAAGAAAAGAAAAGATTAGCTGAGAGTATAAAATCAAGATCTGGAGGGGTGGTGAGGGTGGTTGAGTGGAAGATGGAGAAGCTTCAGAGGGTTGTGCCGGGAGGGGATGAATTGCATTCGGATCATCAGCTTCTTCTCCACTCACAACGGACGCACGCTTCAATATTAGCTATGTTCAGTAATTCCGTCTTCATCATTATTATTCTTGTATGTATGTATACAAATACGTTCTGGCTTAATGTTGATCATGTAGTGAGATGTGAATAAACATTATGTTTGTCCTGTAATTTGCTGCTGTATTCATTAAGTCAGGTAGTAATTAGTATTTTGTTAGTAGACTTTGTAACTCCATACTCAAATTCTGTAAGTTCGTACAAATGTGGTGTATACATGGTAACATCATTTCTCTGAAATGAAATGAAGGGTTCATATGTATTTGACCTTTATCTATGCATAGTAGTGTGATATTAAGGCTGAGCTGAGTAGTACACACCTAGATATAGTTATTTTTTAGATAATCCATTTCATAACAAAGTTAATTTATTATTTGACTGGCTTTGGTTTCTCTTCTTTCTGACAAAAAAAGTCCCTATTGATCTTTTTATGAATAGAACATATTTATATATAAAAAAAATTCAGTAATTCTTCTCAATAATAAATTTTAGGTGTTAAGAGTTTAACAATATAAAGAGATTGTAAAAAACATAAGTTTTCCATTTAAGTACGCTTAATGCAAAACCTTAATCAATACTTTGTATATAAAAATAGGGAAGGAGATAAATTAATTTGATCATCTGAGTTAACTTATAATTTGAATGAGTCAACTCATTTCAATTGATGAGTTAACTCGGATAGTCATTATTATATTTAATATATGTATAAATGAATTTGAGATGAAAAATGGGTTAAAAAATATTACATAATAACTCTATACGTTCATCTGAACAAATGAATTTGGCATGGGAAATAGATATATCCACCTGTTTGATATATATATATATATATATATATATATATATATATATATATATTCACATGCACAAATAAATGCATCCATACAACTAATAGGTTTTATGTAATTATGAGCCAGTACATATAGAATTGTTCATCTTTTAACGTAAAACTTCAATTAGTTTACAAAACACCTGTCACAGTTGGGCAAATACCAAAAAAATAAAACAATCATCAATAAACCGCAGTAAAATGGAATCAAGATACGACTCAACTCATTCACTATGCTACGCACAATCTTATTCTTTTTATATATTCTGCTAACATACTCATAAACTAAACACACCGCTTTCTTCCATAATGAAGGTCAGTGAACAAACCAAAGAAAAAACAAAAGGTGGAGTCTAAAAGAAAATCAATGGTCCGTTCGGTACTAGTCGTCTCATTCAATATTATCCATTACTATGTTTTGTTACTTATATCATTGTCACTTTCTATCAGGAGTAACATTTTTGTTTTCACAACTTTCATGAAATTTATTGACAATTTCATGTAAAATGCTTAATCATTATAGTTTTTTTTATATATCAGTGTCACTTTGGATAAAAAGTTTTATCTTTAGCACAAGATTAAAATATAATTATTTCTAACATAAATAATCGTTAATAAAAGCCCGCAGCTATTACACTAGGATATATTCATAAAAAGATAGCCACCAAAAATTAAGACTCATTTATTTATTTTTGACAAAAAGAGAATTAACAAGAACTCATCCATGCAAGTTTTCCAAGGCAGGCTTTCGGATCCACTAGAAAGTAGATAAATTTAGGAGCAACTTTTGTAGCAACTTCAATTCATAGGATGATTATGAAGATTATTAGTGTAATTAAACATGAGAATGACTGACTAGCTGCTACTATTTTCAGCTTGATCAAGTTAAACAGACAAATGTGCAATACTTGCAGTAAAAACGTATCTATAATCACTGCTGAACCTGACTGAGTATAAAGTCTACAACGTGAAGCCAAAAAAAGAAATAAAACGAGTCAAAATCCTATAAATAAAATATACTGCGACTACTATTATCTATCTCCTCCTTTTAAATACAACACAATAATAGTAATATAATAAGGGAATTGATATAATAACCACCCAAAATTTTGCACAAGAGTAAGTCCACTAGCGTTGTTCCATCATACATTCCAAAACCAATGTTCTTTAGAGATGAGAAACCCAAATGGTACCATAACATCTCCCATTTGACAAATTCCAGCTGCCGGCGCCAAAAATTTTAAATTGGCAGGCCTTCTAGTTAGTCTTGAAATCTTCATTATCATTCCCAATAACATTGTAAATTCAGCCAACTGGCAATGTAGCATTACAATTTCCCAAAATTCTTACATGCATCCTCTCCTGGTTGTATATTGCCTTGCCACTCATTCAATTAAAAGCCAAATTGTTGAAACCAGAAGAAGCTTAGGGACACTTGAAAAAATTCTGCAATGTATCGAGTCCCTTTTTGGCTAGTCCTTGTTCCCTTTCTGCTCTTCTCAACGGCTAACTCGGAAGAACAAGACGTGAAGATGGCGCTAGTTGAATTCATGGGAAAACTTTCTCCTGGGAACGCGCAGAGAGGCACAAATTGGGGTTGGAATGCAACTTCAGACCCCTGCATCGACAAGTGGGAAGGGATTACCTGTGACAGCAGCCTAAAATTTGTGAAAAAGATTGTTCTTAATGAGTTTAATCTTACTGGAGTTCTTGATGCTGATTCTCTCTGCGAGACGACTACACTTTTTGTCCTGAGCCTGCAGAAAAACAATATTGTTGGGGACTTGGCTAAAGAAATATCACGCTGCAAAAACCTGACTCACTTGTATTTAAGTGGCAACCGCTTCTCGGGCACAATTCCTAGATCTGTCTCCCAGTTGAGTAATCTGAAAAGGGTTGATGTGTCATATAATAAATTCTCTGGAGAATTGCCTGATATGTCAAAACTCTCAGGATTGTTAACTTTCCAGGCGGAAAACAATCAGTTTAGTGGAGAGATACCTACGTATGATTTTTCTAACCTTGTGCAATACAATGTCTCCAACAACAATCTGAGTGGTCCGATTCCTGATGTTGATGGCCGTTTCAATGAAAGCAGCTTTTCAGGTAATCCCGGTTTGTGTGGGAAACCACTGTCAAATGTTTGTCCACCACCTCCTGGAAAGAAGTCAAAGAATTCATTGAGTCAGTATCTTATTTACTCTGGCTATGCCATTCTTGGATTGATTGTAGTGCTTATTGTTGGCTACAAGGTGATTAAGAAAATCAAATCTAAAAACGATAAGACCAATGCCACAAATAAGGCAGATGATAGTGATTCTTCCAGCGAGTTTAAGAATGGAGGAAACAGGTCCGAATTTTCATTGACATCTGCTGAAAGTGGAAAGGCTTCGGCATCACTTGTAGTTCTTTCTATTCCCAAGGTAAATGGGCTGAAATTTGAGGATTTGCTTCGAGCCCCAGCAGAATTGCTAGGAAGAGGAAAGCATGGAAGCCTCTACAAGGTCACCCCTCATGGCGAATTGACCCTTGTTGTGAAAAGGATAAAGGATTGGCAGATTTCTAAGGACAATTTCAAGAAGAGAATGCAGACAGTAGGACAAGTGAATCATCCGAAAGTTCTTCAAATGGTTGCCTATTATTGTTCTAAGGAAGAGAAGCTCCTAGTGTATGAATATCAGCAAAATGGAAGTCTCTTCAGTCTTCTACACGGTAATTTTACATTCTCAGTAGTGTCCGTTTGAACTGCTATAAATACAAAATAATATGGTATTATTCAAATATCTTAATTGCATCATCTCTAATTTCAGGATCCCAAAATGGACAGTTATTTGACTGGGGAAGCAGACTCAACATTGCAGCTGGCATTGCCGAGGCTTTGGCATTCATGCACGAGGAGCTTCGTGGTGATGGGATTGCTCATGGTAACCTAAAATCGTCCAACATTTTGCTGAACGATAGTATGGATCCATGTATCAGTGAATATGGTCTAATGGTGGTTGAAAATCATGCCCAAACCAACAGTCTGAAAGACGATGATCCCAATGGTGGCCGTGCATATACCACCTTCAAAGTGGACATTTATGGCTTTGGTGTGATTCTTCTCGAGTTACTGACAGGAAAGCTAGTACAGAATACAGGGTCTGATTTGGCTAAATGGGTACATTCAGTGGTTAAAGAAGAATGGACTGTTGAAGTGTTTGATAAGTCGCTCACTTCGGAAGGTGCTAGTGAAGAGAGGCTGGTGAATCTGTTGCAGGTGGCTTTGAAATGCATAAATGCCTCACCAGATGCTAGGCCAAGTATCAAGGAAGTCGCAGAAATGATATACACTATAAAGGAAGAAGAAGAGAGATCCCTTAGCTGTTAATAGATGATGAAGTTTCCAGAGACATTACTGTAAAAATTGATTTGTTGAAAATTGAAATCTCTTTGCAGCTACATGTTTTGATTTTTATCTAGTTATACTGTAATAATTGAATGATTATATTAAAGTGAACGTATCTTATATGATAATCCATTAAAATCAATATAACACTATCTTCTCTGTGGAAATTCTAATGAGACTCCAAAAGGGTTATAAAAAATTCTCATGGAGTTCCAACATAAACTCTTGTAAACCTGGGGAGGAAAATGTTTGGAAACTCCCAGTCATTTTTTTTTACAATTTTTAACATTGCGACTCTGTATTGTAACTGGACAGAGAGGAACCAGGGGCTTTCACAACAAAATAAGAGATCACAAGACTGCAATTAAGGACATTGAACTATACTTCAGAAAAGAACTGTTCTTTAAATCAAAATCAAGAAAACATACGATCATTGTTTGATAGTCATACAGCAATAGGCGATGGATGAGAGTAGATATTTTTAATAGGGTGTATAGATAAGCTATGCCCTAATCTCACAAAGTCTCACTACTTTAGACCTATTAACAAAATAGCATATAAACATATAATAGTTAGAATATATATATATGGAATTGATTCATAGCAAATATGACTTTGGATGAATCATCATGTGGTTATAATTAAAAGCAGATCCGTCATTTTATTTTATTTTAAATTATAATCATCCGCCACTTTAGATAATTGATTGATAGAATTAAAAAAAAAATTATTTTATACACTCCGCCACCTTAGACCAGCTTTAACCACTCCGCCAACTAAGATAGCGGATAGGAGGAAATTTATTACTTGACCTGTTTTGACCAGCCTGCCAACTAAGATAACGGATCGGAGAAAATTTATTTTTGGCAATTAAGGGATTACAAACACTTAACAATTAAGGGCCATACATGGCAACAAATTACAAAAAAAACGAGTCGCTACCTTTGGTAGCGGATAACAGATCCTTTGGTTCAAAATAAAGTTAGATAAGTACCTTGACTCGTATCGTCTTTAGCCAAAGCAGTGAACTCCCACCCTAAAATATGTTAGATCTACTTCTTATAATTTTCATAAACTACGGGTTCATCTTCTCATCAGTCGCAAAATCTGAGCATTTTTTGCATCTGCAAAACAACACCTATTAATAATTTTGGTAAGTCTTTGTCAATGATTTTAATGCATGTTGCGAATATATTTTTATCTAGTTCATCTGAATCGCATGGTAGTTTACATTGTACAAATGAATCTGAGTTTTGTTAATGAAAGTGAAAATACTAGATTTAAAATATACAATATGTTGGTCAATTGTTTTCTAATTTGGAAGATGCATAAAATTTTTATAGAGCTTATGCACACAAGAATGAATTTGAGATTAGAATTGCTACAAGTCATAAACATGTTGGTATTGATAATTTGTCTTCTCGATCATATGTTTGTAAAAAAAACAGTAGATGGTCTTTAAAAAATATACCATGTGATGAATGTACTACTGGGAAATAATAAGACAAAGAGATTATATAAGACGCACATTAAACAAAACTAGAATATTTGTTGTGCATAATAAAAAAGAAAAGCACTAACGTATTTCTACTTTGGAGTTGAGTCACAATCATCAATTAGTGACGCTCACCAAAATGGATTTGATTGAAACACACAGGAATATTACTCCAGTAGCAAGACAATTAATTGATACTTTAAATCAATCTGGTATTGGACTTAGTAGGATGATGAACATTCTGAGCACAATTGGTGGTGGGATGTAAAACGTAGACTTTACTGATAAAGATTTAAGGAATGTTGTTAGGGATTTGAGGCATAATTTGGAAGATGAAAATGATGCTCAAGCTGCAATTAATTATTCGAAAAAACTTCAATCCGATAGTGCGAGTCAATTTTTTTCCAATGTCAGAGTAGATGATAACAACCACATTACATGTATTTTGTGGGTAGACGTTTGATCAAGATTTACGTATGAACGTTTTAGAGACGTGGTAACATTTTACACTACGTATATGACAACTTGGTATGACATGCCATTTGTTCTATTCACTGGAGTTAACCACCATTACCAGTCGATTTTGTTTGGATTTGCATTGTTAAGAGATGAGATCGAGAAAACTTTTGTTTCGATCTTATAAACGTGGCTCCAAGCAATGGACTACAGGAATCTTGTAACTATCACCACTGACCAAGATAAAGCCACGAGTAATGCTATTGCGAAAGTACTCCCAAACACTCATCATTTATTGTGTTCTTGTCATATTAATAATAAATTTTCTAAAAAGTTACACCATATAGATGATAAACAACCATCATTTAAATCAAATTTTAACAACTATGTCTACAATTCTTTGTCCATTGGAGAATATGAGGAGCGTTAAGATATTTTAATGAGGGACTATGAATTGCATAACAATTAATGGCTCAGAACTTTGTATAATGTCAAAGAGAAATGGATACAAGTATATATAAAGAGATATTTTGCTGCTGAAATGACAACTACTGGAAGAAACGAATGTATAAATGAAACATGCTCACTATATTTACAAGCGTGTACTAATTGTAGACGGACCGAGGCTCATATGAAGTGTCAACATTTCCCTCAGGTCGAAGCCTATGAATACGTCTACCTGTAATCTTGTTGTATCACTTCATATATGTCTTAATTGGTATTGTATCTGAAGCCTCAAGAATTTGCCTCTAAAAATGATCCATATATAAGTGTCATTGAGCGATATAAGGTTGCATTAATGTCATAGTATCATCAAAATCAAACTTATGTTGTATGACATTTCTCAACTCAGTGTAATCTTCAGTTGGAGAGGGTATGCCTTGTAAATATCTATACTATCTCATAATCCTGTCCGGCATTTGATATTCCACAATGTCAAAATGAATTAATGGGATATGCACTGATCCCGTTAATCTCCCATCAAAATTATAATAGGTCATAATATTATCCCATCTCTCATAAGGCCGTCACAATACATCCCACGTAGGCTGTCTATCGAGTTCCCCCGGTAAAACTGTAGATGATGATGGGGATTAAGTCTTTTACCGGGATATGGGTGAGCAGAAGAATATACCCAGGCCCTTGCTCTAGGTAACCAAAAATCAGAATCTTGTATCGGGTTTGGCCTTCCAATTACTAGTCGCTCGTATGCCCAAATTTGTAGAAATGACACACAACCACTTATGTAATTATTAGATCTTCTACTAGCTGTACATAATCCCCTGTAATAGTATCCTAAAACGGCTGCACCCCAAGCATATGTTGCATAATCTTTTATAGTAGTTATAAAATACATATACCCAGTGTATACAATATTCTTTGACCTTGTTGAAAATAATATAGCCCCACACAACCAAATAATGTATGCCTTTTTATGTCACCCAACCTCCTCTTTAGTTGTATTTGTAGGACATCTATAAAAAATTTTCCTTAAAATATAATAAGAGACTATCAAAACGAGGAGTAGTTAATAATTTTCCCAATACAGGCAACTGAAGTATAAAATGAATATCTTTTAATGCATAGTAATTTTCCCACAGTTTAAATGAGATGTGTTTGTCTCTGGTCGTCATCTTTCAACTAAAGGAGACACGATTATCCATATTTGACCTATAAGAAAAATAAAATATCTTAAAAAAAAAATTCAATCAACAACTTCATACACTACCATTATACTATATAGTATTCAGTAATTTAATATTTTTTGTAATCAAATTTGTATAGTTTTTTCAAACATATAATTCATAAATAAATTCTCAATCAACAACACCATAGTACGAAATAGTACTAATTAATTAAATATTTTTTGTACCAATATCGTATATTTTTTTCAAATATATATTTCATCAACTTGGTTTATAATATATACTAGTTATGCATTTTACATCCTTTTGGGATCAAATTTGTATCTATTTTTTCTCATATATTTCATAAAAAAATGAGAATGAAAAATGGGTTCTCATGAATTGATTTATGGAATGAAAAAATCAAATTAACTCATCAAAATTTAAAGAAAAAGAGTATGAACGGAGTACGAAACTAGAGGGATTAGGAGATGATTGTGGGAATCATCATAAGCTGATGCCTATTTTGCCTCGGGAAATAACTGGTGCCGAAAAAGATGAACAGGAAAATGAAGAAGTCAGCGACGGCCAAAATGAGGAGGAATTGAGAAGGAAATTATTAAATATCCTTTTTACCCTTCATTTTTCACGTAGAAGTACATTAATAGATCACATGAATTTCTTTTTTATTTAAAATAAAATTCATGTCATTACCTCTTGGATCTTGCACACGTTAATGATTACATTGTTCACTTATAAAATTATACAAGGATAATTATAAAATAAAAAATATACAAAGATTAAATTGAAACCAAATAAAGAGGCTAAAAAGGTCTTTTTGCCAATTTAAGAGATGTAACGGCAACAGCAGGGAGGGGCAGAACCTTGACCGGGAAATGCCGGTTGGGGAGACATGAGAATCTCTCTAACTGCAGCTGGCGACTAATGGGTATGTATGTTGTTTTACGGGTTGTTTATGAGCCGTTAGATTGGACCTATGACAATAATCAGTTTTTTATAAGGAGAGTGTGATGGGCTTTTTCTATGGGTGGGGTCCATAGTGATTGATGACAGATTAGCTACTGAAGCGGGGTCCATACGGAGGCTGGCGCAGGACATAAGATGGGAATACTTGGGATCAAACCAAATACAGTTAGTCAATGAGTCAGTGACCTTATCTACTAAATACTCATTAATGTCTCTCTCAACCGAAAAATTAAACCATGCTCTTAAAATATGATAAATAATATATATATATTTTTTCATATAAAAATAGAATCTATACAAAACCCATATTTATAAGAGTGTATATACCTTAGCCTACTAGAAATATTTTTTAAATAGTATTATAAATATGTGTCAAAAAAGTTATACAATTATGTAATTTTCTTTATATAATAGTATTAGTACAAACTAAATGATTAAAATTATATTTAAATGCATGATAAATGCTATAAATATATGTATGTGTTATACTAATTAATATTATAATGTAAAGATAATATTTTGTAAACTATTTAATTATATAGCTAAATGAAAAATATTTTATTAAAATGATATTGTTTTAAATTTTTTGAAATTATAAATTATTGATAATGCTTGAAATCAATCTAAGTCATTGAGATAAAAACACAAATAGATCAAACGGATAGGAAGTGGGTTACTAATATCTAACGGTCATTATCACCAAGGACCAATCAGAACCGTCGGATTAAATTATAGTTGCTAGATTCAATTTTGGCCTTTGATCAATTCTAAAGATTATATCTCTACCGTCAAATCAAAATATAAGTGATAAATATAAAACTCATAAATGATTTCATTATTTTCATTTCTTTTTTTGTTCTCTCTCTCCTGTTGACTGAAACGTCTCCTCTCTCTAAAATCCTTCAAAACTCATTTATTTCAATAAAAAAATTTATGATTTTGAATTATTTTTTTACCAAATCCGTCCAATTAAAATGTTTTTATATGGTTTATGAATATTTTTACCAATTAATTTTACTTTGCTTTTGAAAATTGATATGTTAGGTCTTTAAAATGAGTTTTGATTCGGTATTGATTGCTTTGAAATTCTTTCAAAATTATGATTTTTTTAAATAACTCAATCCATAATCTGAAAGCCTTTTGCATGTTAGACGTTGGAATAATAAAAATATAATTTAACAAGATAAAAAATGGGTAAAATAAATATTACAGTTGGTTAAACAGGTTATTAGAAATGATTTATAAATCATGTTTAAATATGCTAAATATTAGTACTTATTAATCATGACTTATAAATTAAAAATAAATAAAAATTTAAACTGTCACCAAACCGTTGAAATACCTGTTACCAAACTGTTGGTTTGAACAAAGTCATTGCCAAACACCCTAGATCATTACAACGACAGAGAAGACGATGCCAGGTCCGGGTCCGCACATGATGTACGCCCTGGGTACGGGCCAAGCCCTACTCAGCGTGTCCAACGGCAGGTTCAGCCCTCATCACTGCATAACCTACGCCGTTAACGCCTTTTTCGGCCCAGACATGGGCTCCTTCTCCGAGTGGCTCACTTCCACTCTCGGCTTGGGCGGTGCCTATGGCTCCGCGATCCAGAATCTCATCCACCACCCTTTCTACTATATCTTGATTCTTGGATTCCCTCTTTCCGTACTATACAGCTGGGTTTCTCGATTTCTCCTCCACAAGGGATTCCTCGATTCCATTTCAGGGGTCAGTTTTTTTATTTGTTTAATTGATTTGATCTCTTCTTTGTTTGTCGTTTAAGTATGCCTTTGTTCTGAATTGTTTCAATAATACTTTAGTTAGAGGTTTCAGTTGGGTTTCTTTATTATGTGGGGATTCTGGGTTTTAGTTGCGCCGGCTGTAAAACGAGCCAAATTAATTTCAGTTTCGGTTGAGCTGGTTAATTGAGATTCTAATACTACTCAATATACCCAGATCAGTTAGGGGTAACAAGTCAAACTCAAATTCCATTTGGACCTTCATAAAAAATTTGGTGCAAAACTTGAGCAACCTAATACTCTAATTGAGTCAGTTCGTTTATACTTTAAATGGGTGTTTTATATGAGTTTGCTTGCCAGGTCTAGATACCTCATGTGAAAGAACAATGTATGGGGGAGGGTGTGTTGTTTTTGTCAGATGATAATTAATAATTTAGGAGTATTGACTATTGACATACAAATAACTTCCTCCTCTTGCAATGGATGTTGACTCAAATTAAGTAAATTCAGTTTTTTGAAAATCAAAGTGCCAGTTTTTGGTTTTTAAAACAGTTTTCTGTAGGATAATGCGACATAGAAATATTCTCTTATATTTACAATGGATCCCCAAGATATACTGGTATAATTCCTTTGTACTGTATTCACTTGATTTTTGCAAAAAATAAAATAAAATTGCATCATCTGCTGGATAGAGGAAAATATTCAAATTCACAAATTCACTGGTATCAATATGGTGAGGAAGAGATGAAATATTGAATATGCATGTCTTATTGATTAATGTGTATGACTGTAAGTTCTTATTAACTAATGTGAAAGACTTCAGTTGCTATTTAGTGGGAAACACAACTTAGTGGGAAAAATAAATGTGTATATAGTTTTTGATAAGTTAGGATTATAAACAATGTCTGATGTGGAATATCATATGCTGCTTGGTTTATAGAACTCATTAAGAAGCTTAACTTCTTAACACAATATGAACATGAAGAATGGAATTGCAATTTCTGCTCTGTTTAAGATTTCATGTTTCTCGAGACTGGAGTTACTACCAAAAAAAAAGCAGGATTCTTGGCTTGATTGCAGCATAGAGACTTATTTGATATGCTGCAGAAAACTCCATGAACTCTTGAAGTGGCACTAAAAGGATTACAAATGGGTTTAAAAACTCTGTATTTGATTAAGAACATTGATTGTGTCACTTTATAAATTTGAGCTACAAACTTTATATTGCCTCTATGAAGTTGTTGACTCATATCACTTGTGCACTTTTTATATGTCCCTCTGATGTTTCAAAGTTCACCGAATCATTAATTTTGGTTTTGGTTTTGTTGCTAAAATCAGTTTTATATTTATTGGCTATATATGCGCAACAATTTATTTTTGACAAGTATACAGGCATGACAATAGTAGTATGTTTTAAAAGGAAGTGTTTTGTCATCTTAATGCAGGTGCCCCTTACCAGGAGACAATGTTTCTTACTGATCTCGGCAGGTTCTTTATCACACTTTTTCTTGGACCACTTGTTTGAGGTAAATTAGAGGAACTATATGCTGTAACTTTGTTGTTCACCTTGCTTATTTGTATTCGTTTGATCTCTTTGTCATAGTTTTCAAGGCAGGCAAAGTAAAGTAGAAGTAGGAGTGCAAAACTTATACTGCTTACATTGTCTACCTGGTCGAGTCAACTTTAGGAGTTTTCAGTTTTTTGCAGATAGAGAAGCAATGCAAAGATAAAGATTTTAAAGGCTACAATACAATGATTATTGCGTTGATTTTTGTTTGACTATAATATATTGATTCTTCATGCTTTGACTTCACTATTCCGTTAAATTCTTTTGGCGATTCAACAATTGCCAAAAGATTGGATACAAGAATTTGTGCTTTTGTCTTCGAATGGACTATATATTGAGACTTACTTTTCTAACGACACCACCCTGGGGATGCTAAATTTTTCAGTTAAATGTAACCCAAGGAAATTTAGTAGCCTAAATGAGTACGTAGTTATGTTCACATAAATTAGAGATCAATCAGCTGCAGTAGATTGTTTCCACCATCCAGAAGGTTCTAGTGATTGAAGGGAGGTTTAACCATGACTTAATTTAGGAAAGAGATTTTTTTTCTCATCGAGTTGTGTTATTACGTTTGTCATTCTTTCTGGAACTTTCTGGCAGGTTGGCAACTGATAGTGTTTATCAGAATGGGCATGCCTGAAATTGGGTTCATTGAATAAATAATAGGAAAGTCCTGAAAGGATGGATGCAGCCCAGATACGTTAGTAGCACCATACTTGCCAAACAAAAACTTGTTAGTAGCACTTACTTTGTATGGTTGAATGATTATTTTGTAATATCACTTATTTTAAAAAAATGGCTATAGTGTAATATTTGATTATTATTATTTATTTATATATTTTGGATTTTATGTAATATTTCGATTGATTGGAAAGATTATTGTTAAGATTAGATTTATATAGCTTTAAGTAAGTTGGTTTAAAGCTTTTGCTAGTCTTTTTTTATTGCGTTGAATGCTATGCCAGCAGTCCATTGTTATTTATTAGTCTCTTGAGGGAATTCTTTCGCCAGCTCTTTTGTTATCTTAATAACAGCTATGCTCATAACCTCATATTTTACCTCAAAAAGCATGTTATCTTCATTTCTGTAAAACTGCTTGAACTTCTACTAATGATGAAATTTCAAGCATGAAGTGACCGTATTCGTTATTCTATCTTGAACTAAGCGTAAAATAAATGGCACAAGGGAGCTCTTGGAGTTGGTGAATCAATGAAGAATGAAAAAATATATTTGCAAAAGTTTCCGATCCTTTTATCTACACGCTTTTCTGTTTCACTGACCACATTTTCCCCTCTTTTTGTGTGTGTGTGTGTTGGGGGGGGGGGGGGGGGGGGGGGGGAGGGGACTAGAAGAAATAGCAGGCTTCTTTATTAATTATGACCCAAGGTATAATCCATTAGCTTGTAATTTAGGCAATAAATTTACAGGAAGATGGGCAAGTCTTTTTTACTTTAGCCCATAACCATTTATTATTACTTTTTTTATTCAGGTAATGAATCTCCTTATTTTTTTTAGTCTCGTGTTTTCAAATTGATGACCATATTTTACTTTCTTAATTTATAGGAAAATGGGCACTCTTCTATGTACACTTGGATCCTTAGCACTGGTTGGTGGTCCACTGCAGCACCAATCAATCCAGATGCTGTTGTTGTAGTTAGCTTTTTATGCACCTGCTTAATTGGTGGCTTCCTTTACATTAACAGGTCTTATGTCTTCCCTTCTTATTTTTTTCTTTTGGAGTTTGAAGTTGTTGTAGTCAGGTTTTTGACATGCTTAGTGGCCAATGTTCCTTTTCTTGCAGAGTGAAGTCCTTAAAGCAGCTTGGTAAACAGTCGAATCTGTCTATGACACTTATCATAATAATTGCTAGCGTGTATTGTTTATGGTGTTGGAGCCAGATATACTTGGTCAATCCTCGCAGGGCAGCAGTTGGTGAAGAGGCTGATCTTGGAGTTATTGTGTTTCTAGGGATTTATTTCTTTCTTCCTCACTGGTTGTGTATCATGTCCATGAACGCGAGAGATTTTCTCGACATAGCAAAGCAACTCCCACAATATATCTGACTGTTACCATGAGAATGAAAATCATCCTCTACTTTGCACCTGCAGCCTTGACAGTGTTATGGTCTTCAGCTAAAGATCTCTGGTCTTACTATGAGATGTGGTGTTGTGTATCTTCAGTTACAATCAAGCTCCTGTATGCTACTAGGCTCAAGCTCTCCAATGTCCCCCAACTCTTAATTTATAACATCTGTAAGTGAAGAAGGAAACTCCTGATCAATTCTCTACAAACCCACGCCCTCAGACTTGTTTGGATTATGTGTCTTTCCATGGTTGAAAACCATGTTACAAATATTGTAGTTCAGCCTTGTTTTATCTTGGTTCAAATAAAGGGGGTCAAGTGTAGAGCTTTGCTTGCTTCAAGTGCTGCAGTGGTTACGCAATAGGTATCTTTGCAAATCAGTTTACAGTTGAAATGAAGCTCGAGTCCAATCATCATATAGAGCCATTTATTTAGGTTAAGCTTGGGACATGGAAACTGCAAAGCTTTGGAGAATTACATTTAAGCTGCTTGTATGCAAATCTTAATTTTTGAAAGAAAATAAAAAAAAAAAAATAGGGACTTACAGGAATATAAAAAAAAATCTTGAAACTTCATTAACCTTTTGTTACATTACATTTTAGCATTATACTTGATATTTGATATTTTGAAATTTCAACTAACTAGAGTCATGTTAATTTGCACTATGCGCGGATGACCCCAAGTTTGTCACCAAGAAACTTAAGCATGCTTTCAGGTACTTGTCACACCGGTGGAGGACGCGAGGAGCTACGTGGAGAGGGTATTAAGTGATGCAGTGAAAAAATATAATAAAAATTAGAATTTATATGTATTTTATTATTTATAAAGTTTTATTCTATTTGATATATTTTTATTTATTATTTTAAAAAAAATTAATAGAATTTAAATTCACTATTTTTACTTTAGTAGTAGTTTTTAACTAGTCATAAAAAAATTAATTAATAGTTTTGTTATTTTTTTTCAAAGTAGATTAGGAAAATTATATATTATTATTTTCAGAATAGATGTAGGAAAGAACCTAGGCCTATAAATATATATTGTCTTGAAATTTATTATGTAATTAATTCAATTCATAATAATGTTATGTGTTCTCTTGGATAATTCTTTACTTTTTTTCATGAATAAAAGGAAACCAAATAGAAATTTTATGCACGTTCAATTCTATGATGATATTCCTTATTTTGATAAAGGGTACAATGACACAAATTATTTTTTTCATTGGTTAGTTGATATTGAGAAGTATTTTTATTTTTATAATATTTGTGAAGAGAATAAAGTTAGGTTGATAATGGATAAACGTGTTTGGTATTCAGTTGAAAGATGGACTTAAATGGAGTACGTGAGATCGCGTAATAGTATAAAAAAGATTTTTTTATTAAAAAAAATATGAAAGATGTATTGAATTTTGAATATTATATGGAGTATGTGAGATCACGTAATAGTACAGTCTTAAAAACTATTTGCGGGTGAAGGCTGTTGTTACTCCCTTGAAGAATCCAGCATGGTTATAAATCTGCTAGCTTCAGCATGTTCTGGTGCAAAGTGTTGGTACTAGTGTTGATTATAGAAAGCACATGAAAAGGTCAATTTGTAACCGATTATGGATTATGTAGGGATGGCTAACAAATTTCTCTTATGTTTTCTGTTGGAATATATATAATAGAATTTGTGACGGCCATTTAACTTTATATGTGAATCTTAACAAAACCTGTTTTCTATAGAAGTTAGAACTGTATGCAGCTAGATCACATGCAGTCAAATAATATCAGCTAGTGATCATAATTCAAATCTTTTAATTCAGCAACTATAATCGTCACACTTCGCTAAACCACATTTAGAGTAGTATGTATGTCCCAATTTTTTTTATATTAAATAAATAATAAAATTTGAGGATTTTAAGAAACTTTAGAAGTGATATCAAATCCTACTCTTTTATTTTTTGTATGATGAGATTGAACTTGTATCCGTATTAATTCTGCTTTTTATTTGAATAGTCTTTTATTCGTCAAATTGTGCGAGACCTATGTTTTTTTGAATTATGCCAATCGAGGGCAATGAGCCCATTGTTGGGAGCGTATACGTCTAGCCAAAAAATTCTTTCGTATTCCAACATTTTATGACATACGATGTGGATTGTGAAGTATATAATAAAGTAAGGGGAAAGAAATCTAAATCAATGGACTTTAATGAACTATTATTGATGGACGACGTCGAAAAAAACTAAAGTTGGACACTTTATTTATCAGGAATTTTTGTTTTTTTAATCTCTAGGTATTCATTATATATTATTAAAAAATGATATATCTATTATTTTTTGTTGCGAGTTACGTGAATAATTATAATTGTCATATTTTAACGATATATGTAATATAATAGGCCAACTTTATAATTCTATCAAATTTCATATATTTTCGCAATACATAATAGAATTCTACATTATTTATATGGTTATATATTGTCTATTTTCCACTTATAAAGTTATAATTGTCTCGTCTAGGTTGATTTCCTCCGAGCTAATGAATTTATACATTAATTAATAATATATTCTGTATAACTGTGGGGTCTCTATTTTCGTAGCTTCCCATGAAGGTGAGGCGAAAAATAAAATGCCAAATAACAATAGAAGTAATTAGTTTAATCAATAAAAACCATTATTTAACAGCTACGCGTGATTAAGCAATATATTTTAAATTAGTTTGGTGTGAATTAAGATTGATTTGGCAGATATTTGATGTGATCCACGTTAATAAGCCTTTTACTTTTAGTTCTTCACTTCGGTGCTCACCCGTTGGATTAGTATACTCTATTTTATTTGGGCCCAATGAGCATTTGTTGGGCTGTCCGTTTATTGGAAAAGCCAGGTGGTGTCTTACTTTCACTAATCAATCTCAAATCTTTACCCAGATTTCTTCTTATCTTATTATATTCAATAAAATTAACTTCCCAAGACGGATATATATGTATGTATGTATGTATGTATCTTCAAAGGTGGACTTCATTTAACTCAAAATAAAATTTCATTTCATTTGAATATGTGATGTCAGACTGGAGTATCATTTGTATGGTTAATGTATACTTTAATACTAAATTTGATACAACAGGCATGATTACATAAATATCAGTAGAAATAAAGTTTTCTGTCAATATATATATAATTAGGATTATGATATCTCATTAAAGAAATACTTACGTTGAACGTTATTATTTTTATTTTAATAACGTGGCAAAATTTTAACATTGATTGTATATGTATTATCGGTGTTTTAAATTTTAACATTGATTGTATATGTATTATCGGTGTTTTAAATTTTAACATTGATTGTATATGTATTATCGGTGTTTTAAATTTTAACTCATATTAATAATACTATTAAGTAGGTGGTGTAGATAGATAGATGAGGCGCGTTCTATTTGTCCAAAAGCTGTTTCTCCACGTAGAAGCGTTCCTCTACTCCACATGTTATCATTGTATGCAGTAGTGTTTGAATATGCTGCTAGTATTATTATGTATATTCTTTTCTTTATATCCCTTTCGGTCTCTTTCTAGCTGATTTATTATATAAGATGTTCAAACTTCAACTCATCCACCTTAACCATGGTTTTTCACTATTAAAAAGTTTTAATACTAAAACGTCAAGTCAAGCAAATATATATATATATACACACACACACACACATATATATTTATTATTATCACTACAATTCAAAATATATTTGTATTTATTCTAAATTATAAAATTATTATTGACTTTTTAAAAATTAATTTGTGACATGTTCAAATTTAAAATTGACATGATTTATTTAAAATTTTAAAATAATTAATCTTATAACTAATAGTATTTTTTAGATAATTTATAATATTCATAATTATACTAACATAAATTAAATAAATTTATGTCAATTTTAAGTTTAAAAATATTTTTTTTAAATTAATATTAATTTTATAATTTAAAATGAAAAAAATATTATTTATTCTTTATAACGTTGGGATAAACAATTGCTCATTAGCAAAATACTTAACACTCGAGATAATAGTGATAATTACAAGAACTAACATTTGAATATAGAAGTCCTAATTTACTTATTAAGTCAAAAAAAATAATATATCTTGCAAAATTTTTTTATAATTTTTATTACGATTAGACACAATTAAATATTATGTATGTTTTTATATTTATATACGTAATATGCATAATAAAATTAAAGTTATACCGTATTGATTTGTCGAAAGATATAACAACAACAATTGTCAAACTATAAGATAAAATGTGTTACATGTATCGATTCGGTTACGTAGCATAAATATTTTGATATTTTCTGTGTGTCTCAGTCAAATATTCGGCGGCTACATTGACAATTTTCATAAAGTACAATATAATTTAAATATCTTACCTGAAAATTTGGTTTAAAATTAATTAATAATAATAATTATTATATAATGAAAGATTAATAATAAAAAATTAATACTTTTATAAATTTTTTAATATTTTTATATAAAAAATATTATTATAAATTATTGTTATAAATTTATATATAAAAATATCAAAAAATTCTTTATAAATATTTGGTATACTCAACATAAATTGCAGATAAGTTTCCAATCAGAGCTAATATGTGTATCTAAGCCTTTGTCCCCTTCGTACGTCGCCTTAACTTATTCATACACTCCCTGTGCCTCAGGCAACACGTCACTCCTGTCCTCTGTTAACAACGTCCACCTGTATATCACCTCATCGTCGGCAACTGGGACCCACTATGACAAGAACCCAATCTGTACCACCACCACCAACATGATCCAAGAAACATCCCCATCCAACCCAAGTCCCACACGTGTTCTTTACACGTGTCTTATTCTCCTCATGCCAGCTGGTAACTTACTGCAGTCATATTGCCCAGCCCACGCTTCAAAATCAAAAACCCGCATGGGTTCCCGCCACGCCACGCGTCCTCAAAAATATTCTCCTTATTACAGTTCTATTTATTATAGACTAACTGGAACATATTATTTATGTTTACACAAAAACAGAACAAAAAAAACAGAGGAGTCATAATAAACACGCATTAATGTTTCAAAATTTCGATCGGAATGATCGCCGGATTCTGAAATTCACGGCGGTTCATCCATGTGAGGGCATATCTCAGGCGACTCTTCTCGAGTCCTTGATCGTTCTCTCTCGTAACATATCCAATTATCAATCCAAATTCTTCTCAACCCAGAGACGAAATGCCCGCCAAACAATACGCCAGATTGGGAATCTATTAATATTCTTGGAAGAAATTCAAGAATCCAGTCTGATTTTACCCAATTCAATCCTGCTCTGTTTCTCTGAGCTTCATCTGGCATTTCAGAGAATTCAATTCTTACTGCAAGACTGCACCCGCGAAGGAGCCAGAATTTGGATTCTAATGAAGGCCCATTTTGTAGCAACACAATTCCGGGAATTAATTCGGACGGTGGCCACAGCTCTGGATGTCCTTCCCTTGAGTTCAATCAAAGTTTCTCGCGAAATTAAGGAGCTAGTTGAATTGGTGGCTAATCAGGCTAGGAAGGCTAAATTCGAGCTTGACCCAGATGACGATAATGCCATGAAGAAAGTTATTTTGATTTTGAATCAATTCGAGAATAGATTTGAGATGGATCCAATAATGATCAAGCGAGTTATTGATTATCTTGGCATTCGAAGTTGGAGCGAGTGTCAGAAGGAGATTAAATTCTTGGAAGAAGAGATTGGTTTGGAGTGTTTGGATAATAATGAAAGAGAAGTGCCTTTACTGAGCAGTTTAGTTGGGCTAATGAGCTACTGCAGGGGAGTTATATTTGAGAATTCGGAATTTCAAAACACCGATCAATCAGATGGGAGATGTAAAGTGGAAGTGGTTAGTTTCTTGAATCTCGAAGATTTTCGGTGCCCAATTTCCCTCGAGCTGATGATTGATCCGGTGACCGTGTCAACTGGACAGACTTATGATCGTGCTTCAATTCAAAAATGGTTCAAAGCAGGGAACCTCCTCTGTCCCAAAACAGGGGAAAAGCTATCAAGCACTGAGCTGGTGCCTAATTCAAGTCTTCGAAAGATTATCCACCAGTTTTGCGCCGATCATGGTGTGTCGTTGGCCAAGACAATAAAGAAAAATCGCGATATATCAAGGACGATAGTCCCAGGTAGTCCAGCAGCTGCAGAGGCAACCAGATTTCTTTCTGGATTTTTAACCGCCAGGCTTTATAATGGGACCGACAAACAGAAAAATAAAGCGGCTTATGAGGTTCGTTTGCTTGGAAAATCAAGCATTTTCAACAGGTCTTGCCTAATTGAACGGGGCACTATCCCACCTCTATTGACACTACTTGCTTCAACAGATTCATCCACGCAGGAAAATGCAATTGCAGCTTTGTTGAAGCTCTCTAAGCATTCCAATGGCAAGAAATTGATCGTGGATAGTGGGGGGTTTGAATTGATTGTCAGGGTTTTAAAGGAAGGACTAAAGTTGGAAGCTAGACAGACAGCAGCTGCAACAATTTTTTATCTTTCCTCAGTTTCCAAGTATCGGAAACTGATGGGAGAGGAAACCGAGGCGATCCCAGCTTTGGTGGAGCTGATAAAAAATGGGACAAACTGCGGGAAAAAGAATGCAGTGGTGGCGATCTTTGGGCTTCTTATATGCCCTCGGAACCATCAGAAGGTTCTAGCAGCTGGTACTGTTCCATTGCTAATTGATATTTTGGCTACTTCAGATAAAACCGACCTTGTAACAGATTCAGTAGCAATTCTTGCAAAATTATCCGAGAGTTTTGACGGATCAACCGTGATTGGACAGGCTTCGACTTTGTCTGCCATTACTCAGGTTTTAAAGACTTCAAGTTCGCGGGCGGGGAAGGAGTATTGTGCTTCGATTTTGCTATCTTTATGTAATTATTGTGGAGGGGATGTAATTGCTGCATTGGCAAAAGACCCTACCCTTATGACTTCACTGTATTCACTTGTAGCGGATGGCGATGGCACGTCTCATTCGAGCAAGAAGGCCCGTTCTATCATCAGAATCATACATAGATTCCAGGAGACGAGCACTTCTCAGTTGATGAGTAACCAATTTCAAGAAGAATAATTTATTCGTGTCAGATGAACAAATTTGTTTCGGGGTATGGGTTAATTTATCTTCTGTTGTTTATTATATAGTATGATTCTTGTGATCTTAGCTCCAATTTTTGCAGGAGCTAAGTTCCCATGTTATTAGTGGCCAGGCCAGGGTTTTTGATAGAAATATACATTTGTATGTCATCATACTACGCTTTTGTAAATAAATAAGACGAATGAATTTTCATTTTGAATTGGGTTTATTATTATAAAGAAGATGAGGAGTTTGTTTGTTTGAAGTGACCTTAATACACAACAAATGTGGACGTGTTGGAGTGAATTAAGTCTATGGCACGGGTGGGTAGAAGTGAATTAGTAGACCTTTTTCTTTGGGTATTTTGATATTTTCGCAAGATTTTTAATTAACAAAAATAGAATCTACTTGCGAAAATATCAAAATAGGTTACGAAAATATCAATTTCTTTTTCTTTTCAAAGATAAAAATAAATACGTTGATATCAGGTCTCTCTAATCCCAAACAAACAAGTAATCTTTTTAAGGAAACGCGGTTTCGTAAGAATCATGCAAGCGGGCGGGCGGGCAGTTGGTGATTCTGGGTAAATTTCATATTTCAATTTGTTACTCTCATTTTAATTTTACTAATTAAAAGTTAAACAATCATCATTATGCTAGTATTTCTTTTCTATTAAATGTGAACCGAAAATACAGGATTCACTAATTGTATTTCATTTTTAACATAATAATTTATCGGTGAGAGTTTTTTTCTCCTTTTTTTTTCTTTTTTT
Source organism: Hedera helix (assembly GCA_947179155.2). Taxonomy (NCBI): domain Eukaryota; kingdom Viridiplantae; phylum Streptophyta; class Magnoliopsida; order Apiales; family Araliaceae; genus Hedera; species Hedera helix. The sequence continues at coordinate 46,634,086 of OX359270.1, forward strand.
ATAATTTTTCTTGTCTTCTTTTTTCATTTAAGGTGGGGTTGATCGCCCCGAGTTCAACCCTCAAGCTAGGTGTGGCTAGGCCTAGTAAGTACCAAACAATTCCAATAAGAATCAACTCACCCCTTTCCCCCTCAAAATGTACTGACGATTTCTATCCGTTAAAAAAATAAATAATAAAAAAAACAAATCATGCCAAAATTATTCCGCCACAAACGTGGATGCTAAAAAAAGAAAGAGTTTCTCTTTTTTGGGTGGTTGGGACTTGGGACTTGGGGGATCTAACTGAGGAAGCCACATAATTATATATATATATATATATAATCATCCTGCCTTATCTTGTCAAAAGTGTCGTAATGAATAAAAAGATGGATAGCGAACAACTTTATAACTCAAAGCACCTTCGTAACTCAGCATAAGCATGAAAAATTCTCTAATTTTGATATATAAGGATATAGAGACTTCAAAACCAGCATACTTTCATCAACCAGATGTTATTATTGAAAGTAACCACCTGTTTATTCAGATAGCAGCACAAACTGTTGCAGTAATAATAATTAGTTTCATTAGTGTACAAGGCTTGATACTAGTCGTGTGACATTACAGACGAGGCAGAGCAGCCATTTCATCACCAGATTGGCTGGCAAGTCAATTAAATATACATATTTGGATAATTTCAAATATAAATCCAAAGGAAACAAGAAAGAGAGAAGAAAAAACTATACACAATCATTAACTTAGAGATGTACCATAGGTCCTCACCCTATACCTACCATCGTCGGAATCTTCTCGGCTATGGAAACCCATGTCTACATTTTCTTCACAAATATAGGTTTTTAATCTTTTTTGGGCATTGACATAATAATATCCTAATTTGTGTATGCAATCATATTAGAGTAGAGTAATTTCAGGGCCCTCGGCGGTTACGGAAGCAGAGGCAACCTTGAGGCTGATCACCAGGGATCATACCTCCACCTTTTGATGTGTCAATGGCCTCTAACATGGTAACTACCTCATCCATCTCAGGTCTTCTGTCAGGGTTAGCATCCCAGCATCGCTTCATCACATTTGCAAGAGAACTTGGGCAACACCTTGGTATATCTGGCCTCAAATTCTGTGGGTACAAAAAGAATTCTTTCGTATTTACCAAGAAAATTAAAGGGAAATGGAAGATAAATAGCATCTAAGTCTTTGGATGCTTATATGCATCAGGAAAATGCCTATGATAGCAATTATACCTGGCGAACCACGGCTGAGGTTACTTCTGAGAAACTAAGATCAGGATAAGGCATGTCACAGCAGTATATCTCCCATAAACAGATGCCAAAACTGTAAACATCACATTTCCTATTATACGGGCTCCCATTTAGAACCTGTAGGTCACCCATTGACAAGTTACAGGCAGTTCATTTATCAATGATATGTTATTTTTATTTTTTCCCTATTTATCAATGATATGTTTTGTTTCTTCAGTTTCTTTACAAATTTGATTTGATAATAATAAATAGGAAACTGGCAAGGAAGTTTTGCATTAGTCAAATTTTCGTTAGAGTAGCAACTCGTATTAGTAAAAAAGAATTTGTAAATGATGGGACATTATGGCGCTATGCAATAAGGTAAGTATCCATTTTATAAAAAAAAAAGTTGAAAAACTAAATCGTTTATGTGCTGATGAACAAGCCATCTCCTGATTTAAAAATATTTTTGAAACTATGGATTATTGAGTTGAATCCAGTAGAATGAAATATTTGTGGGGGAAAAAATTAATTATTTAGTAGAAAAAGACCTGCAACCTTCTGAAAGTGCCAACAAGATGACAGGTCATTCAGATGTAAAATCAAGTCAATAAAGATGGCTACATACCTCAGGAGCCATATAACCAAGGGTTCCAGTCTCCCCAGTCATGTCATTTGGATTAGAGGCCTCAACACGAGCAACCCCAAAATCAGCTATTTTCACAGTGCGTGTCTTGTCCAACAACATATTCTCTGTCTTTACATCTCTGTGTACAATTTTCTGAGAGTGGAGGTAACTTAACCTACAAAAATTAATGGTTTCACCGTCTAATTACTTAGCTACACAACTGAAAGGTGAAACTTAAAATAATAAATAAATAAATAAATAAATAAGAACATACAAGATTACAAAAAGGAGATCAGGAACTAGATTGTCATACCCTCTTGCAAGATCAAGTGCCATCTGGGCGACAATTTTGAATGCTAGCTTCTTTCTCCTATTCTTTATGAGGTAAGATTTCAAGGCACCCCCAGCAAGATATTCCACAACAACACAACAAATATTACTTGGCATGCCAATGTGCCCATTTTCTGTTTGTATGTTTAGCCCTGAAGATCCCATTGTTGCCCCTATGAACTGCAAATGGGGTTAGGCACGAGTGTTAGCGCCAGCTGCGCCACTATTGCTATTTAGCATTTACCAACCACCTTAAGGAAACAATAGCCATAACAGGATGTCAATTATGAATATAGCACGTAATCATCATGATAAACAATGTTATCCCAAAATTATTTTTTGAAAATTGTAAATCACATAATTAACGATGAACAATCCAATTCAAGTGAGCTATTATGTAAACATCAATATGCTAGCATAAAGAAAATGTCATGTTCACAAATTTGATTGTATCCTGTAACTTCAATATAAGATTCAATAGAACAACTATGCACCATACATGCCCAAACCAATTGAACTTTAAATGTAAACGTTAACAAAGTGGATATGGATTTGAAGGCAATGACATTGGAATAGAGAACAAGGTAAACAACAAGAAAAGAAAAATGAAAAGGGGATTAAACCGAGGAAAATCAAGTCAGGAACAGAACAGAAGTGACAACATTCAGGTGAAGAGAATTGGAAGACAAATCTGTACTCTAATTTATCTAAACAAAGTAAATAAAGACAAGACAGAGACAGACTTGAAAGGCAAGCTGCTAAGAAGCTAAAATGATATTGTAGTATGGAGGCTCTCAACGCGTCACACGGATTATATTTTCAAGTAAAATACAATTAATAAAGAGGCCAGGCATCACCTCAACAATGGGGAAACTCACCCAAATTAAATGTTAGGCATCACCCTAACAAGGGAAATTATTTAAATATAAGCCTTTACTCACATAACGAATTGGCTTAGTGCTTTCACTTCCATACAGATATTGGTCCCAAGGCAGAGGAGCCAGAAAACCTCAGGGTTCAGTGCCATGGTCACTAGCAGTTGCTAAGTCCTCTGAAGCTTTCTGCATTGAGACCTCAGATATTTTGTATTGGTAGCTAGAGCCAAGTAGCCCTGCTGTGATAGGACCTATCTGGAATCCTGTCACAACCCTCCTATTGTCAGAGAGAGAGATACGCACATGGTCCCCATGGACACATGGGGGGAATTCCATATACCTCTTGCACATGCAAAAAGCACAAAAGACGGCACAAGATATTTTGCTTCTCTAATTAGTAATGGATACCTCATGGAATTCTACAGTTTCTTCTCCGCCCATATAATAGGCTCATGCTGAGTACATGTCTAGCTATTAATAGCAGTCCATTATTCTCTCACATTATCAGATTTATTCCTCTCATGGAAAGCAAAGCTTCCTCTTGTGTAGCCACCTATTAGAGCTCAAATTATACAGTTTCTCGCATCTCATTTATCTCTCCACAGGTTGCCTTAGCTAGTTAGTCCTCTACTTCAACCCCAAGGTACTTTGTATTTTTTGTGCTTAACTCACTCCAAGTTCTCTCCATAAATCCCAGTTCAAACTTACATTCTACAGATACATGAGTGTGAAAGTTGTGTCACTAAAAAATCAACTGCAAAAGACTGAAGACATTATTGAACAGTAGAGGCTGATTCCAAGTATAAGCGAAGGACATTAATAAAAATCAGTTCAGGAAGTGAACCATAAAACAGTAAATACACTATCACGAAAAAAATTTACTCTGTAGGGAGGAGGTATTGCTTGGGTAACAACGGTTGGGAACCACACGTTGCTTCTAGTAGTAATAACTGCCAACTATGGATTTACTTCATCAATGCCAAACTTTAAAAAGGCCTTTAAAGATTAAAACAAATCCAATTAGCGCCTCAAGACTACATGAAAAAATGCAATAGTGATGCCTGCTAATTAGCTCCAGTTATTCACTTTGTTCTTGAGTATCAAATAGATCACTATAGGTAATACGCTCCCCCCCCCCCCCCCCCCCCCCTCCCTCTCTTCCCCCGTTGCATTTCCTCTCCAAAAAAATACTTAATAAGAGAGATTTAACATCCTTGAAACTGCAAATCCTTCTAAAGAAGCCTAAATAATCATGATCATATCCCAAGAAACCTTTTTCTTATTGATATCATGAATTATATAGAAAGATATCGATAAGTAGACAATACTTTAAGATATTAGAATACCAAAATCTAACAAATTGAATAAATTACTATCTGCATCATGATCCCAAAATAAATACTCAATAAATTCCAGAATAACTCACTGACCGAGTCAAGTCATCCCACATAAACTTCTAATGAATCAGACCTGATGGATTCATAGATTTGTTTTCTTTTTTGACAAGTCCTGAGGTATTTATAGATTTTCGTCATTAAATTTTTGAGTTTCTTAATCTAAGATTACTCCATTCAATCTAGCTATGGAAGTCCTTTAGCGTTGACCGTATAGAAGTATATTTAGGCATAGTTGATCACGTGTTCCAGATGTAGAAGCTAGAAGTTGACCTTAGTTACATTAGGATGGTCAAGCTTATGCCACACTGCAACTTCTTGTGTAAAAGCAGACCTCAGAGATTGTATTTCAGCATCTGTCCGGTGGCCTTCTTCCCCCCAGTCCAGCAGTTTAACTAGGCATCAGCAAAGAACACGAAATAAATAATCAATGAATAAATTTAGATAAAATGCCACAGATTTCTAGTAAAACGTCTAAGAATTGGATGCCTGTATAATTAATTGGCAGGTGACTTCATGAGATAAAAAATTAAGGGAACTACTTATTTATAAGCATAGATTAAGCATAATAATATCAACAGAGACAACTTCGATGATGACTGATACCAATAAATAATTAAGTATAAAGTACAGCTCGAGATCCTACCTACTAGCTATACATTATCTAAAGTTAGGCTTACTTTATAACCATTCACTAACTGTTTGGATCACGTGAAAGTCAAAAATAAAACTATATCACCCAAGTTATTGCAATCACCTGCAAGTTCAAACCAAAAAACCGTGCAGCAGGGTCACGGATCCCATGAGTTTACATTTATAATAGCAGTCATTTATGACTTACCGTCAAACCTCTCCACCCTAACAAATAAAGAAAAATACACAATCAAGTCTAACTCTAATTGAAATAAATATGTGCCGGAGAGAGAAAAGGTGGGGGGAGGGGCAACCGGAACATTTCATCATACATAGAATATAGCCTGAAGAAACAGCTAAAAGAGATCCACCTAATCCAATAATTAAACCAACCAAATGAAAGTGGACCTGAATACAGTTCTTCTACTGTTCATTTCAGTGTTGAGCATTTGATTTATTACCCTATAAAGAAAATGTTTAATTTTTCTAAAGAATAATAACTTCTTCTTTTTTTGTTATAGCAGCATATTATTAGTCCAATTGTCCGGCAAAAATAATACCTATGTTCTACAACCATTTGTCAAATCTTTTGTTCCATTTGCTCGGACAGTACTATAAAATCGACATAAGGACTGCATATTTAAAGTCATAATTTCATACTCAGGGAAATGTTAGGGAAAAGGATATTAATATCATTAAACTTTTAAATTTAAATTTCGTAAATGGTTTTTGTTTTGAAATACAGGGAGTAACACTAAAAATGAACCATAATACCATAAACTAAATGTTATATATAGTATAAAAAAAGAAGAGTAAAATGGGTACTTGGAAAGAAAAATTAAAATGGAAATAGAGGAATAGAACACAAACTTTGAATGTTTTTAAGAAATTAAAACTGACCGGCAACGTCAAGGCCGTCGTAGATGCCACGGTGGACGGTGCCGAAAGTACCACGAGCAAGGACACTCTTAATAATCAGCTTAGCAGGGTCGATCTCCCACTCGTGCCTCTGCCTGGCTGGGGCGGTAAAAGTGGTGGCGGTGGGGGTGGTGACGGTGGTGGCGGAGTAGGCAGAAGACGAGAAATCATGGTGCTTCTTATTACGGTTGTTCTCAAGGGACCAAGCTCTACTGAGATGCCTCTCAAGCTGCTCGTCCAAGCTCTTGAGATCAATCTGATCTGCCCTTACAAACCCATCATTGCTCTCCTTCATCTCTCTCCGCTATGGCTTTGTTTGTGTTTCTTCTGTTTGTGAAAAATAAATAAATGAATAAATTAGGTTTGGGTTATCTTCTTCTCCTTCTTGTAGTTGTTGTTTTGTTGCAACATTAATTAATGGGGGATGAAAGTGTAAGAGTGAGTGGGGATGAGTAGCAGCAGGCGCAGGGGAATAGAGAGAGAGGGAGGGAGGGAAAAGTAAGAGCAGCAGCGGCAGGGCAGCAGCGGCGGGCATGTGGGCACATGGAATTGCCCGAGTATAACGTGTATTTCTGACCCACTTTGGTCTCCACTTTTATACTACCACTATTTTATCTCTTCATTTTATTTCTTTTTTTAATACTCCGCCCCTAGCATTACTCATCTTTATTAACCCCATCAAATCAAATTTCTTCAATAATACCAACTCAACACCTATTAATTATTATTAACCTCTCTTATATATATATTTTTTATTGGCCTCCTTCATGTTTCATTTCTTCCAAAATTATAAATATATATATTCTTTGATGAGTCAATAAAATCTTAATTTAGTAATTAAAACTTAAAATTAAACTATTACAACTTATAAGTTTTAAATTTAATTATCATTAATATGCGTTTTTTTTTATAATTTTTTTTGTGTGCATTAAATGTGAGATTTAAGTAATTATTAATATTATATAGAGTAATTTATATTTAATTATGAGATCGTAGTGTTGTAAAGAACACAAGAAGTAATAATAATAATAATTTCTTAATAAGATGACATGCATTTTCGTTATCAAACATATTTTCAAATTACGGAATGAACATCCATCCCACCATCAATGTTTTGCGAACACCTTCATAAAGTTAAAAATAACAAATATTACAATGCATGGATGGCATCCAAGTTCTCAGCAAGTTCCCTCCTCCGTCTGGCATGATCGTTTGAGTCATCCAAGTTCTCGTCTTGTGAGACTGTACTAGACTTCCTTTTCAGTCTTCTCCCTCTAGATCATCATGTTCATTGTACTTGATTCATTCTAATTTATGAAAATCTCCAATTGCTCCATTTACTGGATTTAAGTATTATATTTTGCTCTTGGATTATTATTCTCGTTACACTTGAGTTGTTCCTATACGTTGAAAATATGAATTCTTTTCTGAAGTTTTAAAACTAATTTAAAGCCAAAGTGAAAAATATGTTGTCATATAAAATTGTTTATTTCCAATGCGACGGTGGTCGTAAATACATTAATAATGTTGTTCAATTCTTTTTTTGATCAAAATGACATTCAAATTCGAACGTCAACTCCATCTACGTGCCCCACTCCATTACTCATTTTATGTGATATGTCCAATGGTCATCCATCCTTCTCTTCCTCTAACCTTTAGGGTAAAAGCGCAACATTCTGCAGCTTATGTTCTTAATTATTTACTACCATCCTCCACAATTAATTTCAATATACCCCATAAACTTTTGTTCAATAATCTCCAGACTATACATTTCTTCGGATTTTTGGTTTTCTAAATCAAACCGCCGCTGCACCGCATAAATTAGCTCCTCGATCAACTCACTGTATCTTTTTGTGATAGGCAACCAATTATCGTGCGCATCGGAATTTTGATCCGTCTAGCAACAAAATCATCACATCTCGCAACTTAAAAGTTTTTCAAATATCTTTTCCATACTTGGTCAATAATTCCAAATTTCTCTCCTCAATCCCACAAAATCAGTCATTTAATTTTAAAAATCCAGCTACCACGCTTCTTTCCATATTGGATGCCTCTAATTTTCAGCCCACATTTTCACCCTCTTCACACATGGAAATGTAATCCTTCTATACTTATTTATTTTTTTTACCCGTATATAAGACAAATGAGTGTGACGCCACCTTATTTCATCTTTAATCCAAATGAGTGGATCATATTTATTTGTCTTGTATGCGAATAAGAAAAGTAGTTTAGAATTTTTCCACAAGAATATCCCATGCAATCTGCCTCTAACATAGCCAGCCCTATATCCCCACAATTAACTCCAAATTCCATGCCATCTGCTTCTAATGTAACCACTATTTCAGCCCCGCAATTTGCGTCAAATCCTACGAAATCTGCCTTCCAGATCAGCCAAGCCTTCACTCCCACGATTTCAGCCTCAAATCTCAACAACTCCAGCACCTAATTCAATTCCTCAGACAAACAATAATCACGCACCATAAACATATTGTTGGGTTATAACCAACAATATGCTATTGACTATGATGAAACCTTCACTCCGGTCGTCAAGCCAATCACAATCCGCAATGTCCTTTCCTTGGCCATATCTAGTAATTGGCCAATCCATCAACTTGATACCAAAAATGCCTTTCTTCGCGGAAAACTCAAAGAAGAGAAGAGGTTTACATAACTCAACCTCAAGGATTCATCCACCCCGATTTCCCTTCTCATGTTTGTCGTCTCAAGAAAGCCCTTTACCGCTTGAAACAAGCTCCAAGAGCGTGGTTTCAACGCTTTACTGATTATCTTATAGATAATGGTTTCAAATGTAGCAATTCTGACTCCTCCAAGTTTATAATTTCTACTTCAGTTGGCTCAACTGTCCTACTTCTTTATGTTGACGACATAATTTTCACAGCATCGAATTCAAGATTTCTCGATTCCATCATACATACTCTTAAGCGGGAATTTTCAATGACTGACCTTGGCACCTTAAATATTTTTGTTGGCGTACATGCTACATTCAATAAGAATGATCTCTTTCTTTCTCAACACAAATATATCAAAGACCTTCTTGACAAGGCTCATATGTCAACTTCAAAACCCATTTCTACCTCAGTTACCCAAAAGACTTACCTTTCAACTTGTGATGGTGACCTCCTGCTCGACCCAACTTCCTATCGTAGCATTGTTGTCTCCCTCCAATATCTGACATTCACTCGTCCCGATCTCTTTTGCTGTGAGTCAAGTTTGTCAACACATGCATGCTCCACGAGTTAGTCATTTAAAAGCCGCCAAACGAATTTTGCGTTATCTTCGAGACACCATTGATCATGGTCTACTCCTTCATAGACAGTCTACAAATCAACATGTCGCTTACTCCGATGCTGATTGGGCTGGATGTCCCGACACTCGCCGCTTTACCACAGATTTTTGTGTCTTTCTTGGTCGCAATCTTATCTCACGGTCTGCCAAAATACAGTCTACTGTTGCTCGTTCAAGCACCGAGTCTGAATATCGTGCAATTGCGTCCGTGGTGGCTGAGACTTCTCGGATTAAATCCCTACTCAGGGACCTTGTTGTATTTTTATCTCAGCCTGTGCAAATTCGTTGTGAGAGCTACATATCGTGTTGCTAATCCAGTCATACATCTCGCACAAAACATGTGAATATTGATGAACATGTCCTATAATATTGTTTAAATCTTAACATCTCTTAATTTATTATTCATGGAAAAAACAAAACTTGATCATAAAAAAAACAACCTGGTCTGATCAACAAATTGACCAAATGAGATGAGGTTGATGTCATTAGAGATATATACTTGGCAGGTGTGGGAATTGGGATTCATGCATTTTGCCGGATCGGGGATATTGAATTTCAATTTAATCGAAATGTGTGTGATTTGAATATGGATGGGAAGGAATGGGCCTATCATTCTGATTTTTGTAATAATGGATAAAGATGATGATTTCTTCAAAGTCTGTTTATACAGAAGTATAAGAGAATGTCATTTTCTTTGGTGTTTGAGTCAATTTTGGACACTCTTTTCTACTTTGCTAGAGCTTACTTGGTTCAGCTACTTCTGGCCCATAGCATTCAACACAATAAGGCAGCCGCAGTAGTAGTAATATTAATTATTTAATTTGCCAATCAAATTTTCTAACATGGTTCGTTCATTTATTCTATCACATCCACATCCCGATGTGTGTGTGTGTATATATATACTTTGGTTATTATTAATAGCGGATATTATTTTTAAAAAAATAAAATATGGACAGTCTTTTTTTTTATTTTTGAAAGGTCATAAATGTGTTTGTCGGAATTGTGTCATTGTAAGTATTTGCTATGTATCGCTCTCTCTCTCTCATACACACATATATATAAATTATTTTCACAGGTATTTTTTACTTATATGAGATTCATTTATTATTCATCTAATTTTTTAGTAAAAACTAAAAAAACTTGTGAAAATAGCAAACTATGTGTTTGTGTATAAATGAGTTCAATAGATAAATCTAGAGATATAAAATTTAAACGTAAAATCAAACAGAATATTCAGTTTAATTATTAAAAAATAAGACGTGATACGAATTTTAATGTCATGTTTTATTTTTTAATAATTAAAATAAATATAATATTTAAATATTTTATTTAAACATTGTGCACTTATATTTATTCGGATTCGGATTCTATATATACGATTTCTATTCGTAAGAATAACAATATGCTGACTATACCATGCATGCGTTTGTGGTGGAGAAGCGAGAGTTTCAATGTTGTACATGAGAAGCCGTAGCCCACTAAGTTTGACTTTGTTGGGCCACAACAATCACAAGTCTGGATTAGGTCCTCACGGGAGGAAAAGGAGTTTTTATGCATTCGTTCACTCCAATATCTGCCCAGCTCACCTTAAGTCAAGTAAATACACTAACATTTACTCTCTTTGTTCCATAAAAACGCTCTATTTACAAATTTTATAATATATTTTTATAATAAAATTGACAATATTGTGCCATTTTACAGCATAATTAAAAAAAATTAAAACAATTTTTTTTAAGTAAGTCTCTTTTTATGCTACAAAGGGAGTATTGAAAATCGTGATTTTTTTTCAAAACTAGTTCATTTTTGGTACGTTTATAATTAAAAGAATTTGAAGGAAATGAAAAGGAATAAAATTTTAAAAAATATTGTTAGAAACTTTGTTAACTTTCATTTACAGTAATTTAACTTTATCTTGATATTAACTTTATTAAGAATATAATAAGATTAATGTTCAGAAAAATAGTTCTTTATTTTACATTTTTGTTTACTTTCATTTATTTTATTTTATTTATTTATTTTTCATGTTACGAACAAACCCTTTTAGTGCTACTGGAAAGATAAGACTTATAGATAGGACATAAATAGTGAGGGCAAAATGCTCAATATCATTGATACCAATTTTTAAACAAAAATGATTTATACATTGACTAATTTTATGTTTAATGTGAATTACAATTAACATTGACTTTAAATGAAAAGGTAAACGTGTCAGTCATTTCTTTACTCTTTTATATCTCATGTATATTTAATGAATTAAGTTTCATATAGGAAATTGATATTTTCATACTAATTTTTTATACTTTTACACTGGGATCTCACAAAAAATATTGCTATAAATATATAACGTTGATTAACCGTCATCATAAATTATACGTATAAGGTCTACAGTGTAAAAATATCAAATTCCGTTCATCCACTGATATTATATACACAGCGAAACTCAAATTTAAATCCCAAAAGTAAATGTAAATCAATTCAAAAGGCCCAAGTAGTAGCCCATGAAATTCACAAGGACGGCTGGCTGAAAAAGTAGTAGCGAGTAGTAATTCATAGAACGAACAGTGGCCCGATTATGACTACCACCCCTGACGGCCTGACCCAGATATAAAATAAACGTAATCCGAAGCACATCTTTTCTTTCTTTTACTTTTTCCTTTTTTATTTTTCTTCGTTCTTCTTTTTTTTTTTTGAACCAAGAGATTACGCTTAATTGAGCATTTTAAATAAATATTTTATGAGAACTAATATTAACGTGGCTAAAGTTTTGGACACAATTAATTATTTTATGTGGACAAAGTTGCCCCTTAACAATTAATTAGTTTTAGTTATAGCGATTATGATTGCCCACACACATAAAATAATAATAATAATAATTATTATTATTATTATTATCATCTGGCCGTAATTTTTGATTATCAAGATTCAAGTCCTTTGTGTATGCATGTATTTGTATACTTCTATTGTAAAAAAGTTACATTAAAATATGACACTCCCCCGATCCTTTTTAATTGACGTTTTAGGAAAAAATATAAAAATTAAAAAAATTAATAAATATTTTATTTGATTAACTAAAATGGTTATAAAATCTTAATATTATCCATTTAAAATTTATTAAAAAAATAAAAGAGAAACAAATTAATACTTGGTGTGAGAACAATATAAACAAATAAAGTAGGTTTTAATGCTACCAAACATAAAGAATCTAAGGCTGCATCGACATGTAAGTCACATAACTATAAGGTTGTAAATTGAATTAAATGATTCGTACTCGATTCGAGTTTGACTCGAAAAAATACGAGTGAGAGTTAAATTTGTTAATAATATTATCCAAATCTGAGTATAAAAAATAATTCGAATAAAAATACATATAGAATTTGAGTAAGGTGATATTCTTTTAGGATTCAAAATACTCAAATTTTCAATCATTATTCGATACATACTCGATTGATACATATTTGAATAGATACTTGATACATTATCTTTTAATATATACATATTAAACAAAAATTGAATAATTAATTATTATTTTTTTATTTTATTTATAATTTTATATTTGCAAAGTGTAATTATAATTATATTTTCTCATTTAAGTAAAATAATAAGTTTAATTATTAATTAAATGTATTATAAAGCTAACTATTATGTGAAAACCAGAATTCGAGTTTGAATTTAAAATTCGTGAGTAATATGAATATAATTCGATTAGAACTAGATCAAATTCGAGTAATAAAAATTTGAATTAAATTAAAATTGAGTAAATTTTTGTAAATATAATTTAAATTTAAATTAAATTTAAGTAAAAATTTAAATTTATAAATTAAATTTAAATAATTTAAAATTTAAATTAATTCGACACGTTTACTACCTTATATAAACAACCGTGAATTGAAAACTTTAGTTGGCGTTACTAGTGAAACCTAAAAGAGGTATCCAAATTAATCATTCGGTCAACAATCTTTAATTTCAAACGCGGCTTCCATCCGTGGTCAATTACTGGTCTTCTTAATCCTGCACGCGTATCACTTTCTCTTCTGTAATGTTACGTTTAGTTGAAAAAATAAAATAAATAAAAGAATAGAATAAAAAATAATATATTAAATTATTATTTTAAAAGATAAATTATTTTAATAAAATAAAATTTTATTATATTTTTTAAATTTTTATTTTATATAAGAGGGATGGAATAAAATTTATTCTAATAAAATAGATATGTATTATAATTTTATCATCATATTAAACTACTTATTTCCACTAACAATCAAATATTTATTTAAAATAATTTAAAATCATTTTATTTCTTCTTCTTTTTTTTTTTTTTAATTCAAACGTAGCATAAGAGTTATAACCGTGACCCTTTGACTTGACAAACACTTGTATGAGTGTTAATTTGTCTAATATTTGACCTTGGTCCTCCTTATAATATTCGAACTCTCACCATCCCTACCTTACTCGGAATTCATTATCCCTACGGCTTAAAATATACTTATGCCATGTTTACATAAAAATAATATAATAAAGAGACTTAATATTTACTATAAATAGAATATTAGTTATACCTGTCATATATATAGGTGAAATGGAACTCAAGCTCAGTTCCCAACCGAGAGTTATATCAAAATTAACAAGTTTGCAACCTTGAAACACAAATTTTAATATAATCTTAACTTTCTATGTAAAAGAAAAGGATTAAGAGACTCTTCTGATATTATTATCTTGTAGTAATATTTATAACAACATGAACCTGCATCTACATATATTAACCAATTAACTAACTATATAGTGCATGTACGTAGTTGAACCATGCATAAAATTAAATAAACTAGCTATCTACTAAAACTATATTATACATAATTCTAATTCGAATTTAATCCGTCGTTAGTTAGTACAATCTAATTTTTATCCAAGTATATATAAAAGCTAGCTAGCTAATTAAGCTTTAATTTCTAAATTTCAGGCATATTCCTCTACTTTTTTTAAAACGAATAATAATTTAATTTATATTATTTTTTAAGCCAATTAAAAAATTAAATATTTATGATTAAATTTATTATTAGAAATATGTATTAAGGATCAATAAAGTATACATAATAATGTTACTATTTATTATATTATCATTATAATCAAATACATATTATATATATATATATAATTTAAAATTTGAATATGAAACGCGGCCCCATAGTCCTCCGATTTTTTAGCCTCATAATATTATTGATCCCACCAAAAAAAATATCTGCTTCGTCACTGTTCGAGCTGTCAATAATTAAAGATCTTGAGAAAAAGAAGCTGAGTGCATCAATTCCTGTAATCTCTGGCGAATCCTTGAAGCATCCACCCCAACTCTAGAAACTTTTACCTACAAATAATTAAGAACATCAATATCAAGTTAATTAATATATATATCAAGTTAGTTAATTAATTTTAAAAACTCCAAGAACGTGAAATGTAGAATATGTTATATGTAAATTAATACCCGAGTATGGAGGGTGTGGAAAACCCTATCGCCAACAGTAGAAAAGCTGAGGCTGAGCACGTCAGTTCCTTCTTCTTGAAGGACAATGATAACTTGATATAACACGAAGTTGTTTTGTGATCCACTAGTAATCAAAACCACTTCTAAACTTGAACCAAACTCTCTTAATTCAACCACCGGCGCCGTCAGTACTCTTTTAACTGATCCCACGTTTGTCGCGAGCTCTTCGTCTTTGATATTAGTATTATTGTTATTATAATTATTGCTAGTGATCATCCCGGTACTACAGTTACCGTTCATGCTGCTTAAAGCTGCTACGAGTTCCTTTTTCACCTTTAATTCATCCACTCTTTCTTTTAATTGCTTAATATAGGCGGCTGCCTGATCCAGCTGATCTTGTTGTGATAGCAACTCCTGATCATGTATATGTACACATATATGTTCAGCTAAATTAGTAAGTACTAAAAATATAAATTTAATATGAATTTGACCTTGATGTCAACATTTCTATATGTTGAGTCCAAAAGGAGAAAAATGGTGGTTATCTATATATATATATATATATATAATGCATGTTTTTTTACTTTCTATTTTGTGTGCAACATCAGGTTGGTTAATGTCATGAATTAATTCTGAACGTCCTGTTCTAAATATATACATCACTTGATCACTTTGTATATATATATATCATTGACAAAATTAACACACGCCTATTTATGTAGTTTTTAATTTAAGTTGTTAACCACTAATAAGCTAGTGTATATAGATAAACAGCATGGATATACTGGTGCGTGATACGGAGATACAACAATTCACTAAATATACGGAATTCGGATGCAGGAATATACGACACATATTTTATTCTTAAATATGTATATATTATATAGTTATTACAAGAGAAAAACAACAAACATCTAACAAATAATATAAGTTTCATACATGGAAGTCATAATTAATACCAAAAAACAATCATAGATATTTCAAAACATATAAGTTATAAAAGAGGTGAAAATCTCCACGAGTTCCCAGAGTATCCGAAGAATCCCTGCTTCCTAGGTATATAGGCAGGCATATATAGTGCAGAAGGGTACGTACCTTGGTAGGTTTGAAGTGATGAGGAGGGATAATAGAAGTAAGCTTGAAGCACAGACCTTTCATCTCAATCCTTCGATTCCTCTCCACCGTCTTTCGATCTACTTTTACTTTTTTTGAATTAATATTATAAGAAGAATTAGAAGGGGGAGAAGAATTATTCATGGTATAATAGACTTAAATATTAATTACCCAAATTAATTAAGCATGAAATGGATGGATGGAATATATATATATATATATATAAAAGAAGGAAAGCAGCTAGTTATATATAATATATAATATACATACGAGATTCTTATATAGAGAGAGGTAGATAGAAAGATGTTTAATAGAGTTTAGCAATATATATATATATATATATATATATATATATATATATATATATATGAGTTAACAGCACCACAAAATTAATGTAAATAGAGAAAGAAAGAGAGTGGAAGCTGCCTTCCCGCCTGCCTTTCCTTGAGCAGTTAGACCTGCCGGCCAGGAGAGTGCGTTAATTGAGCTGGTCCAACATTTATTAATTAGTACCGGATCCGTATGCAGTACACAGTTCTCACATTTGCATACTCTTAATTATGAAAAATTCAAAATTTACCTATTTTTTTTATTTATTTTTTTGATTTAGTGAGTTTTTAAAATTTAAAATTAATACGAATGTATTTTAATTTTGAAATATATGAATATGACAATATATTACTCAATTAATAATATTTTTAATAAAGAAATGTATACACAACAATTATACGTATTTATTTATTTATGCTAAAATCCCAATAAATTTGTATCGATGGATCTAACTATGGTTTGGAGTATGTATTACTTTCTGTCATCATAAATACTACAATCTTCCGTTAAATCCAGGAAGGTGGGTTGGCAATTAATTGGACTCCAGTACGGCAGTACCCTACGCTTCCCTTCTTGTTATTAATCCTGACGTCACCGCCCACTGTTTTCATATCTGATACTCCCATCCCATCCGTTAATTCTACATAAAACACTTTTTACAACGTACCATCCTTTATTAATGCAGTAGTACTATTTTTCTTGAAAATAAATTTGATGGACCCCACACTTACATTTTCCCAAAAGTTTAATTTTCATCGATATTTATTTTGTGAACTCAAATAATCCGCATTAAAGTTGAACTGACTCAAAATACTCATCGGCTAAAGTAATTCAAAATCTATTATAATATTTATTTGTATATATTAATGTTATATCAATAAAAATTTATATATATACATACATATATATAATCTAAAATATGATATTATAATTAAATTAATTTGATTAAACATAAAATAAATAAATAAATATTTCACACGACATGAAAACATAACATATGAAAAAAATTAACTCGTACCTTAAACAAATTACAAACTTGTGATTAATTAATATTTAAAACTTAATTCATTTTAACTCAATTTTTACTAGAAACGTGTCAACTTCTTTTTTGCAAGACGTGATTTGTATTTCTTCTTATGCGAAACCAGGAATTATTATAATTCTAAATTGAATAATATTTTGGATTTAAATATTTGTATCATTTCTCTATTCTATGTCTATGTTACTAAAGATATAAAACATATATATATATATATATGCATAACATTTTAGGGAAGTAGTGGCGTATAGGCAAGAAAAACATAAAAAGGGTTATCTAACTTTTATCAGTGTGTCCCACATTTCTGTGCTGGTATATTTATGGAATACAAGCGTGCTACTTAAATAATACTCCCCTCCGTCTAAATTTAGGCTGCGATTGATTATATCTTAATAGTTTATATTTTAATATTTAAAATTAAAATAATTTTTTTTTAAATGTATCTAAATTATTAAGATATAAAATTAAATTTAAATTATATAGAGAATTTATTTAAGATACATTCAGAAGTAATTAAAAACAGCCTTATTTATTCTAATTTAAAATTACATGTCTATTAAAAAAGATTATCTCTAAATTATTCATTTTAATTATTTTATTATCATTTTTTTATTTTATTTAATCTTTCGACTCTTTTTTGGAGCAATAAAATAGAGGAGAGATAAGGGGAAAAAGGGGTGTGATTGTATTTCCAATGTCAAAATTAGTGGTACTATTTTTGTAATATATGTTGTGTTATTTTTAATTAAAAAAATTAAGTTAAATGAGAATATTATTGAGAAAATAAGGTAAAAATAGTATTAAAAAGGAAAAAAACAAATAAATTTAAATAAACTAAAAAAAAAATTATGACAAATAAACTTGGACAGAAGAAATAGCGTGCAAACATCAAACATTACTTGGCTTTATTTTTTAATATGTTAAAATCCGGTTGAAAATAAGCCTGAAGATAGATGAATTTACTTGTATCGAGTATATAGGACTATCAGATGACACATGAGTTGCACGCATGAAATAAATGATACTGATGAAAAGGGAAGCGACGCAATATATTACGAGTAAAACATAATATTTTCATTTAATCCCAATCAAATGATCAATTACACTTGATATATTGTTAGAGTGAAAAGAATTGAACTATTTTTTTTGTCGAAATAGTGAAATTGGGATGGTGGTTTCGACTGGATTGATGCAATAACAGTAGTATTGCTTTAGGGTAGCTGCAGTCAAGTCAAGTTAAAGCAGCTGTGGCAAATATTCCAATTTTGCATGCCATCTGATTTGACGGGACTTGTAGTATTAGCAAGTAGTATGTTTTTGACAAAAAACAACCCAATCATACAAATATTGAACCTACTTTTATTGAGGAAATATAGTAGCACTACTAGAAAAAACATGCTCCATAAAAACAAAGGCTTAGTCAATCTGAAATTTGAAACATTGGAACAATAAAATTGGGATCACCACGTACATATAAACCCCAATATAACAAACCAACCAAACAAAACTACCTGATTTCAAACACAAAATCTATGTTGGATCAATCTGCAATGCCCCAAGTCATATCATTCTCAAAGATCCAGTGGCAGACCTCAATCCGCCCGGGGCTCGACCCTAGTGCCACGAAAGCTCCATGATCTGGACTCCATGCTGATGTGTCTTCGTGACATATGGCCACACCATCATTAATCTTAGCCTTGGATTCCACGTCAAGGATGCCCGCTTCGTACACCCGAACTTTAGGAACAGAGTGGCAATAATACAGTAAGTAAGGGTACAAGCTTTGGTGGCACGACACCGACTTGGTCACTTTTCCACCGTTAATTCCTTTGACTTTTCCGACCATCACTTTTTTCTTTGATCCGTTAACATTTTCCGTCGTCCTCGCCACAACATTGTGCCCCAACACCGACACGGCAAAGTCGATCATGTCCTCGACCGATCCAACGCAACGCTTGCTCTCACCGGGGCTCGGTGCTCGCTCGCACTCGGCCAGAGCGTTCACCATCACGCGCTCCATGCTTGAGTTGTCCGTAGCACCAAACGCTTGTTTAAGCTCGGTTAGTTGACTGCTAGAGAACGGTAATTTGGACGAAATGGCTCGGGGTAGAAACGACCTTTGAGGCATTTTGTCCCGAATGTCGGGCATTTTCATAACTTTCCCCTCCTTTAACATATACTCCCTAAAGAACTTACTCGACCTATTTCCAGATTTACCCTTAACCAACTTTGAAGCAGCAGCAGCATCACCACTAGAACTTGAATTCGGTTTAGTATACTGACCAAATGTGACGCCTTTACGAGCATAATCTTTAAATGTGGCATTCAAACCATAAACTTTAAATCCAGTCAACTGAGTTGTCGATCCCTTCCCGTATTCTTTAAACGTATCGGCTCCTTCATTGAATGATTTTCCATAGTTGTCGAAATTGGATTTCTCCGAATTCGAATTCTTTCCGTAAGATTGGAACGTATCGGTTCCTGCATTGGCAATGTCTCGGTAACTGGAAAAGCTATCGATTCCGCCATTTACACCTATACCATATCCTTTAAAATTATTATTAGGGTTATTAGCATCCCTGCTATAACCCTTAAACGAATCATTAGCAGCATTACCCAATTCACTATAGCTGGTGAACGTCGAACCAATAACATTCGACGTTGCACCATAGCTAGTAAAATCAACAGGGGCGCCATTTCCCTTCTTGGCATAGCCAAGAAACGCTTGATTCCCCGAATTCGTATCGTTCACGTAGCTCGAGAACGAGAGTTCGTGGTGGTTGGCATCGGAATCATAAGATGTGAAGTGAAGATTGGGCACGTTTACAAGTGAGAGGTAGTTCTTGAACTCGCCGGAGCCGCCGGTGGCGCCGCCGGCATAGGAGGTGAATTTGGAGGCGGCCACATTGGCGTCGTTGGCGTAGGTGGTGAAGTCCTCGTGGTGGGTGGTGGAACTGCGGCTGTATCTAGTGAATGAGGTGGTGGCGTAGTTGTTGCCGCCGGAGTAGTTTTTGAAGGAATCGGTGCCGGAGAGGCGGTTGGTTCCGTAGTTGGAGAAGTGTTTGTTGGAGTAGAATGCGAAGTTGGCGTTTTTGGCAAGGGTTGGTTTGGAGTCGAAAAGGCAGAATAAGTTGGCGGAGGAGCAGAAGGAGGAGAGGTGGGACGAGAGGGATTTTTGAGAGGCGAGTTTTGTAAAGAAGGCGGAGTCTACGGCAGAAAGTGGGGAGGCTTTGGAGAGAAGGAAAGAAGGTTTGGGGAGATTGTTGGAGATTTGTTTGTTCCAGTATCGGATCAATGAGGCTTTTGCTGTAAATGGGTTTTCCTTGGTGTTAGGGGTGGTTATTGTGACAGCCAATGAAACCTGCATAATTTATTGGAAAAGATGAGAGACAAATTACTCCATAAACAAGCCAAATTAGTTGGATTAATGGGTTGTTTTACTTACAGTTGTGAAAGACGAGATCATCGATAACAACAAGAAGAAGAAACGAAGAGTAGTAGTACATCTGAGATGCTGCTGCTGCTGCATTTTCCTATCCGTTTTTGCTTTTGCCAGGGGAATATAATTGGGTAGTGTTATATGGTTTTATGGAGGCTAGCTAGCTACAGAGGGACATGAATAAAGAGACAAGACTCGATTTACCTTTTATTTTGCCTTTTTCTTCTTGAAAATATATGAAACATAATAATTACTACAAAATTCTTTACTTGGGATTCGTTTACTGAAACAGTGCCAAAGAATCCAAATCAAAGCTTAATACTCGACCATTAATTTCTTTTTTACGCTCTCTTTTTACTACTCTTTTACAAGAACCCTTCAAACCCCAGTCTAGTTGGTGAGGTAAATATCATTTGCCTATCTTGTACAACATTTTTACTTATTTCAACTAGCATTGGTGGAAAATTATACGCAGATAGATCTAAACGTGCAATAAAAAGATACAACAAAACATTAACAAAGTATTCCTCCTCCTCCGCATTTGGTGCAGAGAGTTGGAAGGGTAAGAAATCAAGACGACAGTTGGCCAGCCGAGGGATGACTGACTAGTTGGTTCGTTTGTAGTGGAAGGACCACTAATTACGCTAATAGTAATATCGAACATTTTTATGGCACAAGTAGTCATGCGCAGAAAGCAAGGGCTCAAAACTCTTTTATCAGAGAGATGTTTCAGAAATAAAAAAAAAAAAAAAGGATGGGTGGTATCAGAGAGTGCAGACGGAACATTTGAATTGATTCCTGCATCTAGTGTTGGGCACAAAGATCGAAGGATAAAAACAGATCAATAAGCAGACAAATTCAAAGCAGAAACTTAGTTGGCTTCATGTGGTGTACGTGTGTATCCCCGTAACGCCAATACTATAATGTATACATATTAGTTGGTAGGGGATACAATATGATCTTTGTTTTCAATGGGATCTGTTTTTGTTTTTTTGGCTATGTTTCTTTTTTAAAAGAAATAGATACTCCTACTACACCTACGTACGTTTGGATAATTGGACCTTTGGACTGGATCTTGCTACAAGTCCCTAGTCACTCCTACTGCACACATATATTTATGATTTGTATATCACTTGCATCCCATATATTATGATGTTACCACAACAGTTGCCCCTATCCTAGGGAGGACAACATTTTCCTTACAGAACGAGAATCTTTCATAATTTTGAGAAGAATGGAGAAAGTTAAATTTTCTCTCTTTTTATAGTTTCTCTTATAAAAATTGGTGGGAAGAGTGAAGACCGCGATTATTAATCATCTTAGGGTTTATTTATTATTATATTATTAGTTGTATATCTCTAACTTCACAAGGATAACTTAAAGCAAAAAATATTTTAAAGCATAAAGTACTTATTATTAGTATTAAAAAATTTGTGGTCATAAGATTACTTTATTTATTAATTATAATTGTTGTATTATTATTATTATTATTATTATTATTATATAATTACTATTATTATCATTCATTACGTTTATTATTTTTTTCTTTAAAAATAAAATAAGCTTTATTTTTTATTTTTTATTTTTAAATTTTTTTATTAAGATAATATAGTGTTAATAATTTAATTAAGTAACATCATGTTGAAGAAAATTATTATTAAATTATTACTAACAATTTATTAGTCATATTTACTAATAAATAATAACTTGTAATAATATGCAATAACTTTCTTAATGATAAAATTAATATCCTTAAATTAATTAACAGCTAAATGTTTTGTTAGTGTGGAGGAGTAAATTGACATGTTAGCATGTCATATATGCAATTCAATGCCACGTTTTGCATTAACCAAAAAAAAGTGGTCGTAATATTCAAATACCCTTGTATTACAGGATACTTTTACATTTTACTCAAAAACAAGTGTATTAATCTTTCTTTGCATAGTTTAAGCAAATATTAGAAAAGTAAGGGTAACAACGAAAAACGTCACATAATGTCGACAGAGAGCCAATGCACACTGTCATCTTTGAAATTCTAGAATTGAAATCGTTTATATAGAAAATAAACTTTCTTGTTAGTATATTTTATGTTGACACGTCCTTTTGATAATATACACCTTATCAACAAATACTCTCCTAAAAAATAGAAAAAATTCAATCCCTCTCAACATTCAAAAGATCAATCCCGAATATATATTGAACAGGTCCTCAATTTGATGTAAAATGAGTAAACCGAGCTATCGTCAAATCCCAAAAATAAATGACACGAAGAGATTACATTTTTCTAATACCAACGAAAGCAAATTTGGTATAAACATAATAACTCATCAAGAGTTTGAACTGACCTCATTAAGTTGTTTACAGAACAAAAACGGAGAAACCATGGCAGAAAATTGACCAAAATTTTAGATAACTACAACAGGACAAGAATCTTGTTACCGCTCGTAACAAGTGCCATAAAACACCACTCGACAGCTCCTTCGATTACTCGCTCACCATGTGTTCTATATTTACTCATCAGCAAGACTTCACTCAGGAATCATTTGCTCAGTGTCAGCATCCCCTTCTTGCTCAATTGTAGGTTTAGCTGGACCTCCTGTCCCTGGAGCCTGCTTTTTCTTGATACCACTTACAATATCATCAATCCTGAGAAGCATACAAGCAGCCTCAATGGCTGTCTTAAAGGTCTGCGCCTTCACATTGAAAGCATCCCATATCTGAAAAAAGAAAAGACAGTAAAAACCAAGCACAGTGGCAAGGACTAATGGCACACAATATTACTTCAGAAATTTAAATATATTTACCATGTCAGAATTAAAAAAAAATAGAGGAAACAGAAGATTATACATATACCTTTGACTCTTTCATGTCCGCAATAGCACCAGTGTTCCCATCGATTCCAATCCAAGCATTTTCACCATTTGCATGCTGTGGAAGAATTAACTGAGTTCTGGTTAGCACATTTATATACCAACTTAAAAGATTCAGAATAAATAAAGCACAGATTTCTTGCCTTCCCCTGCAAAGCAGTCATAGTCCTAATGACATTGACACCACAGTTCTGTGCCAACGTTCGTGGTATCGCCTCAAATGCTACAGCAGCAGCTTCATATGGCCACTATTTCATAACCAAAAAAAAATGTAGTTGTATCATCACAAACGTCTTCATGAAGTCGAACTAAAATTAAAACATAGGACCATGAAAAAATCAAGCTGGTGGATGGGAAACAAATGACTTTACCTTCTCAATGCCTTCAATGGATGAACTCTTCTGCTTCAGCGTTGCAGATACAGTTAGCTCTGTCGCACCACCACCAGGAACAAGTTTTGGATTCTTTATGATGTTCCTAGCCACAGACATAGCATCCTGGAAACAACAAAATGTTTCAAACCTAATATTCCAGATATAGAAAGCAACATTCCAAGTATACATCAACATGTTACCTGCAAGTTTCTTTCCACTTCATTTAAAAGATCCTTGCTAGCACCACGCAAAAGGACAGTGCACGCTTTAGGATCTTTGCACTCAACAATAAATGCAAAGAACTCATCTCCAATTTTTTTAACCTCAAAAAGTCCAGCCCCAGTACCTACATCTGACTCTTGAAGTTCATCTGCTCTGTTTACAATGACGGCTCCACATGCTTTGGCAATTCTATTGTTGTCTGTTTTCCTCAATCTCCTGATAGCACTGACACCAGCTTTACTAAAGTAATGGCAGGCCAGATCACTAAGCCCTTTTTCAGTTATCACTAAGTCGGGTTTGAACTTCAGTATCTGAATGCAAAGATTTTCAATGTATTCTTCCTCCATCTTTAGAAGGACACCCCAGTCTTCTTCCTTGACCAACTCTGCATTAGTCTGATTTTCCCCTTTTTTATACTCAATAGGGCTATCAAGTAGGATAATACGAGGATTGATAATTTTTCTTCTCATTTTGCCAGGGACGACAACATCTTTGTTTATCATAACACCTTTAAGAACCTTGGAATCTTCCAACTGACCTCCGGGGACCTTCTCAACCTTTATGTACTTTTTAATATCCACTTCCCGCAGCCCCTGACCAAGATCGACCCCAACTGTTGTGGTTGCATCAAGTGCTAGATTCTAACGGTCAACCAAATAAAAAATCCACAAGACATTAAAAATAGTCTAGTCTGCCGCAAAAATTTATTTAGTAACTGGAATGTTACATAGAAATGGTAAGAAAACAAAAACATAAATCATGAAATCCAGTCATCTACGTCACTTCAATTCATTTAAACCTACACTTGCTGTCTCAGCAACCATATAGAAGCCCCCAAGGAATTTAATTTATCAATCTAACCAGGAAACCCATCCCCCACCCCCTTCCTACTCTCATGAAGTTATAGGGGGCATTATTTTCTCAAAAGAACTTGTTTAGCGACTAATCCAAAAACCAATCATTGGTACCACTTACAAAAACAAGTTAGTTGATCAGTCTACTTGTGAAATAAACAAATGCCAATTAGAGATTCTTTTCTAATACTCCGTATATTTAAAGAGCAAAGAGAAGTATACTAATCCTCTGGATGTATAATCGTAATGACCTCAGAATTCAATATAGAGTATATACTTACTGCAATTAGATCCCCAAACTGACTAGTAAATTTAGTGCCGATACAACTCCTCACTAATCCCAACATCGCGTCACCTGCCAATGAAATCTAGCATTATATCTGAAACAATTTAGTAATATAACAGCCAAATAAACAAGCAAATTGTTGAATTTCTTTAACAATTACAAGAGGCCACACATCTGTATAGTATATTTCATTTCCTTAAAAAAATTGCAAAGCTAGATATGTATCCAATATTCCTAGCAGAAGTGCAAAATGTATCATCTCATTGAAATGTTAGGTATATGTGTAGTAGTAAAACTGCATTCAAAATGAAAAACAGAAACATCAAAAGATTTGCTGGAGCTTACGGTCATTCACATCAATGGACATTGCAATCTTGTCAAGAACAGCAAGAGCATCTTCAAGAGCTTTATTGTATGCTACAAAAGCAAAATAGTTCTACACTCAGTCTAAGCAAATTACTCGATTCAACTATTTAACACGAGAAACTTTTGGAACACTAACAACTTACCTTGGCAGATGACAGTAGGATGGTAGCTCTTGTCAATGAAAGCTTCTGCAACATGAAGCATCTCACCAGCTTCAAAAAGAATCATTTCAACGATCAGTAATGGATGGATGATTGTATAGAATGAAAAACAGTTTTACAAAACCCTCGGGGAGTAAGGAACAGAATCAAAAACTACCAAATTTTAATTGATAGAAAAATTATTATATATCTGGCCACACAAGTAAATGCACAAGTAACCAAAGAACTAAGACATTGATTACCTCCCTAGCAAATGGTAAAGCATTTCCAAACAATTTCTTCCAATGGAATATGGAACCAATGGTTAATCCCTTTGATTAAAATAGAGGGAAAAGAAAATAAAGAACAGATGAGATGAGATAAAAAAAATTACAGAAGAGAATCTTAACATGCTAGACAGACAAGGAAAGGTAAAGATGGGTTGGTTCACTCGAGTATGAACCATATCTCCACATCTTTTATAATCACATCAAGGTTGAAATAAATATGCTGAGTATATATCTATTTCTCAACTAAAAAATTAAATTTTTCTTAGAACTCCATTCAGCATATTAACCAAACAAGAACAAGTTCCTCATCTTCTCTTTAATCAAAAAGTACTGACATAAGCATTTCCGATGTTCAGAATTAATAAAAACTGTACTTGTAATCATAAGCATTTCATAATAGAACTGCTCTCCGGTACAGAATATAAATATTCAGCCATAAAAGAAAACAAAAAGATCATGGCGAGTGTATCACTATCAAAATTAAGATGCGTGGCAATTTCACATTCAGTAACAAGTTCTATAATAGGGCTTTACCAAGAACTATGACTGAAGTTGTTCCATCGCCTACTTCTTCATCTTGTGTACGGCTTAATTCAATCATAGACTGTAATATCATACAGAAAGGCTCGAGTTAGAAATCAGAGAAGGTTTTAAGATATCAAATAAAAGAGTTAATGGTTTAATGAGAATATAAGATTACCCAAAACCTGAGGTGGAACAACATAATAAAAGGTGGAATGGCTATAGAAATTTATCAGAAACAAGATAAAATATCCAAAAAAGCGCAGACAACAGAGAATAGTATCTTCGTTACAATGGACAATATGAAAATTATACCTTTGCAGCTGGGTGAGCAATATCCAACTCACGCAGAATGGCATTCCCGTCATTTGTAACAACAATTCCTACCACCAACACAAACATAAGATCAACAAAAAAATGAAGTGAATATCCAAATTAAGGAACAGAAGAAAAAATCTTACTCTGTTACCTTTATAAACATAATTTGTTTCTATTAACTATCGGAATTATATAGTATACAGTATCAAACACACCTCCCAGTGAGGTTTTTATGGAATATATTTCTTTCAAATTCACTTTCGGATTCAAACCATCTCACATAATTCAGAAAAAATGAGTAGAAAACAGCATCAACGGTGTCTCAATGGAAGAGTTTTCCGCCTCAAATTAAACTCATATTTGACAACCATGAGTATGGTAGTATCGTGAGATCAAGTGAGGTGCTGAAGAAATAAAGTCCCACAAAAGCTATGGGTGGTGTAAAATTAGCATATCTTTTATGTCAAGGTGTAAGCTGATCCAACAATTCCCACATTAACAACAAATCCACTAGCACTTTTACCAGGACAAAGGGAAGAAAATTAAAACTCTATCATTACCCTAGAGGCTAGAGGAAGCTTCTTCGGCCATGAAACTTGGCCAACTAATCACGTAAATACCCATAGCATAACCCAGTTGATACAGTTTTCATCATTTTAAATCTACAATTTCGTATACTCAAAAATCTGTCATTGAGAATGCCAATGATATTGTCCTTGACAAAGAACCTCCAAACTGGCACCCAATATTTAAAATTAAATTCAACACAGAACTAATCTAGCACCTTCTCCACATTGTTAGGATAAAATAGATAATAGCATGTTCAAAACCATCCAAGCCACAAAATGCTGTATGAGAGACTAAGCACAAATTAAGTACCGTTCCATTTAAATTTGCCATTTATTGTATTATCTATTATCACTCATAGCTCTATTTCTGTTTTATATGTAAGCTATTTCTGCCGTCACGCATACACATTCTTCTCTCATAATATGAATTTGATAAGGAGATAAAGAAGAATCTGCTTTCAAAAGTACTCAAAACATCTATCATATCATACGACACAAAAAATAGCACCTCTACCAGCGTCAAGTAGCATCTTTAACATAGATCTTGGACCCAATGTAGTGCGAATTATATCAGCCACCGCCTGCACGAGGATAGAAAGTTAGGTTATGTCAACCAATGGTGCAGGAATGTAGTTTGCAGGATATTAACAAGAGACAAACAAGTAATGATGTGATTGATATGATTATCGATTGAATACAATTATTTAAAACAGAAGAACACTTCACTCTGCACCACATGAAAATTATGCCATAAAACTATGATCACAATAGCAAAACCGATGTAGTTAAGTCCAGTTTTAACTTTAGTGATAACCAATTCAACACGAACTAGCAGTACATCTGACTAGCAGTGCCGAAGGACCAAAGTTTCAGTGGGATGCGGATGGGGCTGGTAAGTGTATTCACCAAAGCTTATTTCCAACATCATATATCAAAACTGGATAGATTATCATATCTGATCAACAAAAAGACGTCTCAACTAATCCAATTTTATGACATATTAGATTAACCAAAAGGTGAAAATTGTTTCAAAAAAAGGTTTTCCTTTTATTAATTTTTAAATAAAAATAAAAAGTGGCCTTACTTGTAATTAAAAACTAAACAAGCACAAATAAAATGGTCGGCCGGAAAAGGGGGAAGAAAATAGCAATGACTTGTGAGACTTAAACTCATTTTTTTACTCCTGAGTTTTTTTAATATGATTACTGACACACGGTGACACCGAAAAGGTATTTCAACAATGAAGCTAATCTAACCTTCGAAGCTTGGATATTGGCATGGTGCACCTTCCTTCCAGATTCACGAGTCAGCGAATCCTCTGCCCAGTTAAATTCATAAAAAGCAATCAGCAATATTTTAAATTACAAATCTATCTATCTGCCAAATAACACATTTGAATAATATCAAATCAAGATCTCATAAGCCCACAGATATGTGAACAGAAAATATAACAAATAAGATCATCTGTTGATTTTCACAAATGTCCATTTTTATTTTGCATATTTTTTTCAGTTCAAAGAAATTAAAATTACAATTCAAACGAGGGAGGCCATATCATTGAAGCTGAACTTTGTTATTTATGCCAGCAATCACACCAATATTTTTTATGGTTATACTTTATCTTACGATTTTATTCATTTACACCAATAGCATGTCTCTTCTAGAAGAATTTGTGCCTCATTAATAGGTCTTTTCATTATTTTAATGCAGATGCAAAGGCAAGCTATATCAAGCTCAACACTGGCCAAATCAAGGTTCTAGATTGAACAATCCAACTAAATATCAGAAAATTGCTGTGAAGTTGCACGGGGCCATTCTCATTCAATCTCCTGACACCCATTCCGCAGCAGAAGGGAAAATCTTTGCATGAGTCAACATCGTGTTATGCTCACCAAAACTCAGAAGAATTGATAGGGATCTTCTAATTGTATGCTATTTTCATATTTTGAATGGTTCTGCATTCTTGTGCCAAACTGCCAATCATTATTGTACCTAAGGTCCCAACGAATATATAAATTTTCAAAAGCTTAATATCGAATTTCTTCCAATCATTCATATTATCAGTCTCCACATCTTCATCTCCTTGCAGTACTTTTAATTCCCTCCAATGTGTAGATTCATAAAATCATATCTACTTGTTTTGCCACTTACTAATCTAGACATTCTCAGCTACTATAATTTCTATGTGCAATTTTTTAGCTATTCAGATACCAATTTAACACATTCTTCATCCTTCAATCACCAAACATCCATAATCACAGTGACCTCATATAACAAAATAGTGACGCCACCAGCATGCATGTCATAACCCCAAGTAAAATGCCACTAGATCTCAAATTATTCCAGCCAACTATGCAGACTTGAGAAATTCTAAGACCATAAAGACTAAATAAGGGAGTCATCCTAAACTAAAGATTTAGTTCACCCAAAAGGAAATTATACTAAAGATCCACCAACCACCAATAGGATTAAACTTCAATATATGAGTATATACCATGTGTATGCATAGTAAAGTCAATTATATTAGACTTCACACTACAGATTAAAACAGCTTTTAACTTATAAAAAAAGAAGACAGCTTTTAGAGTGCCTGATACCCCGTCTGAACTGTGAAGCTCTGAACACCATTATGTCAATCCAAACAAATATATGATAGACGCCGTTATGTCAATCCAAACATAAATATGAAAGCCTACTTGCTATCGCAAAAGCAATTTCCAATTGTAAAAAAAAATGCATATAAACATACATAGAGAGAAAGGGAATAGGTTTTACTTCCAAAAATAAAAGCAAATAGTTAATTAAGCACTGTAAACCCATGAAACCGAAAATATGGCACTGATTCTAAGCATCAATTTCAGATCAATGAATGTACTGCCCAACGACGATCATTAAACCCCTCCGAACAATCGAGTGAGTATGAAAACATCGAGATCAAATAAAGTTACTGAAATGAAAGGAATCTATAACAAATAAGAGAAGAGAATACAGAGTGTTGGATCAACACTTACTGAGTACAAGTACTGGAGAGTGCATGACTGTAGATGTAAACTAAACACTTCTCAAGAGAACTACGGCTTCTGGGTCTTGTTTGGGAGGGAAAACTATGGAACAGGCTTTTGCTCAACTCTAATGAGTCCAGACTAGGTCAGCCTGAAAAAGTGGGGCAAACCCTAGATTGTTCTCTATTCTTTTCCTTTTTTTCTCTTCTATTTTTTTACGTGTTCTTAAGTTATTTTGAGAGGTCACGTGCATTCCTCGCGTGATGAAACTCTGGAAAATGGGCTAAAAGGATTAGCCCAATTGTGTGGCCCAGGAATTATGGCTGGTCCTTAATCAATTCTATAATTTCAGGCGGCCCTTTGAAAATCTACATCGCCCTAATAATAAGAGAATTAATATTTCACATGTAAACATGATAATTTTATAAGCTCTTTCTCATATAAATAATAAATAAGTCTTATATTTATATAAAAAAAAAGTATATAAAAATATTATTTTTTACTTATAAAAATAACAATTTTCTAATAATAAATACATAATATCAAAGCAAAATAGATACCTCTCAACAACCTTCCAATTAAGGACCGTTCTCAACATATAAGCCCCGTGTGTATAACTTTTAATGCAATAATATAATTATACATAAATATATTTTGTGCTCTAAATGTTATATAGCACTCCAACATTAATTATTTTATTCTAGAATTATCGGCTCTCAACCTTATAATGACACACAATAGAAACATCTTATTATTTCTTTGACTTTTAATAATATTTTAATCATAATAAATTAGCATTTTTATTATACAATGTTTATAGGGAGAAATATAAATTGGTGGTGTATTTGAAATTTGTTAACATTAGTCAAAAAAAAGGCCACATATTAATAAATAATTTTATTTATTTAGATTATTAACAATGAGTTTATTTTGATTATTAATTTTATTGTGTTTGCAATATCAATGGTATAACAGTGATTATAAAAGATATGTTATTTAATTTTCTTCTCAAATTAGTTCTTATTGGACCAAAAAAATTGGCAAGAAAATTGGTCAGCCATTACTGTCATAGCCCTTTATAGGTCAATATATATCGGAAAACTCTACGTACATTATAACTAAATACTATTCTAAATATTATATATATTTTAATTATTAAAAAATAAAATTTGACACGAATTTCTATATTAGACCTTATTTTTTAATAATTGTAATACATATAATATTTGGAGTTGTGTTTCAAAATTGTGCATCTAAACTTATTCATATATATTTTAGCGTGGATAAATTCAATGGTAGCATAGCACCAGGATTTTGAGTTGGGAGTAGCCAACAAATATTTAAATAAAATTATATACACTATATTTTTTTTATTTATCAAACTCTCCCTTAAATCACGAAATATATATTGTAGAACCCTAATTAATTTCATATATTTTCGGAAGAGATACAATAACAAAAATATTTAAACAAAAAAATCACAAATTCAAATAATAATATACTCATCAATTTGTTTAACTTTAAAATAAATTATGTAAAAATAAACAATAAGCTTAAATAGTGAAGAAATATTTCGCAGTAAAGTGAGCGTTTGATAGATGAAATTTGGGGAAAATATATAAATAAAGACTAAATATTTAAATTTTGTTTTGGAAAGAAAAATAAACAAAATATTAAAGGAGTACTGTTTGTGGATTAATAAATTAAAATTTAACTACATACTGATACTAGTTAGGGGGGGGGGGGGGGAATCTGGGTGGGGCTATGGCCGGGCTCCGAGTGCCGCCAGCGGATAAATTAAAGCTTGTGTTGCCTGATACCGTACATTAGAAAGAAGAATCTCAAAACTTGAAGGTTTATGCTTTTGATAATTTTTCTCCAAAGATCAAGCCACCTCCAACTGACGATGGAACACCAAATGAAAGTTTGGTGGACGTTTCTGTTCGTGTACACACTCATGTCGTCGTCAATTCTTGAAACCCAATACTCACTGTAATTGTTGTTTCACCAGATTTCGACAAAGCTGGTTTAGTTGGACCTGATCTTCGAATGTGAATTATTACAATGAATTTGATGTTACAAATTTATTTTTAAACTAAAAGATTAACAATCTATAAGCTAGACAATGTGAAATTGTGGGTGTTTATGAATTTGCAGGCATAGGAATCTTGATTTTGGTCATGGTGAAGTCAGATTTGTTGATGCTAGTAGCATACCCACTTGTAAGGGTGCTTATGAATTTGCAGGCATAGGAATCTTAATTTTGGTCATGATGAAGTCAGATTTGTTGATGCTAGTAGCATACCGACTTGTAAGCAACCTACATCTGCTGTGTGCAGGTGTTTGTTTAAACCCAATAAGTTGTACTTCAAAGTCTTCCATTTCGATCCCATACGAGAGCATAATGGTTTGAACATACATAGGGCACATATCATATCTATTTGTATCAATTAGGCACCAGTGTTATTGTATTCATATTTTGTATAGGTTACTGTTATTGTATATAGCATGCAAGATTAAAAAGAAGATGGGGTTACCTTCATTTTTCATGCTAAGTCATCTTAAACGTGCTTTATGTGATACCTATTTGCCCATGGTATTACAGTTTTGATCAAGCTATTATGTTATTACAGTTTATATTATTATATTGTGTTTAAGAAAGTAAAAATAAATTTGTGTCATCATTATGTGATCCTTACTTGACACAAGGATTTCCAACATCTAAACAGATTTGTTTCCTTAAATTTCAACTCATTACAAATTATTAGACGCCATAAGAAACCCTCAAACACGTTTGAAGTTGGTGGATGATAATTAAAGGATAATCAATTCAATACCCAAAGATGCTAGTATTCCTGTAAGTTGTTGCTTAATGCGATATAATGCACCTTTTTCTTCCCAACTTGTGCTTTGGTCCAGAGGACAACTTAGTTCAAGTTGATATTTAGGATCAATAATTATTCTCTTTAGCGCAACCGCATTACCCAAAAAATAGTTAACCAGTTCAAGGCCATAATACCCACATAACTTCACCTCCTCAAGGTGTTCATATCGACTTTTCAGACATGAATCTCCCTTTGCATAGGTAGTTAGTACTAATTTCTTGAGATTCATCAACCGAGGCAAATCAAACCTTTCAAATTCCTGAAGGATGGCTAAAAGAATAAGCAAGACAGCTGAATAAACGCAACAGACAGCAAATAAAGATACATGCTAATTGAAGAAGCTAACCTGCTTATCTTCCACATAACTCCAGCTTAAGAGTTCGTAAGTTGCGATAAAAACTCATTCAATGATAGAGCAACAGTCCCACCAATGGTTAAGTCAGTAGGTCGGGGCAAATTCTGAAACTGCATAGGCGCGTTAGGTCCCTTGTATATTGCAGATCCGAACCAATTTTATGTGATGACAATAACATACCTCCAGATATTTCAACACAGAGATGGGCAAACGCCATCCACTCTCAAATTGATCAATTTTTGCGAGTTATAAATGATTAGCTGTTCAAGAATAGGACAACCAAGGTAATCCAAAAACTCTCTAGTCACATCTACTCCTTTTAAACGTAACTCTTGCTCAGAGTAAAACATTTCACATGAAAAAGCATAATGTTGCCTCATAAAATTATTGCAATAGTCATTCCTGATTCAAGCCTCTGTAGTCTTCTACTTGTAAATACAGATTGAAGGCACTTGTCAATGTAAGTTTTGCAGGTCTCATCCAAATCAAAGCCAACCCGGAATTCTTCCGGAGGATAAGCCTACAAACACAATTTTTTTTACACAAACTCCATTTACATCAATAAAAAATAGGGTTTGACACGGATTTCCGTATTGGACCCCACTTTTAGATGGTTTAGATGGAGTTTGTGCACTTATGTTGCGTTTGGATTAAATGAATGGAATAAAGGAAATAATGAAATAATTTTAAGGTATTTCAAGTATATGTTTGATTGTTTGTGGGAGCGAGTGATGTAATATGATGGTAAAATTATCATATATATTTATTTTATTGGAATGAATTTTATTCCACCACCTCTCACATAGAATAAAAATTAAAGGGATATAATAAATTTTCATTACGGTTTATCCTTCAAAATGATCATCTAATACCTTATTTTTAATTCTATTCCTTCTTTCATTCTATTTATTTTTTCATTCTATTTCTTTGATCCAAACGCAGCAGTGGACTTATTCTTCTTCCAAAGTTTGAAGCTTGTGTAATGCCAATACCTGGTTTACTCAATTCACATATATACTTAAGCCTTTCGACCTCCTTTAATACTATATACATCATAACGAAATCTTGTGGAAGATTAAAGTGAAGGCGCCACTTAAATTTGCAGACATCCCTCCATCGTCTTGAAAGATGCGAGTACCACATGCATGCTTCTTTAAGCCTAAAAAGGATAAAATAATTAATTTCATCCGTCAATTAACGATTCAAATCTCCAAAATGACACTCACCCTTTGAAACGTTGCATTCACACAAATAGAATCATTTACCAAAATGAACCCCAAATCAAACTCGAACAAAAATAAAAGAATATGAATTAGAAAAAATTGGCTTGACATTATAAGGCAAGACATCTTTTTATATCACAACGAATTTTATACACACATGTATATTTATAAATATAAATTTTTAAGCAGTAGTTATAATCTTATAGTCAATCGATTGAATCGAACACAAGGAAATAATATTATACTAGTAACTAGTAAAGAGCATAATTTTATGATTTTTTTTATTCTTAAAATTAATATTAGAATTAAGATATAGAAAAAACAAAGTTACCTTCTTTTGTTATTGTTGTTTGTAAGATCTTCGCACACTATTCAAATTCATCAATACCTCTTAACGGGATACCCTTTAAATCTTATTTAAAAAAACTAATTATTATTATTATAAAAGAAAAAAGTTCTACTAAAAATAAGAATATTGTTTTAGGAGGTGTTCTATTTTTCATAAGATATTTATTATACATTGAAGTTGTGTTGTGAGAAAAAAAATTATTTTTGGTAAAAGTATTATGTTTAGTTATTGAAATGTACCACAACCAAACATTATCTAGCAACATCCTAAAAGTTAAAAGAGAGTGTTAGGGAATTTTTGATTTGTGTGAGGAAGAGAGTTTTTACAATTTTTATATTTCGTGCCAAAAAAAAAATATTTTGTAAGATGGAGACTTTTGCAACTTTTATTTTATACAAAAAATTATGTCGTGGTATTCTGTAATATCAAGTTTTAGGGCTTAAAACTTGAGACGAATATTGTAAACCCATAATTTTTTCTTTAAGGAATTTTTACGTTAAATATTGTGTTATTTTATCTCTTTTTATTTATTTATATTGTTTGATTTACGTCAACTTAATTCCTAACAAGTTATATCATGAGCATGGTTTTAAAAACGGGACCGAATTGCTAGATCTACTGGTAAAAATTGGATCCGATTAACACTCCGATCCGATTTGAACAAGAAAATTAGTTTTTGTCAAAATTCGGTTGACCTACCGGTGGTTCAATCAGTAAAATCAGTTATTAACCCAATGACCCAATTTTATTTATTTATTTATTTTTGTACCCAAAAAAAATAATATTAAAATTAACCATATATTTAGTAATATTGTAAATTAACTTTATTATGTTTTAGTTCATAAAAAATGAGATTTTATTAATTTCTAATAATATATTTTTTATATATATTAATGACGTCACTGGGTCAATAACGGTTCCATCACTAGTTGGACCAGTAACCTATCAATCTAGTACCTTTTTCGGTTCAACGATCGATCCGAGTCTAAAAACCTTGATCACGAGTTAGGTTAATTGAATCTAAGATAGAGGAGAATTAATTTGATGATGTAAAAATTATTATCAATATCAAGTTTTATGATGTAAAAGTTTTATATAATTTTTTAAAATTATTAAAAATTAAAATAATTAATTTGATAATTAAAATCAAACTAAAACATTTACTATAAGACGGCGGGAGTATGATTTATAGCAATACATATTACTTTTTAACTCATTAAGAGTAAATTTAAAAATATAAAAGTTACCTTCTTATCTTTAATTTAAAAATAAAGAGTGGTTGACAAATGTTTAACTCAACAAAATAACACTGCCGTGTTAAAGCCATTATCAATTCATTATCACCAATCAAATGCACCCTTTAAAGAAGATCTATGCCTACCCATATTTAAGCATATGATTCCCCGTCCATAATATCTCCAAAAATGACCCGATTTCCACACGTCAGCAAAGTACATAATCCTACGTGGCGACAACTCGATGCTCAATTGTTTTTCCATATATAGTATATTAGTAGTAGATGGCGGTGTATTTAGACCTATTAATTAAAGTGACTTGACATCGTAAGACTTTGACACACACAAAAAACCCCCCCTCAATTATTAACAATATATTTGTTTTTTATATTTTTTATTAATAAAATTCAAATATTTTATTATTTTATAATAAAATATTAAATTATATTGGACCTATAACATATACCACATGAATAATATTATATGAACAAAAAATATATAAAATATTTAATAATAAATTTTAATTTATATATTTTATAAATAAAATTTTGTATATAATTTTAAGTTTATAATATGAATAAATATAAATACAAAATATTATATATATTATAATTATTAAAAAATAAAATATAACATTAAAAATTTATATCATATTTTTTTTAATAATTAAAATAAATATAATATTTAATTTTATATTTAAATATTATTAACATAGACTTGTCCTTAGGGGTGCATACAAAATCGACCAAAACCGAAAAATCGACCGGACCGAACCAAACCATTACTATTTCAAATCGAAAAATATAAAATCGAAAAACCGAACACTATAAAACTAAAAAACCGAAACTAGTTCGGCAGGTTTGGTTTGGCTTCTCAAAAAATCGAAACCGACCAAACCGACAGAAAAATTTAAAATTATAATATAATTTATATATTTTTCTAATAAATATTTATTTTATATAATTATATATTTATTATATGTTTTTATTGTGACGAATTTGCAAAACTTCTATCCTAGTGAGTGAGTTAGGTGATTTTTATTTTTCGGATTTAAATAATTTCTATTATAATTAGTAGTTATTGAGTTAGTGAGTTATTAATTATTGTGAAAAATTGACAATATAATAAATATCAAATTATCAATTACGAAACCGAATAACCGAATAACCGAATAAACCGACCGATTTAACCGAAATTGAATAAACCGATAACCGATTACGATGTAAAAATTTAGACGATTTTGGTTTTTAATTTTTTATAACCGACTTAAATGATTTGATTATTTTTTTTCCCAAAAAATCGACCGTGTGCACCCTTACTTTCCGAATGATATTCCTCTGCAACATATTCCTAAAAAACATATTCCTATCCTCCAAACAAGTAATATATACACTTCATTTTTATGTGGCCCACTACATAGCCCTATCGCCCTTGTAATTATGATGTACAGCAAACCTAAAAAACGTAACTTTAGCCACTTCATTGTAGAGTAGATTGCGGTAGACATTGTACTGAACTGTATACATAATAAGTACGCTACTTAAACGGCGTTTAGTAAACGTCTGCAAACGGCCGTCAAGTTTCTGTTACTGTATTAAGTTCCCTGTTACTGCTGCATTCAGCCCTCAATCTTCATCATCAGTTCACCTGTATACTCTCTGCGCATAAAAGAAAGAAGCTTTTTTCCTGTTACACAAAAATCCCCCAACCCCCACCATTTCTTTCTCTCTATACTATATTATTGCTGTATTTTCCCTCCGTTTCTCTCTCTAGGTTTTTTGCATTTCAGTTCTTGGGTTTCAATGAAATCGGTGTATGTTAATAATATATTCGTCCAAGATTGATTGGGCTTTCAGATTCAAGCTCTTACGCCAGGAGTCAATCTTGGGTTTCATTGTATTTCGCTCTCAATGGCAATCAGAGGCGTAGATTTTAAGTGGTAGGGTTATTTCCTTCCCCAAAATTCTGTATTTCGTATTGACAAAATTATGTGCATAAACCTTTTGCGATTTGCCTTCAGTGATTCCTATGTATGAATTACAATTTCGGGTCTTGCAGGTACGATGGATTCTTCTTGTCAATGCTTGCAACGAGTATGTATCCTTTGAGAGTCCTGGTCGAATTTTTTTTCCTTCCCTTTACAAAATGTTTTTTTTAGCGATTCTCAATTTGATGAGTTATTCATTATCCTTTTACTTTAATATTTTACTTAAATGTTGTGGTAGTTCACTTCCCTTTTTTCTTTTAGTGCTTTTGATACATTGATATTATGATTTTTTAAACTTAATTTGTGGTGTGCGGAAAGGGTTTGTGTTGATTCTTAACAATTTAACTAATAGAATCATTGTCGCGATTAATTGGAAGCGGTACAGTGATTGTCAATATCCTTTGCACATATGGATCGTGGTGAGTATGATCAATTATTTCTTTTCAAAATTAATCTGGATCTGTTCGTACTAACTTCTTGTACTATCTTTAGTAAATTTCATATCTAACGTTAACTGTATTTTTAGGTGGACTACACAACAGTGTTTGTTTTTCGGCTCCTGATGTTTGTGGACAATGGGCTTTCTTCCGGAATGGGATTGTAAGGCTTCCAATCTTAGTGTGCTGAGGTTTTTTTCATTAATCGACACTACTTATCAAGTTTATTAAATATTTATTATTTGCCCTATTTCCGCTTGCAAAGTAACAATAGTGAGGCCCCACTTCTGTGTAATGAGAAATATATTCTTCGGAACTCATTTTCTTATGAATTTTGAATAAGGGACAAAGCTATTTGCATAATCCTTTCTAATGTAATGCAACACAAATACTGCACATCAATGAACTTTTGAAGACCAAGTCATTTTTTCATCAGTACACCCAATTGATTGTCAATTTAATAAATGCAATAACTATTTTGAAATCTTCTTTGGCATTTGTCAAGTTATTCAGCTTTGTTAAGGCATTTGATGTCCACAAACAGCAGATATGATTAGTTCTCAAAACTTCATTTGTATGATATAGGGATTTTGGCTGGCAGCAGAGATACGCTCGGTTTTGTGGAAGGGTAGTGGTTCTTTCAATCCTATCCCTGTTACTTTATCCCTTTCTCTGGTCCTGGACTATAATTGGTACATTATGGTTCACTAGTGCAAGAGACTGTGTAAGCTTCTCACCTGTTATCTTCCATTTTTAGTATATAAGGAAGGTGAAAATGGAGATGATGAGTTAAAAATCATGCAGTTGCCTGAAGAAGGTCAGAAATGGGGTTTCCTTATTTGGTTGCTTTTCAGCTACTGTGGGCTCCTTTGCATCGCTTGCATGTCTATGGGGAAGGTTTGATATCTCTCCCCTACAGTATTCAAGGATACACCTCTCTTTTCCATTTTGGTCAGCCATCGGTATGCCTACTGTAAAAGCATTCTATATTTAATCACAACATATGCTTGTTCTTCGAAATTTCTTTTGCAGTGGCTAACAAGAAGACAAGCTCATTTACTGCGTGCTCAACACGGGATACCTATTTCAGAATATGGGGTAAGCTCTATAGAAGTCAGTTCCTAGTCAACAAAACTAGTTCCTAGAACATTGAAGCTAATGCTGAGTTTAAGGGGCATATGGATATGGAAGCCATTGGAGCGGGTGGGACATTTTGGGTATAAAAATTGTTGGTAGAGTTGCAATCAAAATTTCATAGCTGGGGTGATAATCCTTACTGGTTGACTTATATCTTTGTAAGCCCCAACCAGTTAGTTGTTCATAGACTGATAGAAGTACTCTTCTGGTTGGTGGAGTCTTTGTAATGAACATTGTTAAAAGGAAGTTGGACTAGCATTTTTTATTTATCTGATGGGCAAGCTTAGGCCATCATTTTCTCCGAGTATTGCAATTTGTACACGTTAGTGGCTTATTTTCTCTTAGACTATGCTGTACATTGCATCTTCTTTTTCAGGTGTTGGTTGACATGATAAGAGTACCAGATTGGGCTTTTGAAGCTGCTGGCCAAGAGCTGAGAGGCATGGGCCAAGATACTGCTGCATACCATCCAGGGCTCTACTTGACCCCAACTCAGGTAAGCTAGATATGAGATGCTGATTGGAAAGGTTTTAATGTTTGAACTTGAGCTTCATACATGAAGATAGACTGTTGGTATTTGAATGTATCATTCGCATTTTTTTTGCTACCATTAGAAAATGTATATAATTGATATTCTTCTTTTTATTGATACTTCCCATCTCTCAATTCAACATCTTTTTGTATTTGTTTTATGATCTTTTCATTAATTGTGGGGGTCTCTATGTTTGCATGTAGAGAGAAGCAGTGGAGGCACTCATCCAGGAACTTCCAAAGTTCAGGCTGAAGGCTGTTCCAACCGATTGCAGTGAGTGTCCAATCTGTTTGGAAGAGTTTCATGTAGGAAATGAGGTAATAATCTATCTACGTTTATGTTTATCACAGTTATGGTTTCTGGCATTAGGCTTTTAGTTTTGGACTATAATGAAAAAGTTAATACCCAAAAGGAAATGCGGGTTGGTTTATTAGAAAGGGGTCATCGAGAGAGGAAATATTGGATACACAATCTATTATTCCCCCCAACCCCAAAAAAAAAAATCTTATACTAATAACAATAACAACAACAAACATGGTGCCTTTCTATAGAGGTTTCTTACTAATTATTACACATGGTGCAGGTTCGTGGCCTTCCTTGTGCTCACAATTTCCATGTGGAATGCATTGACGAATGGCTTCGGCTGAATGTGAAATGCCCTAGATGTCGATGTTCAGTCTTTCCAAATCTTGACCTTAGTGCACTATCCAATATCCGCACTGATACTGAACAGTCACCTTCCACTGTTGTAACGGCAGCCCAATATGTTAGAACCCTACCTCCTAGCCAGAGCTATCTGTTGAGATTGCAGGGTTTGCTTCGCCCGGTTCGTATAGAAAATGCGGGGCCCGGCAGCAATATGGACAGCACTTTAGAAACTACTGAAAATGGAGGTGTGCCGGTGGCAGTGCAGCATCACACAAGTGCTGAGCCTTGAGGATTACTGGCTGGACGGACGGTGTCCGTCTTCCCCTCAGCACCAATATTGCGTGGTTTTTGTGTAGTCTTACAAAATTTTACGAAATTCTAACTTACACGAGCTTAAAGAATCTAAATTCGATTTTATCCATCTGAGGTCATTGCCCAAGGCTTTTGTATGGCTTCCCATAGTAATCTAATGTTGTATTAATTGAAAGGTTATGTTCATGGACCCAAAAGATAAGCTGGTAATGGCAAAATTTTGGTCCGCAGATGGTATTCATACATAGATTTTGTGGTAATTTCCAAACGTATGTTGCAGGGGTGTGTATTAAATAGCCAAGATCAGAGCGGGTGATACACATCATGTTGACCAATAAACACTTGATGGAACTGTCGAAGGTAGGTAGAAAGAATCCTTTGGTTTTTAACAACCATGAAGGCATGCAATCCTTTGTTTGGGGGTCTGGAAAAGGGGCAAAATCCACAAGGTGTTGCTGTGGTCAAAAAAAGGATCCATGGACTTGCTTCTATTTGATTAATTTTTGTCCATGCATCAAGATTGTTTAGAAAAAAAACTTGATTTTGGTCTGTACTTTGTTTGAACTTGAGATTTCTGACTTTTTAAATTTCTACCCGTGTCTTCTTACCCAAAAAGAGAGAATGAAATATATATATATATATATATATATATATGTGCGCGCGCGCGCGCTCGCGCAAAAACGTAAACATGTGCAATACAGTAGTAATAATATGGTATTTATATTCACGTTCACGCTTTGGAAAGAGAGGGAGCCCTGGGAAGTCGATTACTGTAGTATTTTTAGGTTGGGGCCTGGGGGCACTAGCAACTAGCAAGTCAATTAGATTGAGTGACTGATTGGTTATCCAGAAAGACGAATAAAATTGGTAATGGGCATTGGGCCCAGTCCATGTTTTGATTCTCAGAAAGTAGAAAGAAACCTTTGTGCGTCAGGCTTAATGGAATGTTTTACTACGAGGTTACTCTTACGATTATTACCGCCGTCACGGTGCTTGTTATTTGAGTTTACATATTTTCAACCGTGACAATTTGAAACACTTGTATGCCTGCCTGTAAGTCTTAGTAGTTGAACCGAATAAGTTTCATTTTTTCTTCTTCTTTGATCAGATCACCAACTTAATTGGCCTATCCCACACACTAGACAACAATATCAATTTTCACAATATTTTTATTGATAAAATAGTTTTAATCCTCCGAGTTTCTTTTATTACTGTAATACTATTATCCTGTAAATACAATTGTAATAATATTAAATTTATATGTCATCTGGACATGCACAATAGACTAATCTAGTTTGACACGTCTTTGACTAGGTCAAGCCTTAGCCTCTAGACTTTGGTCTGATTAGACTTGCAGATTAGATCAGTCCTAAAACCAGACTTAGGCCAATTTGGTCTCCCCCTCCCTTTTTTCTTCTTCTTTTAATGTTAAATATTAAATATTAAAAATAAAAAAATAATGAATAATGAATAATTAGAGTATTTAAAAAAAAATAACTTATTATTATTATTTGACATTAAAAGTTAGTTTTTTGGTGTATTAATTAATGTTAATATTTAACTTTAAAAGTAGCAAGAAATATCAATAAAATTTTAATGTCAAATATTAGTATTTACAAGAACTAACTTATTATCAATATGCAATAGTCCGAATTTTTTTAATAATTAAATATTAATTTAATTTTTTCTAAAAAGGCAATTAAATTGAAACGGTAAGTTGTTACTTTTTTTTTATTTGGTTTGGAAAGTTAAATTATTTTAGTAGTTAATTAAAAAATTAATTTAATTAAAATTAAGGAGTTCATTGAGATTTTGAT
Source organism: Hedera helix (assembly GCA_947179155.2). Taxonomy (NCBI): domain Eukaryota; kingdom Viridiplantae; phylum Streptophyta; class Magnoliopsida; order Apiales; family Araliaceae; genus Hedera; species Hedera helix. The sequence continues at coordinate 46,677,526 of OX359270.1, forward strand.
AACTAATATATTTAAAGAGTGTAGAAGAAACTCCAATCCTATTGTAACTTGATTCATTGAATTCTCAAGTAGAAATATCTATTTATTTTGCAACTCTTTAGAAAAATCATAATTAAATCATTCGATTTCATAATTGAGTGAATCAAAAGTCTATTTTTTCAGTTTTTCGTCCTCTTTAATATTAGATAGAAAGAAAAGTTATTTGAGACCATTTTTATACCTTAAATTAATGAAAATCACAACTTGTCTCAAAAGTTTTGCACGTACTAGTAGCTTAGTTTGGTCCGCCATTTCATTTTTTTTTCAACCTTGGCAATTGTAGTTGGGCTTGAGGCCATTTAAGCACGGGAGTGAGAGTGGTGGGTTATGCTGTGACATGTTGACAATTAGATTGGTTAGCAAACCAGACTAGGCCTCATATTGGTCCAAGTTTCAGATAGACCAGGTCTCGAGTTATTTTGCAAACTGGGTCAAGCTGGATATTAATTTAAAAATCATGACATTTTCAAAAATTTTAGACCGGGTCAGACTGGACCAAATTTTAATTGGATCGGATTTTAATCAAGTCGGGCTCAAGGCCAAGCCACGGCCTTTTGCGGATGCCTAATGTCATCCTTCCATTGATTTCTAAATATTATGATTTTCTATGTAATTTGTAAGTATCATGAAAAAATGAGTCTAATACTAATGCATAAAGTAATAAAATTAATCAAATTACTTTTAACATTGTGTTTGCGAGTATTAAGATTGATGAAAAAAAAAAATGAACAAAAAATTGATATTTCAGTCCAACTATGTTGTTTTGAATTTTTTAAATGGCAAAAATAAAAAGAAAAGAAAACTGTCACTTTTTATCAAAAAAAATTGGCTAAAAGTAAATGAATTTAGACGGAAAAAATTATTTTTGAGGAAAAATACCAAGACTAATCTTTTTTAAAATCTATATTACCACTTATTTACAAGTACAATTGGATTTAGTAAAAGGGTAAACCATCAATTTGTTTTCTTACTCTTTTATTTTTATTTTTGGTACAAAAGTCAAGGTTGTGTAGTAGCCGACAATATAAAGAATGGGACCAAGCCGAGTAGAAGGATCCATGGATGGAACGGGTCTCTTTATATATTATCCGCTCCGGCGATCCTATCCATAAAACCAAACACCCCCGACCGCATACATGTTATTAGATATTATTGCTCTCCTATTCAGTACTCCCCCAGTCTTGTTGCAGCAGATTGAAAAAGAATTCTTTCCTTTCTCATAAGAGGATAGTCGATAGAGGAAGAAGAGAAGAGAAAAAATGGCAGTGGCCAACGGTTGGGCCACGGGACACTCGGTCCCGGTGCCACACATCAGACCCTCTTCTCACGATTGCTCTGTTTCCAATAAATTTCTCAATTTGAGGTTGAAATTCATCTTGGATTGCAATTTCACTGTACCCAACTACCCAACTTTCAAAAACGGCACCAGGATTTCTAAGCAGCTGTTTTGCCGTTGCAGCGGCAATACCAATAACACCAACGTTTCCACCTCATCAAATAACAACACCTATTCTTCGTCTTCCTCTTCCTCTTTTTCTTCTTCAGACTGGGATTGGAATCGTTGGACCCGGCACTTCTCTGAAATTGAACAAGCTGAGAGCTTTTCATCTGTTCTCAAGGTTACTCTCTTATCTCTCTCTCTATATGTGTATATATCCGTGCGTGGTTGATTATAATTATGGTCAGTCTTGATATTTTTGTCCTGGGTTCTTATTTACTGAAATTTGATGAAGGTTATTACTGTTTGATTTAGGGTTTAGTTTCTGAAGGTGTACACTGAAGATTTTTCTTAATTATTTTACTGGATTTTTATGAGTATAATTTTAAGTGACTTGTAATTTAGGATGAGCTAAATGAGTTGAGGGTAATTATTAGGACTATTTTTAGTGGGTTGGTGTTATATTTAGAGAAAACTAAGTTGGTATTAGTTGGTCTTTTATTGCCACACATTGTAAATAGTTTTCCCTGTGTAAAGGTTACCACTTATCAGCATGAGCAATAAATACTTTAGAAATGATAGAGGAACTTATAAAAGTGATCACCTTTTAGTGGTGTAATAGTTTCCCGTCTAAGAATTTACGAAGATATACCTTTTCCTTTATACCAAGAGGTAAAAAATGCTTTATCTTCTCCGTAAAGTTTAAGATTATTTATCACTTTACTCCTATCTTCCTGCAATTTTAGACGGTATTTGACTTTTGTTTCTGCTGATGTGTTTGGGAAGCACACTAATAATTTTAGAAGGTTGGAACATTAAATTATTTGTGAACTGTTAAAGATAAATGATCTTCATCTCTAGATTCTGTCGTGGCATATTCTGAATTTGAAAGCGATAGAAATATTCAAAATTTTGGAGATCTATGGAATACAAATGATTGAAAATCTGACATAGCAAATAGATGACCTAATAATTTGTATTTTCTCCAGAATTTTAGTTGATTAAGACTTTGCTAAGTTTTATTCATTTGCTCTATTTTTCCATTTGATTCAGGCTCAGCCTAGAAGCAATGTGATTCCTCCATGAAAACTGTCTCTTGTGTTAACTTTTGTGTTAAAGTTTTCGTAGCTTTTCTCGACCGCCCCATAAACTTTTAAATAAGTGCCTATTGATATATTTACTAGATGATTCTTTAAAGTGGCAGGCATTTAAGGAATCTTTATAATATCAAATTCCTATGTTTTTGTGAGAATTGGTTGGATAGCTTATTCTTCATGTATCTTTGCAACCAAGATCCTTCCTCCTGGTTTTAAGATAGGGAACGTGGAAAGTTGTTTAAGTTCCCCAGAATTTATGGGATTAATTTTACTTTAATGTCCGTTTTCAGAGAAATCATACACTGCTGTTGACACATTTTTGTTGCTAACATGCTGTGCTTTACATTATAGTTTCAACTAGAAGATGCAATAGAGAAGGAAGACTTCCAGGAAGCTGCAAAGTTGAAAACAGCTATAGCAGAAGCAACATCAAAGGACAGTATTGCTGAAATCATGTCTGAGTTGAAGGTTGAATTAGTTGTTGGATAAGCAGTAGTAGTAGGATGAACCTGCATGCTTAATGTTTTACCATTTTTCTGCTATGTTCTAAACTTTCTGTATTTGCAGGATGCGATAGATGAGGAGCGTTACCATGATGCTTCCAGGTTATGCAAAAGTACAGGAAGTGGGCTGGTAATTTCATAGCTACCTCTTGCAATTATCTTCTGTAGGGCAAAAGGGTAGATTGTGAATGGTTATTGATACTTCCATTCTTTTGCTTGTTTTCATGGTGTTTATTGCATTGTTTTACTTGTTTACATTGTTTTCTTGTATTTAATATAATTGCTTTTCTATAAGGTGCTGTTGGCTTATCAGAAACCCAATAAAGAAAAATAAACAAACTAGGGGCCATTGCACTTGCTCCCGAGGTCTAGAAATTGGGCATGTAGGCTCCTATTCTATCTAATATAACATGTTGGATAGCACCACTGTAAGCATGAGCTATTAGAAATCAAAGAGTATTATGGTAAATGATGCACTAAATTTACATGCAAGTAAAACGAGCAAGCAAAAGAAAATAAATAAATCGAAACATATCAGATACTGAGGTGGAAAATTCAATCCAAAATGTAAGCATACAGCTGCAGGTAATCAAAAAAGGGAGGAAGAAGAAGTATATAACTGTAGTTGTCTTTCCAAATCAATGATGGTAATGCTCGTCTTATCCATGGTGTGCCTAGCCAAGGGCATATTTATGAGCATAACCGAAGCTTCTGATCATGCTGTGTTGGGATTCTCACATGCCACATTTACATGAGTGTTGCTACCATGAGACCCTAGTGTTGGTAAAGGGCTCTGTGCACATTAGCACATTCACGCCAAGCCACGAGTCATGTTGTTAGACACATAGCCTCATAGCCCATTGCTTGCTGGTTTTGGGTAGCCTTAGTGTGCTGTCTGATCCATCATTGTGACTTCCAGTTCTAATACCATGTATGGCTTTAAATAGCTATCACCAAGAAGATTTGATCAGATAATGAAAATATTGTGCAGATCAAATGAAATGAAGATATGTAGGACATTCCAGTTACTCTAGACACTGCTATAAATTAAGCACCATCGTGGTATTCTATCTCTCACCTTTTTTTACCCTGTTAAGAGAAAAACCAAAAACTAAAATCTAAAAACAGTGATAAAATCCATGTGTCTTTTAAGTTACTGAAAAAGACAAAAGTGAAATTACAAAAAGAAAATGATTGATCATTGAATAATAATCTTTGTGCGAAAAAGGTTGAGTGACTAACGAAACTCTCTTAGTTTTTGTTTGGTACAAATTTTGCGGCGAATCCTTCTTACAACACTCCCCTCTCTCCAAAAATAGTTGAACTCATGGTGGCAACATAAAGCTTCAAAAAGTGTCCATATTCTTGCTATTCTTTCTCTATTAAGCATGCACCTTTTGCAATTTGCTGCTGTATTAAAAGTATTTCTCTCCTTCGATTTGCAGGTGGGCTGGTGGGTAGGCTATTCAAAGGATTCTGATGATCCTTTTGGTAGATTAATACGCATCACTCCTGGCTTGGGCAGATTTGTTGGCAAAAGTTTTAGTCCGAGGTATTACAAACGGGTTTGAAATATAAAAGCTAGAATTTTTTCTCCTGAATTACTTATTATATGCTGGAAACATTAGTGACAATTGTTTATTACAGACAGTTGGTCACTGCATCACCTGGAACTCAACTATTTGAAATTTTTGTGGTCAAAGATGGCGATGAGAGATACACTATGCAGGTAATGCATAAATCTTTTTCAACCTTTACTTTTAGGAAGCTTGTGTAATTTAAAGTATTCAATAAAGGTTGAAAAAAGTGAAGACTAACCTGGATGACTGGTATCGACTTGTGGGATTCCTTGTCTGTTGGCAGGTAGTTTTTTTGAAGCGAACCAAAGGAAGCACAACTAAATCCACGAGTTCATCCACTTCCAAACCCACAAAAGGGCCATCTGGAGATATTGAGAATGCATCTGTAGTTGACGTTGAAGTGAATGAAGATAAAACAGAAAAAGGTAATGAGAGGAGCATTAATTTTGAGGGAGCAACTGAGGAAGGGATAAGAAGTGTGATAAATTTTCTGAAAGATAAAATCCCTGAACTGAAAGTGAAAGTAATGAAAGTAAATGTTTCAGAAGAAGTTATAGAGGACAATGATTCTGTTAAGCAGTTACGGGAAGAAGACGATGAAAATACTATGTCCAGCGAGAACTCTGAAGATGAAGCCAGTAATTTGGATGACATTCAGCCTGACCAAGTTTCTGTGGGAGGAGGTAGTGATGCAATGGAAGATGGAAAAAGTTTAGATATGATGAAGCTTTTCATTGGTGGTGTTCTACATAATAAAGAGGAATCTCCTTCCAAGGATGAGTATGTGCGGGTACCAGGTGAAATTGAAAATATGGAAAGAGATTCTTTTGTGCTACATGTTCCTGTGGGAAGCCAGGACCATGATACTGATAAAAGTATTGTGTCCAATGTCAAAGTGGCAGCCTTAGCAGCTCAAGGTGCTTCTGAGCTCATGCCTCCTGATGTGGCTAAGGCATTCTTCGGTGCTGATAAAGTTTCTCCAAAGGTGAGTTTGAAAATGGAATTTGGACATGCCATATGATCTGGTGCTCACATTTCTGCTTGCTATTAAAATTTTGGAGAGGCTCTTGTTTTTTATGTGGATATCAATCAAAAGCTGAAGCACAAAAAACGATTTCATGCTCCATCTCTAACCTAGCGTGTGTATATGTAAATGATGAAGCAAAAAGGACTCTTGATTTCATTTTGTTTGTCTTTTCAAGAATAGAGATACAATTGGTGAAGCTCTATGTTCTCTTATTTTGTCCCATGTCTCAATTTTGAGTTTCTGGTTCAAAATCTTTATGTGGCATGCATTTTAGAACATGCCAATGGCACATTTGGATAGTATATTTTTTCATATTTCTTTATCATAATAACACTTAGATGCTCAAAACTAATTTTTTATAGTCCTAAATGCGTCATTTGAATGTGTTTAATTCTGTGCCGAAAGTAGAGTTTCAAAGTGACACTCATTTTGGGAGGGAGGGAAGTAATTTGCTCATTTTAAATGACTACAGAAAAGCTTAAATTGTCTTTCAGCTCCTATCAAGAGATCACACTAGAATTTTCATTTTGCATCAAGAGTTCCAAATTCAAAATGGGTGGAACTTAAACTGCAATTTATGGATATTTTCCCATTATCCTCATTTCTTCTAGCTGCGAAAACTCTTTTCCATTTTGTTCTACTGCGTTATTATAGGTATCCAAAGATGTGAGGGAAATTGTAAAGCTTGCGGTCAGTCAGGCACAAAAGAAGGAAAAGCTATCTAGATACACTAGTTTTAGTCGAATTACTACTTCCAAAGGTGGTTTAGATCCATTTGACAGTGAGTCTCTCTCTCTCTCTCTCTCTCTCTCTCTCTCTCTTCTCCTCCCCCCCCCCCCCCCGGGTCCCATGTGTGTGTCATGTTTGGTTCGTTACAAGTTTATAACGTCCGAGGATTTAACCTGTTTCTTGTGTAGGTCTTTATGTTGGTGCATTTGGCCCTTATGGCACTGAGGTAGTGCAACTGAGGCATAAATATGGAAACTGGAATGGTGTGAGCGATACTGAAGAATCTTCAAGCATGGAGTTCTTTGAGTATGTTGAGGCGGTAAAGCTGACAGGGGATTTAAATGTCCCTGCTGGCCAGGTTTGTAGCATTTAGTTGATTGCAGGAATTTAATGGCTATTTATTGGATGGATTTATATGATCTGTATCCAAAGATTAATACCCCTAAGAAGTTTTTCAGGTGACGTTTCGCTTTAAAATAGGGCAAGGGAATCGTCTCTCGAATCGGGGGATGTATCCAGATGAATTAGGAGTGGTAATTATGCCTGCAACTTGATTTCTGATTGTGTGTCTCTGCATGCCTGCAAAAAGGGGTGGTGTTTCTATTTGGTACGTCGTAGGTACTAGGTAGTACCCGACTGGTTTCACTAGATTCTGCAGTGGGCAATGAATCAATAAACAAATGTCACCTCATATGAAGCCTGTCATGTTCCTAATTTCTGTGCTCACTATATCCCCAAGAAGTTGAGCTCGAGTGGTAGTGAGCCTACTGATAAGTGTCTTTTATGGCCTGTTTGTGAGTTATGATTTGGGGGGAAGGGAAGGGAAGGGAAGGGGATGGAAAGGGAAACATTTCCTCTCCAATATGGAAAGAACTTTCCCTTCTCTTCAAATTAAAAATCACAAACAGACCTTTTAGGCTTAGGCCATCCATTCAATACTCTGTAAAGGCAACGAGGGCCACCTACACATAGTTTAATGTTAGTGGTTGGTGGTGGGATATTGCACATGCTTCCAGTGGTTTATCCAATGCACACGCTTATGATAGTGGCTAAAGGTTCCACGATATATGAGAAATTGATTCTTGTTGATGCTTTTAAAAGGCAGTTGCCATTATCTTCCTCTGTACTGACTTCTCCGGATATGGGTACTTCTGATTATAGTTCATTTGCTATAATTTTCAGAAATAAGACTTTCATTTGAAGAGAAACATTCTGTAACATGTAGTGTGGCTGTATATCCTCATGTTTTAACTTGACATCCTCATTTTTTCATATAATATACTACTACTTACTAATATAAACATATTGTAAATGTGTCTGCAGAAAATAGCATAATAATTAACTATACTGTTACATTTAGACATGTAGAGAAAGATTCAGAATGTAGGGTAAACTTGAGACATCACGAATGCAATTATATTCAGTAAATATATAATATCTCATTAAGTACATCCTGTTTGGTTAGTATTTGGAAGTTTTGTACAAGCAATTGATTATAGATACTTCATCCAGGTTGCAAGTTACAAAGGTCAAGGAAGGATAGCAGAATTTGGGTTCAAGAATCCGAAGTGGGTTGAGGGCGAACTTCTCCAACTCAATGGCAAGGTAATAATTGCAAATCTTCAACATACCTGCAATTGCTAGTGATCTGAGTTAGAAGTTGAAATCCGAAATTTAGGGTTCTTAATCTACGTTACTCAATTTCTTATTGTGATTTTATATAGGGCATGGGGCCATATGTCAAAGGCGCAGACCTTGGTTTCCTTTATGTTGTCCCCGAGCAAAGTTTCCTTGTGCTATTCAATCGTTTAAAACTACCAGAGTAGGACATGATTCCACGGTCTCGTGTCTCTGGGGCTCTCTCATACTGCAAGACTCGAGAACTTTTTATTTTTTTTAATCTTATTTCCTTCTAGCAGAGGCGGCAATTTTTCACTACTATGTTACTACGTAAGAAGATTTTCTTTTTTCTTGTGCTCTTTCGTTCTTCATACCCTAAATATTCTAATACTCTTGTAATTGTTTTAGTTGAAAAATAAGAGAGTTTTTGAAACATAAATCGTTAGTGCTTGCTGGAAATTATAGGGTCAAGCAGATAAACGGCAGTATATAAAGATTGTAATAAAGAGGGGTGCTGATATGTGGATCTACATTTTCTTTCAGCTCCTTTCTCTGGTTTATGTCGCTGGCTGGTTTTCAGCACGTATGCTTGCAGTATACAGACTAAATGTGCAGGAACTTGATTTTCCCCAATAGTAAATACTAAATACTACTATTGATTTACTTCACTAAACCTTATTTTCCATTACGATTTCAAATAGAATTTTTGACTTCACAAAGGAAGCCGACTCTTATCACATAATAAGAAAAGAAAAAGTGATAATGAGCATGCCGCTCATTTTACCATTTTTCTTTTCTTTTTTTCTTTTTGTGCGAGTGGGGGAGGGTAGTCAAACAATTAAACTGGCATAAATTAAGTATATTATATTGTTTTTAAAATATTTCATAAATAATCTCATTTACAAAAAATATATTACTCCACAAATTAGTTTTAGATGAGATAAAATTCTTAAATTTATCATATATTATAATTTTATTATCATATTTCGTTATTAAATTAATAATTTGCTATTTTAGGGGTACAATAAGATAAAAATATATCTTTAATATATGAATAAAATGCATCTTAGATCAACCCTAAGATAATTTATCTAAGGTTATTTTTAATATAGCATCATTTGATTCTTAATTTAATAATTTGATTGTAAAGATGTAAAAAACATGTAAAAATATAAGATTATATAAAATATTGTTTGATTTAAAGTTATGCAACAACTTTATAATTATAGAAGTTACTAAATATATATATACTAGTTGACACTCGTGTCTATGGCACTGTTACTTTCATCGCCAATCGCTCAAGTAAAGACAAGATCGCCAAGTCCTCGACTGAGACGGTCGTCAGCTGTATCTGGCCGCTAGGCTCGGGCCATAAAAGATGAATGGGGAGCCTGGGGATTGGAAAAAAGTGATTCACTTTCCCACAAGACAAAAGCTCTACCAGAAAAAGAGTGAACAATGAAAGAATTTTGTTGCTCGAGAGATATAAAACGAATGAATAGTGAGATTTATCTCATTTTTAGACGATTCGGATCAAATTTTAAGAGGTGAGCGGGAGTTTTTTTTTCCAAAATCACTTGTGTTTTGTTATATATATATATATATATATATATTTATATATTACAGAAGTGATATTTCAATAATTTAAATCAAATAAAATTTTACATAATTTCATATTTTTATATTTTATTTACATCTGTACGATCAAATTGTTAAATTAATGATCAAATGATATTATATCTTAGATTAATTTAAAATGCTTTTTACTCTTAATATATTTACAAGTAAGATTTTTTTTTTAGAACGGAGGAAATATATAAAGGAAAATTGATATTTTGACATGATCTTTTTTCACATGAGTATAAAGTGAGGCTCATTTTTATATGAGAGAGAATTATATAAAAATAAAAAAAATGAGTGTAAAAATAATGTTATTTTATACGAAAAGTTATTCAGTACTTCTGAAGTATTACCGTCATTTGAATATGTGAAATAATAATATATGATTGAATTGACATCATGTAACAATATCAAGAACAGTGAAAAATCTTTTATCTGATACTATAAAATTGTACGGATGGTATAATAATGTCGACTGCTTTTTTGTGTATGAAAAAGTGGGCATATAGGCACCAGGCCGCCACTACAGTTATTGCCTTATTGGCATTAGCCGTACTAAATAATTGTCCATGGAGTGTAGTTGGTAGCGACTTAAAGTTAGCAACGAGGATGGTGCTACATAATAAATACTTTTACTTTATTAAAAGTTGCACGCAATGCAAGAATTGGAATTTAAACTTTGCTTAGGCCTAGCCTAGCCTTTCTCCTCCTTTTTTCAATATTCTATTCTACCAGGCTTACACCAATGGCCCATTCCAAAAAGCAATGCAACTCTTTCATTTCCTTTTTCTCTCAAAATGCATACTTGTCACCCCCTCCCCTCCTTGATCATTCAAAACTTTTAACCACACTACTATTTCTTTCCCTTTTTCATGTGCATGGACACGGACGCGTATTATGATTCCACAACCTCTCATACTGATTGCCGCTCTTTTACTATAATAAACAATGTCACATCGATTGTTTTCGCGATGAGCAAGCAAGTCAGTTGACAAAATATTAAATACATTTAATTTTAATAATATTAAATAAATTTAAGAATTAATTTTAATTTATCGTTTGAGTTTTTTTTTTTCTATAATTCATTCTATAACTTTGATTACCTAATTTTACATGAAAAATGATATGTGTTGTGAATTTTATGTTTATTTTTTTATTATTAGTGATAACTCTTTTAAATAAATGTGTAATAAATAAAATTCTTTTATAAATTTATTTAATTTTATATTTTTATATATTATTTCGCAATTATAATTTAATATAAATTTGCAGTAACATCACATTACAAGATTTATTCTAAATCTAGTTTACGAAAATTGGATATAGAATTAAGGATAAATATAAGATATTTAAGTATAATATAAAATATTGTATTAATTTTTATAATTAAAAAATAAGACATGACATAAATTTTTATTAAATCTTATTTTTTAATAATAAAAATTAATATAATATTATATATTGTGTTCAAATAGTGTGTCTGTAATAATTAATATCTTTGAATTAATCATCGACACCTCACAATAAAATGTATGCAGAATCATTGTTGACTTGATAAAGACTTTTTAAAAAGACTCTAACAAAATCTGATTGAAGATCGATCTCTGTATGTGTAAAGATATTTGTGGACCTTCCCGCATGTAATGATTTCTCTCAACTATTAGTCCAGGTGGAGTAATAAATTGCTGCTACTACTTTCTTTCTCCCTCCCGCTCTCGCTCTCGCTCTCGCTCTCACCGCTTCCTTTTCCGAGGCCCCAACCCAAACAAGAGAGAGAAAAGCTCAATTGCCAATTGGGTTTTCTTTCTTTTTCTTTTTCTCTTTGGCTTTGCTTTTCTTTTCCTTTCCCCCCATAAAATTCACGAAACAGAGAAAGTGGAAAGTAGACTAGCAGTTAAAAATGGAAAACCAACCCAACACCAACAGCCTGAACACCGCCATGAAGAAGATCACTAGCACCAAGAACAGGTCAGTGTCCGATGCCGATTCACAAACGAGTCAAGTTGAGTCATTCTACTCCCCCCTCCACTCCGACTCACCATTCCGTTCCGACTCATCTTTCCCCCCGCCCGACTCCAAGGCCATTGTCGCCGTCTCAGCTGACAAGTACTACTCTCCTCTCCGATCTCCCCGTAATAACCACCACAAGCACCAGGACAATTTGAATTTTCCGCCGCCTCCGACACCGTCGCCGGTCTCTCAGTCCTCCAAGGTCATGTACAACCGGTCGGTGAAGGAGGATATGGCGTCGGGAGTCACCATGGCGGGACCAGCCGCCGGGGGTGAGGAAGGTGTTGGCGGAGAGAGAAGGTCGAGGGCGGCTGTGGCGTCTATACTGAGGAGGTCGAGGGCGGCGTTAGGGCTTAGGGTCTGTGAAGTAATTTTCTGCTTGATTTCGTTTTCTGTTATGGCCGCTGATAAAACTCAGGGCTGGAGTGGTGATTCCTTTGATCGCTACAAGGAATACAGGTACTATATCTCTATATCTAAATTACATTTTGTGTATTTTGAAAGGAAATACTACTACTAGATTACCTGAATTGAGTTAATTTTCTATTCTTGGAGCACTACAAGTTAGGGCTCTATTGAGATTAGTTGGTGTTGATATTGCAACTGTTTATATAGAATTGACGCGATTGAGCTAAAATTTGCAGTGAGGTAACTGAGCTGAACAATTTTCGTAATTCTAGGATTTGATGGTTGCAAATCCAAGGAATTTTTGGTATAATGGATAAAAAGATCCAATTATCTATTTGATTGTAAATTCTCCATTGACTTTTATGCTTGTAGTACCTGTTATAAGTAATATTTTCACAACATGGAGCTTGTAGTCTATTAATGGAGGAATTTTACCTTATTAACTCATGGAACCCATGAAAACTCTACCTAGAGTATTGACAATTGTTACTCTAGGCTAGTTTTGTTTACATTATTTAAACTGAGTTCTTATTTAAACTTAGTCCATCCCATCTTACTTAATTCTACTAATATAAGAGTTGGACTATTCAAGTATAGCAGTGGTTTCATATGATCATTGTTGAGTTTGCGATCATTATAATATAAAATTAAGTTAAACCCCGTGGTTCACACATTCCCTACTCTGCACAAGTTTTTCCATTACTGTTAAAAATGTATACTTATCTCAATATTATTTTTTTTGCTAAGTTTATCTCAACATTTTTTACATTCATTTCCTCATGACGGCATTCATATCCTTTCGTACTATCATAATCCTTGTTATCTTTTGTAGTTTAGCTATTTATTCGGTAAAAGAAACCGCACCTTCCAAGTACTCTATGCCACTTTGGTATACAATGTCTCAGTTTGAACGCATTGCACCCTCAGTTTAAAAAATTGCTTCTGAAAGACCATATTAAAGAAGGCGGTTGAATTTTTGGATGGAAAAAAGTCATATGCTGGTCACATTATCAATTACTAAAGGTGGAATTAGAAAGTAACTCGGGTGAATCAACTCAATGATTTCTGCTTGTTAATTTGTGTCCAATTTCATGGCAACTCATAATTTCCTTCCTCTTACTTCTCTCACTTCCCCATTCTCTTTCACAAACCACCACTTTCTTCCTCCATTTTCAGTCACCCCACCGGAAACCATCACCACTGAACCTTAACAAACCTCACACAATCCATACCCATTCTTCCTTGGGTCCACAACCACCAAAACTTATATATAATTATGCCATCACAGCTAGTTATCATTCTTCCAGAGTTCCAGCGTTGACAGTTATGTCAAGGAAAGATATGGAGAGCTCTGAGCATCCAATGCCATTGTCAATTTATCCACCCAACAACATCTCCCTAAATAATACCAGTGGTAAAAAATGGATGCCCTGCCTATCAGAAGAGGAATTTTTAGCTTTACAAATTCATCATTCTAAGATTGTGGGTTCATTTCATAACCATCAAAGATAAAAATGACTGCTATACACATTGATGAATTGGAATACCTAAGGTGAAAATAATGCTGCTGAAGATGTTCTCTCCTCCTTTTTTTTCCTGTTCCTGAAAGCAATCAAATTCAAGCCATGATTTCCTATAGATTGGACGAAATGAGGGAATATCAGAATACTAGGTTCATAGAGATTGGAGAATTGTATGAACAATACAAACGGAGAGAGTGCTTGAGAACTTACGGTGGGTCAGAATGTCAAGTAAAGAACTATAGAATCTGGTGGTGGCTATGCATGGTCGGTGCTTGAGAATTGGAATGGTGTATTATTGAAGCTCAGGATTGAAGAAACGATGAGGATGAAGAAAAAATGAAAATGACTAATTTATCCAAAAGATGAAGTCATTGCTCAAAAATTTAACAGCCATCTTGGGTTACTTGTAAAATTGATTTTTAAAATCAAAGGTGCAATGTAATCAAACTGAAATGTTGAGTACCAAAGTGACACAACGTGAAAACTTGGTGGGTGCAGAGTGTCTTTAGTGAAGTAACTTAACATTAACATTTACATTTTAGGTTGTTCTGCACAAGAGTACATTCTAAAAGGTTGGGTAGCACAATCCATCTTATAATTTGTTTTCCACTCTAAACTTGCCCTTTACATTGCCTTCCATCTCTGCGGTGATTATTTTGCTGATATAAGCCATTTGATGATGCAGGTATTGTCTCTCTATGGCTGTTATCTCATTTGTATATTCAGGGTTTCAAGCGTATGACCTTGCCTACTATTTGGGGACTGGAAAACATGTTATTTCTCACCACCTTCGCTGTCATTTTGATTTCTTGATGGATCAGGCAAGTAATACTTACCTGAATCACTATGCAAACCTTTCATTGTGTTAGAGATAAAATAGATGAATTGAATGTTATTGTAAAGAGTACTAAAGCCTGATATATATGTTACAAGTTGAGTAGTGGAAAAATATGTGTGGGCATCAAGCATACTTAGTGACCAAGTTCTAATTATAATATACTCTAATAGAATCATGATTCTAGAGTAATCTTCTAACATAATCCCTCAAGTTAGAAGTCTACTTACAACATGTTACATAACATAATCATAAAAATAACTCAAACCAACCATAGTGCATAATTATTTTATCTTAACACTCCCCCTCAAATTGAGGCCCTCTACAATTTGCATAGGAAGAAAGGATGGATTTTTTATTTTTTTTTACGTCCATAGTTAGATTTCTCATCCTTAGCATATAACTTCACACATTCACTTTCTGAGGATATCATATGCCGGCAATAACAGATAACACTCGTCTCCCACAACAAATGTGAAGGACTCTATTTTTCAAAAACAACTACGAAGGACTCCTTGCATTCCTTAACGGTGGACTCTCTAGCCTCCCAAAAAATCAAAGGACATATTCATTTATGAAATCTCGGCCCCATGCAATCCTTACTTTCCAATCAATCATCCATTTACATATTCAACTAGAAAAATAACTAAGGACAAACCATTTTTTTTAACCACTAAAACAAACAACCATAGATTTTTATTTTGTTTTCTCTAATAGAATCATGATTCTAGTATTGTATTTTCGTTCACGAGTGTATTGATGCGTGAGATACCCCACCGGGAGTAATAGTCTTTGTTAACAATGTGATAGGAGTTTTTGCTTTGCTTTATAAAAGAATGATGAATTTGATTGTGTATTTCACAGATTCTGGCATATCTCCTATTATCTGCATCATCTTCAGCAGCCACCAGGGTAGATGACTGGGTGTCAAACTGGGGGAAAGATCAGTTTACAGAAATGGCTAGTGCATCTGTCGGGATGTCCTTCCTGGCTTTTGCCGCCTTTGCTTTAAGCTCTCTCATGTCTGGTTACAACCTCTGTAACCGCATCTCCAGTGGATTATAATACCCACCATATTTTTGGTAGGCTAGAAGCTGTAAGAACATACTGATGGGAATTTTATTAGAATCGGAGTTTGAGATGGACGATGAATGCATTGTAATATATTCAAGGATGCTCTGTAATGTCTACAAGGAAAATTGCTACTTCCACAAAGTCCCACCTCTCACATGGAGTGTAAGTGGGGCCTACACTCGTGTGAGAGGGAAACCTTGTAGCTTCACTTTGTGGAAATAACACTCACCTAGATTCAGCAGCATTTTTATTTTTATGTCCAAGGGAAAAGGTTTGTACACATATAGCTAGCGGGTATAGAATAAAACATTTTATTGTATGCAAGTGAAAAATTTGTTCTATTTCCTTGTATTTATTTTTGTGATAAGGTCTTTATTACTTATTTGGGCGTGCAGTGGCTCTCAGCTACATGTGTTTTTTTTAAAAGCTATAGTAAGCACTGGCTATTCTGGTATCGGAAAGCTTTTTGGGCCAGCAAGCATTCTACAGTTGTTGGGATTGAAAAGTTCCATTATAAGAATCAGTCGTCTTAATGGCTCAGGCTTCAAGTTTTCCAAAATCGAAAGCAGGAGTAGCAGGCAGGCAGTGGGTCCACTTTTAGAGATTGGCGAGGCAGATTGAGTACCTATAATCTCCAGTGCCTTTCTCATAATCACGAGTCAATTCTTTGGCATTAAATTACGTAGCTTGTGGTCCATTTCCGAATGAAGCAGCATGCATCAATAACTAACAAACGAATGTGAAGGGCCACAGGGTCATAAGTAGTCACTGGTGTTACAATTTGACAGCATCCATCCCGAATTGAATTAGGCTTCCACTCTTAAACTTAATTTAAGATCACGGAAGAGTGCTACACCGCACAATACAAATGATGTGCCGTGGACAAAGGGAAGCATTACATGTTCAATATGGATATCCTTCTTCTTGGCAGTTAATTTCAGATTACTTGTCTTTGTACTTGTTCAATAGTCTTACACCGAGGACTCCAAAAAAATATGCCTTATTTAATGTTATCAATAGTTAGTACAAATAATGCACGGAGAAGAGAAATGACTAGTTAGTAGTATTATTATGTAGGGTTGGCACCAGACCGACTATGGGGAAGACGAGAGCATACATATATATACTTTAAACAAGTTTAAGCTGCGTCAATTTAATTGTACATTTTTGTTTGTAATCAGTTAATTAAAATATAAAATCATATTTTTAAAGGGTAGTACACATTTCTTTTCTTTGTCCCAAAATAAATCATATGCAAAATTTAATATTGATGATAAAAAAGATAAATCTGAAATTCTTCAGTAGCAGGAAATTTAAATAGTGTCTTGAAAAACTATATTGATTTGCATATAAATATTTTAAGAGCAACTTTACTTTAATTTTCACATGGTGCCAACGTTTTTGTAAATAAAAGGTACTTGACCTTAGGGAGTATCAAATTAACTATATTTTTAACTAAATATAATACTAATTTATTATTTATTTTTATTTTTGCACCTAAATTTTTAAAATAAAATATTTATAATAAATTAATAACTATAATTTTATTTTCGCAGTATATAATTTTTTCGTTAAATAATATATTTTAGATATTTTACACTTTACAATAGAAAAAATACATTAATTACAATTAAATGACTTTATTTTAATTTATAATATTATATTTAAAAGTGTTATCTTTTAATTTTTAAAAGTGAAATGACGTATGTTTACTTAATATATGATGATTATTGATAATTAAATTATTAACATAAATATATATAAAATACACACACACATACAAGTTATTCGGATACGAATTTCGGATATAAATACGAATCTGAATATTAGATACCGAATATTTGTTATCTTTCGGATATATTTACAATCGAATGTTAAATAGATACAAATACGTCTATATCTGTATTTATATTTATTTATTTACGAATATCTTAAAATCGTATATAGATATATCTATTTTGTTTCAAATATGAATAATATCCGTTTTTTTCATGCAGACTGATACAAAATTTTCGGTTATCATTTACGGTCCAACCCCCACCCACGGCCCACCCAGTTTTCAAATGACTAATCGACCCCGAGTTTCCTTCAAATTTATTTCTATGATTATTATAATCATCAGTTACCTCTTCGACTTAAATCCTGTTAATAATTTTATTTTTTAAAGAAGAAAAAATAATAATTTTATAAAACACCAGGTTGGTCCGTGTTGTACCGAGTACTGACTTGAAAAAAATGCAATCGGTGACGTCACTAATAAAAGAGAGGCACGGATATTAAAATTATGTTTTAATAATTGATCATAATTTTAACACAGCCAATTATGTATGTATATACCATCTGGGTTTTAAGCTCAAGCAGAAATACATTGTAATGTAATAATATTATGAATTGCAAATTGGAAATAAGAGAGAGTGAATAAGGAAAATGATATATATATATATATATATATATATATATTGTAAATATTTACTGTTTTTAATTGTCTAAGTTATATATATAAATAAATATTAGTAATAATTTTCTTAAGAAAATATATGATAAATAATTTTTTTTATAATTATAACTGTAACAAATTTTATTTATTAATATATTTTATAATTATAATTTAACATAAATTTATTTTTTAATACACTCGAACAATAATAATAATAATAATAGCAGGAGAGGACATAATCAGTATACCCCAGTTTGTCTTCCCCTACCAGACCTTCGCATGTTACGATTGTAGAGAGAGATGAGTGATAGAGAGGTGGGAAAATCAGGATCAAATTTTTTGTGACAAAATTTTATTATATTTTTTTTATGAGACTTGTAACGAACATTTTTAAAGTCTATTATAATAATTTATTCTGTCATCGTAATCTTATTTTATAATAACGGGATAAATTATCATTATATACTTTAATAATCGTTGTTATAAGTCTCACAGTGAAATTACAGATGATTTGAACCGGGAAAACTGTCTACTCCGCCACATGCTTTCATTGCTTCACCACAAACGCCACCACCACCTATAATTAATTAAATACCTCTTTCTCTGTCTCATTTTTACCATCAATTTTTACTTGAAGAGCCTTTTCAGGATGTAAACTTAGCTTCCTAATTACTAAATTGATTCTACGCAATCAATTTTATTTCTGAAATGTTGTATGTTCGTCGATTCCTTTTCTCTCTATTCGAACCACCACTACTTTCTCCTCGCATATTGAAGATTTGAAATTTTTTCTACCTGATATCCCTGCTGGATTTGCTGAAATAAACAGAGCTGATTTTTTGCCAGTTTGAATGTACAGAGAGTTGCATTTCAAAATGTAGTTAAATCAGTACTACTATTCCACTCGAGCTCTCCTTATAAAGGTTGATTATTGAATTTCTGTGGCTTTCGGAATGTACAATTGGTTGAAAAGGTGTATTAGACATTTATTTGTTGATTATAAAAAGGTAGTAGGTACTTTTGTGTTTGATGTCATATTGATTTTCCTCTCATCTCGATTCTCTTTGTTTTGTTTAAGGGAAGGGTTTAAGTTGTCCAAGAATCTTATTATGGGTGAGATTTGCAATTAGTTTTGTAATATTCTCAGGGTCAGTAATTCACTAATTTTAGTAATCAATTCCATTTTTACTTTACCCACCATGTAAGCAGAAACTGCATATCCCCATGAGACCAACATTGTTGAGCGTATGTCATGGTCCACCCTATGTTTTTCAATGCTTCAAAAAGTTTCCTTGTTTCCTCTTTTTAACAATCACATAGTTATGAGTAACAATGCTTCAAAGACTTTATAAACTAATAGACTAATTCTGGCTTTTCAAAGCGTTAGCTATTCATAAAATCTGTTGATTTCCCAATATACAATTGTATGTGATGACGGTGTCTTGTAATATTATCGAACAATATTCAATTTTGAATCTATTTTTTCTTAGCCATATTAGATAAAATATAGACACTATCAAATGGCAATTTATCAAGATTTTTAAAGAGGCGAATCCAGACATCTGTTGCATTCATTCATGTCAGTTCCTGCATATTTGTTCATTTTGCATGTAGAGCTAGAACTTTTGATATTTAAACAATACTTTCTATGCATTAAAATTTACCTTGTTGACTTCTTGCTTCATGTTTAACCATATTTACAATAGTGTGCAGTTCAATTTCCCACAGATACACATGCCATTTAATGTACTACTTTCTCATTTCCATTATACAGGTCGTTTAAGATATAATCATACATATTAAGAAATTTTATTAATACTAATGTTAGGTAATTAATGTTGGCTTGAAATTTCATTACTACACATGCACTAATTAATTACTCATCCTCCCCTCTCTCTCAATTACTTTATCTTTAAGGGTAAAGTAGAAAATAAATAAATTTTTTCTTTTAGATATATATAAAACGTCTTATATTTTAGAAAGACAAAAAACTTCTAAAACAACCTATATAATGGATACGAGGGAATATTTAGTTTTGTGGTTAAATCATGGTTGGTCATATAGTTTAAAAACCTTAACCTTCATATCAGTTAATTATATTTTAAAACTGACATCTATCTACTCTTTTCACTTTTCTCATGCAGTTTTTTGCAGCATGTAAAAAGGCCCCTGTATTTTGTATCATTACTGAGTACTTAGCTGGGGGTTCCCTATGGAAATATCTCCATCAACAAGAACCATATTCACTTCCCCTCGACCTAAAGTTTGCTATTGATATCTCACGAGGAATGCAATATCTTCACTGACGGTGGTGCACAAATGACCTGCGGTCTGGTCTTGATTCAGCCTGGGCTCGGCCTGGTCAAGGCCCGATCTGAAAGCCTTGAACAGACTATATTTTTTTGACTCAGATCTGGCCTGGCCTGGTCTGCCAAAAAGCCCGGCCTGAGGTCTGGCCTGGCCTGAGGCCCGACCTGATTCACCTAAAGCCCGGCTCGGCCTGTCAATTTTCTTTTATTCATGCATGTTTGTTTATATACGAATAAATAAATTCATAAAAACACATTAGGTAATGTAATATATAAGAATTTTTCTTACCAAGCTAGCAATCTACACTTTTTGCATAACTTTCATTGCATCTTCATTTTAATAAATACGTAGGTTAAAAACTAGAAAGTCATTTGTAAAATAATAATAATAATAAAAAAGATAGCGTTCATAAAAAATAAACTTTTTTATTAATGATAGTATAAAATAATACAATATCTTTAAAATTGTACATTATTTTAATTCATTATTATAATTTAAAAGTTGTAACTTGTAAGTTATAATACATTATTTTTAATTAATACATCAATTAAGTTTAAAATTTTAGTTGGTGTTTTTATAATATTTGAAATTATTAAAAAAAAATTGAATGGATCGGATAGGACCGGCCTGACCTGGCTTGACCCAAGGCCTGGCCTGCAGGCCTCGGCAGACCCCATTTTCAAGCGCCAAGCCTGGCATGGTCTGGCCTGTAGGCTGAAAGTCAAAGGCCCGGCCCGGCCTGGTCAACGGTCAAGGTCTGACAGGCCCAGACTAGGTCAAGTCAGGCCGGCCTGTTGTGCATGACTACTGTCAGGGGATACTTCACAGGGATCTTAAATCAGAAAATCTACTCCTTGGTGAAGATATGTGTGTTAAGGTAGCAGGTTTTGGAATCTCATGCTTGGAATTTCAATGTGGCAGTGCAACGGGATTTACAGGTACTTATCGTTGGATGGCACCAGAAATGATCAAAGAAAAGGCCCACACAAAGAAAGTTGACGTTTACAGTTTTGGCATTGTCTTGTGGGAGCTTTTAACTGCATTGACACCATTTGACAACATGACTCCAGAACAGGCAGCTTTTGCCGTTTGCCAGAAGGTATTTTTACATGCTTATATTGCCTTATGTGCATTTTCTTATTTGTTAAGATATTAGACCTGCTGTTACATTTGTTTATGTTGCAAATTTGCAATGAGTACATTAATTTGCTTTGGCACCGTTATAATACACTACTCCTGTATAATGCTTTTCTATCGTCTCTAATGGCGCAATTCAAATTATAAGTTCTCAGTGTCTAGGTTATCAATGTCTTGTATCATAAAATGTTTTCTAAGGGCTTGGTTTGGTGGTAAATAGTGCTTGGATTGCTGATACATCCATCACTAGAAGAGGATGAGGCATGGGTGACCAATTCCTTTAAACGGTATATCTTGTTTTAAAAGAAGTTATAGAAGTTCGTAATTGAAAATATTTGTGTAGAATGAGTATTTGAATAGGAATGAGTTTGCGAAGGTAGTTATATAATTCTGTAAGTTGTTAAATGTTCCAATAAAGATTTTGCCTCTCCCAACAACCATGTCACAAGGTTCAAACCTATGTTACCTGGATCGCAATTCAATGCATTATGTAGATTGGAAACGGATACGAAAATTTTTGCTTTCCATGGTACGAAGTACGGTAAAAGTAGGTCTTTTGTGTAGCTTAGTTTATACGAGATACGCTTATCTGAAACGTACTATATTAGGATAACTTTCTTAAAAAATTTAGTTAAATTCGGTTGAATTAGTGTCACAACATGGGCATTTTCAAGAAGGCTACGCCATGTCAGTGTTTGTTGGACGCCCACAAGGTGCTTATGTGGTGACTATAGTTTATATATTTGTAGAATTTTTTTTATACATATTAAGATTTCTAGTAAAACGTTCTAAATCTATCTATATGGTAATTATACTTGTAAATATTCAAGATATTCTAGAGGAATGTTTTAGATTAGTCATAGATCATGAAATATGTCATTGGTGGTTAGGTTGATTATATGGTTATTCATACTACATGTTCCTCGATGGGAACGGTAAAGAAAATTAAATATGATCAGATACTAGTTAGTAATTCTGTGTCTTTTCACATTTCTTTTTCTAGGTTTTTTTCCGAAGTCGTCCTGCACAATTGTACATCTCCTTTATTAAACTTCATGTTTTATGAACACTGCGATGGTGCTTTTTTTCAATACTAAAGTTTTTTCCTGATTTTCTTACATAAATATGGTTTTTAATTTGGTAGAATGTGAGACCACCATTTCCCTCTGCATGCCCTATGGCATTTCGCCGTCTCATCAACCGCTGCTGGGCAGTTAATCCTGGTAAGCGGCCACATTTTAATGAGATTGTCACAATTCTGGAAAGCTATGCAGAGTCTCTTGAGCATGACCCTGAGTTTTTCTCATCCTACGAACCTCCTACTCATCATTCCATTTCTCGACTCCTACCAAAGTGGATAACTGCCTGTAGATCTGCTCCTCTAGATGCATAAAAAGTCTTTATTTTTATCTCTTTTCTATGCTAGATATATCATATTGTGCGTTTTTGTTTATTTAGGTCTATATATTCAGCTATTGCCATGAATTTTTTGTACTCCTTTTTCTTGAATATGTCGAAATTAAGACGGTTATCCCGATTATTATGCTCTAGATTTCCCTCTATATTTGTATTGGAAACCCAGAAGCTTTATTTTGAAATTTGGGTTATTTGATTCTATACATTATTCTTCTCTCTACCCCCGAACCTATTTTGTTTATGCCTCTCTTTATATCTCAATATGCAAATTATTTCTACCTTTTTATTTTTTTTCCCTTTCATATTCTGATGGTTGATATGGAGATCACACAAGGAAGCTGCATTTTAGAATACTCCAATCTTTCATCTTCCCACACTTGAATTAGAAACATACTCCTAGAATTGTTTAGCCACCACAAGAATTCAAATTTGATCCTTCTCTAGTTCCATCAAATGGTTCGTCCGCTTTTTTGGATGGAGCTGGCTTTAAAGTTTGGTCACGTCGCAAGCTGAGGTATGAAGCAGTATTAACCGCATAAAAGAATACCTATACGCCATTTGACCCGTGAAGATGCCTAGTTTTTCAGTTAAACGGACAAAAAACCTAAGATTTCCATTTCATTTATTTTTATTTTATGTTGGTTTTAAAACACATTGTTGTTAAGAGTGACAGAGGAAAGTCACTCCTCCTTTCTTTACTGCGCATCATCTTGTCCCTCACTTGACAATCCAACTCAAGTGACTGAACGAATTAAAAAAATAGGAAACTGATATTTTTACAGGAATTTTTGATATTTTTACTTAAAAAGTGTCGTTATAGGTCTATAACGACGGTTTTGACCGTCACTATAAGTCTATAGTGACAGTTTATATGTGAAAATATCAAAAAATCCTGTGAAAATATTACTTTCCTAAAAATATTATGTAAATAAGAAATGAACTCTCTTTATTTATTGAGATTGTTATAATAAAATTTCTCCCTTACCCCCACAACTTATAAAATGATTGATATAAAAAAGTAACATATTTATGCTTTAATATACTATCGTCCTTTATTTTCAACCAATTTCTTACTATACGAAGTAAATCAGGCTTTTTCGTCCATTTAGTTGTTGCTTCTCTGACTACTAAATAATCTCATATATATATCAATTCATGGAAGACAGTTTGGCCGAGTGGTCTAAGGCGCCAGATTTAGGCTCTGGTCCGAAAGGGCGTGGGTTCAAATCCCACAGCTGTCAAATTACTTATTTTTTAACATTTTTCTTATTAAATGAAAATAGAATTGATATTTTCACAATATATCACTTAAGGTGAATTTTATTTATATTCATGTGAGCATAATCTTATGAAAATATCAATTTTCATTTAAAAAATAGGTTGCAGATTTTTTTTTTGAATATCTTCACAAATTTCCTTTCATATCGATAATATTCAATTTACTTAAAATAATATATTTGATAACCTATTAAAATTTTATTTCACCTTATATTTTATAATTAAAATTATATATTTAATTTTAAAACAATCTAAAAAAAATGTATCTAGTACAATTGTAGGGAACCAAATTTTCTATAACTAAATTCTCTATTTTTTTATATCGAGACTTATAACGATCGTTTTTATAATTTATGGCGATGGTATATATTGTTGTCATAGCCCTATTTTTTTATAAAGTTACGGTAATAAAATATATCATCGTCATAAATTTTAAAAAAATTTGTCATAAATTTTGACATAAAAATAAAAATAATTAATTACAGAGAATCACACGCCGAATTCACAATTGTAGAACATGAGAAGCAGTGTAATACAATATCATATAAATAGATATCGAAGATTCTTTGATAGAAAGAAATCGCCAAAAAGGTATGTATATATATTCTTGGCAATAATTTTATGTAGATTATTTTAGTAGATTCGTGTCAATGTGAGGCAATATTTTATAAATACAAGAATATCGGAATCAATTAATAATATCGGCTATTTATTACTCCGTATATTTTTAAGTACTAGTAGGTTCGTGCCATTATCATTGAAGACGAAATCAGTCCAACCTTGGGCACTGCAAAACTACCTTCCCTTTATATAAAATGAACCGGCCCTAAATACTCCCTCTTTTCATTATATAAATGGATTAAGATATAATTATATATATATATATATATATTAAAAAATATTAATATTAATATTAATTTAAAATTTTATTATTACACCTACATTAAATAATTATTTTTCTTTCTCTTTCTCTCAATTATTCTATCTTTAAAGATAAAATAAAAAATAATTAAATTTTTTCTTTTAAATATATGTAAAATATCTTATATTTTGGAAAAAAAAAATTCTTCTAAAATGACTTATACAATAAAAAGAAGGGAGTACTATCTCCACTTTAAATTATAACATTAATATTAATTTTATAAAAATTAATATTTATACATTCAAATTTAATATAGTTTATTTAAATTTTAAAAATAATAAAATTTATAATCAATAATAATAATTTATAAATAAAAGTCTTTTTTTAATTTTAAAATAAATTTATATATATATATATATATATATAAAACATGCAACTAGTTATTGGGTATCCATAAATGGGGTCCAGTTCACGATTTTGGATTCAATTTCAGACAGCGGGTGGTGTAATTAAGGTTGTATGGTACGGCATTGCTCCACCATCCAAATTCCAAATTAAAAATAGAGAGCGAGTAGACCTACTACTACACCCACCGCATGAGGAGGGGATGGGAGGGGTAAAGAACAAGTAGAAGCAGCCTTGTAACTTTTTCTTTTCACCATGTTTGGAATATATATATATATATACACGTATATAATCTCAAATAACTATCTATACTACATCTCTAAGTTTACAATTTTTATTCTTTTTGATACGAAAAAACTATGATGTAAAGTAATACAAAGTTTTTCAATTATACATGGAAACGGCTTTTAATCGTCATCTTGTCCGAAATAAAAGAGTATTTATTTAATAATTTTTCATAAAATAAAATAAAAACCAAAAAAAATTCATGTGTGACGTTTGAACTACTTGCGCTGTCCAAATGTTAAAGATATACTAATAAACGATTTGAAACCTTGCACCGCAATATTACAGCAAGTAAAGTGTAGATTTCATGAGTGTGACTTCTAGTCTCAATTAAATTACAACTACGTTCTAAATTCTATTCACCGGAAAAATTAAAACATAAAGTATCATATATATTAGTTTATCTAAAATACAAAATATCTTCTATATAGGTTGAAATATATATATATATATATGAAAGAAATAAATTTATATTTTTTTTATAAAATTAAACAAAAGTAGGAGTTATAAACACTCTGAGGAGTGGAGCTAGACCTGACAAAAATGACCTAAGCTTGCAGGCTAGGCCGGTTCGCGCGGGGAAAAGTGGATTACAAACTTATATTTTTCAACTCAAAAAAAAGTGGGTCATTTTGGTTTGGCCCGTGGCCCAATTTTTTTTTAATAAAAAATAAATACATCAATACATAAAAAAAAATTAAAATAACTTAATTCATTAATCGTTTAAAATTTAGATCAATTTATGGAACAAAACTTCTATTCATTTATTCACAATACTATTATCTCTAAACATATATGACTATTAGATATGAAAGAATTTAAATAAGATAAAATTCAGAATATTATTAATTATCAAATGTTAATAAAAAATAATAATTAATTATATTTTTATATAATTGCATATAGCATAATACGTTACATGTACAATCAAATAATTGTCACTATATAAATACATACATGCGTAATGTGTTTGTGGTATTATTCTAACATTTTTAAAAATTAGTCATTTGGTATTTAATTACAATTATTAGTTTCACATATTTAATTAAATAAATAATGCCCACAATAATTTATAAAGTTAAAATTATTTCTTAATTAAACATAAGCTTTTAAATATTTTTTGTTAATAAATAATAAGTACATTTTTATTGAATGAAATAAATTACATACTACACTCAATAGTCTAAAATCAAAATATTATACTATGTATCATAATTGTATAAATAAATAAATGTAATAATAATAATAATAAATAAAATAAATAAATGACCCGCAGGTTACTCCATCCGAGCTGCAATTTTTTTATCCAAAAAACCTGGGCGTTTTAACTCGATTCAGCTCTAATCCGACTCATTTGCCAAATATGGGTGGAGCACAACAGAACCTATTAAATTCATGTTAAAGATAAACGACGATTTGAAACCTTGCACCGCAACATAACAGCAAGTAAAGAGTTGAGATTTCACGAGTGTGACTTTTAGTCTCAATTAAATTACAAGTAGGTTCTAAATTCCATTCACGAGAAAAATTAAAACATAGAGTATCATATATATTAGTTTATCTAAAATACAAAATATCTTCTATATATGTATATATATATAATAGAAATAAATTTATATTTTTTTATAAAATTAAACAAAATTATAAACACTGTCAGGGGTGCAGCACAACAGAACCCATTAATTTGTCAAGTTAATCGTCTTTTAGGTATATTTGTCAAACAGAAATTCAACCAATAGAATCTTGCGACGCGGATAAGCACAGTGAAACACAATACACAACAATTCGGAGGTTGCTGGCCTGAGTTGGGAGAGAAGTCTCCTTCTCCTTTCATCTGACATTCCACCTCTGTCAAAAAGAGGATTGAGTGAGACTTGGGAAAATATCAATTGTCTACATACACATACATATTTCTCTGTAAATACCCATCATACCCTTCACCTTCTTTAAAGTCTCCACCCTTCTTCTCTTCATCAAACTAGCATTTACAGATCCACTAGAAATACTGATTTTATTTTTAATTTATTTTTCTATATAACACCCAGAAAAACACAAGTCCTTTAGTTTCCTGATTCATGGGTTGTCTCTAAGGTATGTCTTTCTTTTCTTTTTCTGGGAGTTCAGTCCATTTCCCTTTGTTGCCTCTTTACCGTTATCTTGTTATTGGATCAGTTGAACAAGTCACACTCCATAGTATTTCTATTATCTTTGGATTCTGATGGATTTTGATTATTTTTTTTTA
The DNA here is from genome assembly GCA_947179155.2 of Hedera helix. Lineage (NCBI taxonomy): Eukaryota > Viridiplantae > Streptophyta > Magnoliopsida > Apiales > Araliaceae > Hedera > Hedera helix. The sequence goes on from OX359270.1 coordinate 46,705,401, forward strand.
ATCTGTTTCACTTGTAGTTTGTTTGAATTTTTGATGAATTGGTGCAAATTTATGCTCACTGATGTGGGAAGATCTGTTAAATAGTTATAATGTCCGAGTGTTACTTCTGTTGTATATATATGTGTGTGCATATAAGTATGTAATACAATATTATCTCAATAACAACAATTATTCGTCAATAGTTTAAATAATCTAAGTTTTTGGCATTATTGTTAAATTTCTCCCAACTGTTTTCACTGTTTGAATCATTCCCTTTGTCGCCTACTTTAACATAATTCAAGACAAAGTACAAAATTGTTTATGTCGTTTTTCTGTAAATCTATTCTGAAAATATGGTTACGGATCACTGTATGTTTCAGAGGTTTTGTTTGTTTGTTGTGAATATTATTGTTGTAAATTTTGGAAACATTTGTTGCAGATTATTTATTTAATTTCGTAGGAAATTGTTTGTCGGTTGGCATAACAAAAGATGCCTGGAATTGTTGTGGATGAAATTCATGAAGAAGGGGTAGTGAGTGAATTGAATGGAAATTTAATACCTTTTAAGGAGAATTCAGTTGCAAATAAGTCTACTAATAGTCCTTCGAGTCCGAAAAGCCCTCAGAACACGATTGGATATGCAGTTGATGAAGCAGTCGACACCTCTGTTGAGCATCTTTATGATAATGCATGTGAGATGCAGAGTTTTGATCACTCGCCATCTAGGCGTAGCTTTGGATGTGAAGGTGAAGAGTCTAGGATTGATTCAGAGTTGCGCCATCTTGTTGGTGGAGAGATGAGAGAAGTGGAGATAATGGAAGAGGAAGTAGGGGTGCAAAAGGCAGAAGATGATGATTTTCGTAGTGATTCTGGTTCTAAGAAGGAAAGCTTATCGGCTGGTAAGAAGTCTGGGAAGTTGAGTACTAAGTCCCTTTCGCCTACGAATTCAAAGAAAGTTTCTCACTTGCAGTTGGAATCTGATGCAACATCAAGTCCTAACACTAGAAGTCCGCAAGAGAAGCCTCCTTTAGATAAGCGGAACGATAAGAGTTCTAGGAAACCAACTGGTGGAGGCATCTCTACTAAGAAACAGAGGAACTTACCTATGAAAGGGATGAAGTCTCAGAATGGAACCGAGGATCCATCTGAATCAGGTTTAGAAAATCCGGATCTTGGACCATTTTTGCTCAAGCAAGCAAGGGATTTGATTTCTTCAGGGGATAATCCTCGCAAAGCTCTTGAATTTGCTCTTCGAGCAGCAAAATCATTTGAAAAATGTGCTAATGGGAAGCCCAGTTTAGATGTGGTCATGTGTTTGCATGTGACTGCAGCAATTTACTGTAACTTAGGTCAGTACAGTGAGGCCATTCCTGTTCTTGAACACTCCGTTGAGATTCCGGTAATTGAGGACGGTCAAGATCAGGCCCTTGCTAAATTTGCTGGTCATATGCAATTGGGAGATACTTATGCCATGCTGGGACAATTTGAGAATTCAATAATGTGTTACACAATGGGTTTGGAAGTCCAGAGACAAGTTTTGGGGGATGCAGATCCAAGAGTTGGCGAGACTTGTAGGTATTTGGCTGAAGCTCATGTTCAAGCATTGCAATTTGATGAGGCAGAGAAGCTTTGTCAGATGGCTTTAGATATCCACAGCGAGAATAATTCACCTGCTTCTGTTGAAGAAGCAGCTGACAGGAGGCTCATGGGTCTGATATGCGAAACAAAGGCAGACCACGAAGCCGCTCTTGAGCATCTTGTTTTGGCAAGCATGGCCATGGTGGCCAATGGGCAGGAAAAGGAGGTTGCCGCTGTTGATTTAAGCATTGGAGACACATACTTATCTTTGTCTAGGTATGATGAGGCTATTTTTGCTTATCAAAAGGCACTCACAGCTTTCAAGTCCACCAAAGGGGAAAACCATCCCACCATTTCCTCTGTTTTTGTCCGTTTGGGTGGCCTGTATAACAAGATCGGACAATTAAGGGAATCAAAATCCTACTGCGAGGATGCCCTTCGAATTTACGAGAAGCCTAGTCCAGGAATCCCCCAAGAAGAGATTGCTAGTGGTCTCACTGATGTTTCTGCTATATATGAATCAATGAATGAGCTTGAACAGGCACTCAAGTTGCTGCAGAAGGCATTAAAGATATACAATGATGCCCCAGGTCAGCAAAACACAATTGCTGGTATTGAAGCTCAGATGGGAGTCATGTACTACATGTTAGGGAACTACAGTGAATCCTACGCCTCCTTTAAGAATGCCATATTGAAGCTTCGGGCAAGTGGAGAGAAGAAATCTGCCTTTTTCGGGATTGCCCTTAACCAAATGGGCCTCACTTGTGTGCAACGCAATGCGATAAACGAGGCTGCAGAATTGTTTGAAGAAGCAAGAAATGTTTTGGAACAAGAATATGGACCATATCATCCTGATACCCTTGGGGTGTACAGCAATCTTGCTGGCACTTATGACGCTATAGGAAGGTATACCCTCTCTTTTATTCTTGTATGCCATATAAATTTTCAGCAGATTATATTCCATAATGAGGGAGTATTTTATAAACCCATCAGTGCTCGAGTATGTAACTCCATCGTCTATCCTCGTGTTTTAGACTCAAATTGTCTATCCTCGTGTTTAAAGTTTTAATTAAGGTTTTATATGAATAAATGGAGTAAACTTTTGAACAATACTACTAGGCTAATAGCCTGTGATGCTATGCAAAAGATTTGTACACCTATGAGTCAAGTTATTCTTGGTGTAATTTTTGGAGTACCATACATCCTGATTGCAATTTTAATCGTTCAACAGGTTGGATGATGCAATTGAAATTTTGGAATATGTTGTTGGAATGAGAGAGGAAAAGCTTGGGACAGCAAATCCAGATGTGGATGACGAAAAGAAGAGATTGGCGGAGCTATTGAAGGAGGCAGGCAAGGTCCGGAATAGAAAAGCCAGATCATTGGAGAATCTCCTTGATGCCAACCCTCCAACTATAAACGGTGATGGCACTAAGGTATGACGAGAATGGTACATGTGTTTTTTGGGAGATGATGTGTTGTACATATATAAAAATAGAAAAAGAAAAAAACAAATTATAGAGGGTGAGTGTGTTGATTAATACCGATGCTGGTTGGAATAAGTGCAGGTGGGGTTTTGCACTTTTGTTGTAATATTAATATGTGTATCATATTGTCTTGAGTAGCCATTATCAACTACTCAGACAATAATTGCGCGAGTGTGTTACTAAATTATAGAATCATTTGTATATCATTACTCAGGAAATTTGTGTTACTTTTGCACAATTATTTCAATGATGTCTATTGGATTAGTTGGTTCAAATTTCATGTTAATATATTCGCACTCAAATTTGTGGAAGTCTCAATAAATTTGGCAGAACACTAGAAATTTCTTTTTTTTTGGGGGGGGGGGGGGGGGGGGGGGGGGGGTGTATAAAAAAAATTGGCAGGAGTCCATACCTACTCCAGCTAAAATGTTGTGTAGTATTGGTCTCCTTTTTCCTCTGATGGTCTACTTCAAATACAATCATACATACTTCTAAAGTTAAGCAGAGAGTGGGAACACTTGTAGTTAATATATGTAACATCTGCATATAGTGGGGACACTTGTACTTAATAATATATATATAAGGTCTCCTGTCATTAGATTGTTTTGGACCCCCTACGGATTTGGATGGAACTCTGGCCGCAGAAATATATACTCCTCCCTCCTAATATAAAATGATATTCTTATTTTATGTTATTTGTTTTTTTTAAGCATACGATGATGTACTAGTAATCACTAACCTATGTGACTAACGCTAACCCAAGAAGAAAAAATTATTCAGTAATTTTGAGACATTATGTGATTATATTTTTAGATTGTAAAATAATTTTTTTTCAAGTAGACATGCTGTCTGTGTAATTTACATTATGTTATTGGTTTTAAAATTGAAATCTAAGTTTGGAGGATAACAAAGTAAGACTTTAATTTTCTGAGTGCTAAAGCGAGTTCTATAATGGAAACTTATATTTTTACATGATACTCTTTTACGTGAATAAAATAGATTTTATCTTTGTGTAAAAGAGAATTATATAAAATTATCAAAAATTTATATGAAAATAGTGCTCATCTCTTACAAAACTTGAGACATTTTTTAGGAAGCTACACTCAGTGATCGAAGGAGATAAAGGATGACATCACACTCACCATAATTTTATAAATGAGAATTTTTATTTTCACAAATAAATTTGATAATTTTATAAGATTATGTTTGCATGAATAATAAATGAGATTTATATTTATGTACGTAAGATTATCAAATTTTTCTTGGAAATGACTGATTCTTTTCAACCATTTTATGAATTTGTTTCGGAAATTAGTTTAATTCAAAAAAAGGATTATGTTTGAGTGGACTGCCTTATTGGTTAAAGAATATTATAGTCTTGTGCAATTTTATATCATTACTATTTAATAAAAAATATTAAATAGTATAAATAGAGAGTAGTTTCATACTTATATATCTTAATATTATATTTATTTTTTGATAATACCGGTTGGATCTGAATTCTTGAAAATTGAATAATTTTGTCGGCAGTCTCCATCATATATATATATATATAGATATAGTCATTCATACGAATGGAGAGGTCACCTAAACGATGCTTCCACAACGGTAATTTAAAAGCTTTTGGTAAAATGTCTTGTTTGGTGAATTTTCAGCAAGACAATATTAAACAAGGGTAATTTAAAAGCTTTTGGTGAAATATCTTGTCAGGTGAATTGTGAGAAGACTTCAGTCTTTTATTTATTTTCGGCCTATAACATTTTAAAATATGAGTAGGGCCAAATTTGGAATTTAGCCTGAACAACCACCACTTCATAAAATTATGTCACATCTAAGAATAAAAATAAAGAAAATTAATATTTTTATAAAATTAAATAGAATTAACTTGTAAAAATATCAAATTAACTTATTAAAATATCAATTCCCAAAATAAATTGATCTGTTTCTTTTATCTCCCTTACTTTCTGTCCCATTTTTTCTTCTATTTTTTCCATTCATGCTTTTTAAGTTTTATTTAAAAAATTTAATTTTTTTTGAATTAGACGGACATAATGTGTGCCACGTTTCTAATAAGTATTAATAATTTTGTTACTATTTTTGCAACACTAACTAATTGGATCAGTTGTTGGGGAAATTTACAAAAATTCATAATATGAACTACTATAAAACAAGATCACTAAACCAACGGGCAAAATAAAGAAAAAGAAAAACCCAACAAGTATTCAGAAATCAAAAAGAGAGTCAAAGTTCAACATACCATAAGCCCATAATGAAACTTGAGTTTCAAGTTTTGTCAAAGATAAAAGCAGACTCCAATAGGCCCGCAACAAATACAAGTCCAGTGGGTCAAAAAGCGTTGCCATGTAATTAGGGCTTACTGTGATTCAGTAACCATAATTAGGAGCACCGGCACAGCAGCATCGTTTTTCATTCCAAAAAATGTGTGCATTGGTATGATAGTGTATACTTTTATGTGCCAATATCCATCTTCTTCCCGCCGATATTCTAAACCGCTTTTTTTTTGTGTATGTATATCATCAATCTGTTTATTTATTACTTATATTAGTATTGAGAGATGGAAGCTAATTCTGCATATTCTCCATCAGGCTATGTCGATCAACTAGTTGTAAGTTACAGTCCTATTACTTACTTTAATTTATTATTATTTTTTTGTGAAACACATGTAGAATCAATATTGGTTGGTTTTGTGTTGGTAAATTAGGTGCCAGGAGATGTGGTACTCGATCTCTCTACCATGACCAACCAAACCATTAAGCTCGGTGGCGGTTTACGTCAGGTTTCGTTGTCTCCCTCTCTTTTAGGGTTTCACTTCTTCTTTCTATTTGATTGTTCTATTTGACAGTCTATTATTTTAATTGAAAAGTCATTATCTTGTTCTGTTTTCAATTTTTTTTTTTTGTATGCGTGTTTACTTAGTTGTTTGCCTTGTGCTTTTGGGAAGATGGACTGCCTGATATTTAAGTTACTTGATACTTATTTCTTTCACAAACAGAGTCCATTTGCTAAAAAGATATTTATTCCACAAAAAAAAGTCATCTTTTTATTTTTATTGGTAGTACTTTTAAATAACATAATGTGGTCATAATTTTATTATCACGCCATCACTAGTAAACTAAAAACTTAACAACTTAATAGGATTAAATATGGAACCAAAGTATGTTCTGATTTTTTATTTATTTTATAAATGGGACTCTTTGAGTAAAACCTAGAAAAGGGAATTAAATGAATATACAATCTTATTATTATGTATATTTCAACTTCTTATAATATCAGTTAAAATAATCTTTACATTATATTCATTTAAGTTTTTAACTTATTCACCCCTCAAAAAAGAAAAGGAACAAATGCTCTCTTCTTTTCGCAAAAAGGGGTCCCATTTACAAAATTTGAAGACATTAAGAATGTATTTTTGTTTTATGTTTACCCCCAAATAATAAGTTGTAATTATGAGTACAAAATTGAGAATATTGTGTCATTTAATACTATTTATCAATAAAAAGGATGAATTGGTTGCGGAACAATTTTTTTTTGGAAACGAGACTCTTTTTTTTGGAACGTAGGGGGAGTATTATGTTAAATTTAACTTAGAGCCGGCCTCTTGGAAGGAAAATACTCATTTTTTTTAGGCTGGTGGCTTGATTCTCAGGTTGAAACAATGAAAATATCTAAAATTTGGGCAGTATATTGAAAATGCTTGCAATCGCTTACTTCATGCTTCCTTCAAGTGAGTCTACATCCTGCTTGACGAGAGAAGAAGAGAAAGGAGAGTAGATATATAATAAAGCAAGTGATTAGATATGAAGGGAAGGCAAATGCAACTATTTAATTTCTTTCAAAATCATCTCAATTGGAGGCAATATTACAAGTGTGGGTTTTGAGAAAGCTTTAGTGCCCTAGTTATCATATTCTTCCTTACTTTCCCCTGTGAGTGGACCTAACCAATGAATGGTATCATTCTTAGGAATTTAGCTTGCCTTCTTTTCTTTTTTCTTTTTTAATTCTTTTTTTCCGAGCAAAATGTTAAGAAGAGGTGGTTTATATTAAATTCACATTAGGAGAAATACAAGTTTAGTAGATAAAGATAAAACCTCTGTCATTGTTCTGAAGAAGATAATTATTATGTTTCGACGTTGATTGTTATAGCCTTGACTGAAAATAATTGGAAATTTGTAATGTATTTGCTCTCGGCCACTGGTTGGCTTTCATGTCGTGTGTTTATTTTTATTTCTATAGCTTTCATATTTGGTGTGTATTTTTATTTGTATAGTAGATAAACTGGTTCTTACATGACAGCCAAGCCGGGCTCTGCTCAGTTTTAGTTTCCTTTCTTTGAGCTGGAGACATCTTTCTTCTAATCTTTTATTTGAAAATCTGTCGAATGTACCCTTAATGTAATCAGTTGTTTTTGAGATTCAAGTATTATGTTTTGCAGGACTGTGATGCAATAACTGTCATTAAGGCTGGAAAGCTGAGGTTCTCAAAGCCAAACAAATACTGGGTAGAAAGCTCCCAGAAACGGGTTAGTTCTGTACTTAAGCTGTTACTTTAGCTATTAAAATTTGGATAGGAATGAATAAAAGCACCATTTTCTTGATTGACAATCTAGTTAACTTCTCAATTTGATCTGCTCTAGTGCATGTTCACATATGAACAGTAGATGTGTTTCAAGATTATACCATATTCAGCAAACACTTGCGCTGGGATTTATTTTGATTGTTAATAGAAACAAGGGACACATACATTGGTATTCGACTATTCGTAAATTGTCATATGGCATGTCATTACTAATAGTTTGTGATGCGGATAGAAGCAAAAGAAATTTAATATTATTGGGTTATTATTATATATTACTCCCTCCGTCCCATAATAAACGTCATAATTTGACTTTAATGATCAAACTGATCATTTTTAAAATAAATAATTAAAAATATTTATATAGAATTTTCAAATTACAAAACTTTATATTAATAGTACATTCTTTGAAGTTTATTATAATCATAATATCTCAACGTACTTCAATATTTTTAAATATTTATTAATTTTAAAAATGGTTAATTTGATCATGAAAGTCAAATTATGATGTTTATTATGAGACGAAGGGAGTATTATTTATGGATAATTTCAATGTAATTAGTATATTTAGTAGATAATATTAGGATATATTTAATTGTATTAGTAGAATATTCTAGAATATTAATTATTTAAGATAATAGATAATTGTTTGAATTTTATTTTCTTTTTTAATTATGTTTCTTAATATTTTACGTAGCCTCCAAGTATTAGGGTTTTTTCTTATACCTATATAAACAGTTGTAATCCATCATTATTAAATGATTGATGTTCTGTGACTTTTAGCCTTTAAATCCCTTTATCCTTGTCCTACATCAGTTTTCTTTTCTTTTTTTTTTTGAGGGGGGGGGGGGGGGGGGGGGGGGGGGGGGTTAATTGCATAAGTGTGCATATTCAATGTGATATTAATTCTTATTTTCATTTGTGTGATCTTGATATAATAAAATTAGAATCTAAGAATTTGTTCTATATATTATGTTGTGGCCACATTTTGTAGGAAATGGAACCTTCTAAAACATAAAATTCTCATTTGAGCATCCAAGAAATGTGTCATGTTAAATTAGCATAACTAGTAATATGGATGTTGAGGTGGATTGTCATTAAAGTACAATTTCAATTTATTAATAGGAAATTAAAACTTTGTCCTAGTTCTTGGCATGTCATTTGAAGTCTGTGTACTTGCTGTAAATATGGACAAACAATGATATGTGGTCTTTAGGTAGGCATTTGATAAGCAGAGAATGCCCACAAAGGACCTACATACATTTTTATTAAGGTTTGGAAAAATCAAAAAATAAAAGTTAGAAGCATTCCTATTGTGGGCTAGATGTAAATTTATAACACCACTAACTGGATCTAGTCCTGCCTAGGTAGAGTCAAAAGAAGAAAAACAATCTCTGCAGCAAACCCAGAATAGTTGGTATAAAATTTTTTATTTGAGCTTGATTGTATACAAAAAATAAAGGATACACTTTTTTGTCTAAATTTCCGCTAATTGCTGAGCTTGACATTGTCATATTGTTTTTCTTATTCTGGAAGGTAATAATAATGTGGTTAACTGTTTTAATAATATATACATATATATGTATATATGCATGTATGTATATTTGCAACCGAATTACTCTAAACTTCCAAATATTCTTTATTTTTTCTTAGTCATTATTTTGATCTTTTTTTTTTTTACAGTATGTACCTTCCATGGGGGATAATGTTCTTGGAGTCGTGGTGGATACTAAAGCAGATGTAAGCGCTTTCAAGTATTTCTTGAGACTATCTTAAAGAGGGAGTCTTTAGTTGCAGTTAAATTTTCCTTTATTTTATTAGCTGAAATTTAAAAAGAAGAGGGTGGGTGGGACTTGGCCAAATATTTCCCTTTTTATTGTTATACATTGTAAAACTCTAGCTTGTGCATCTCTGACTGCATCATTTGTAGTGCTTGTTTGTATACTCTATTAATGCAGTGAACAATGCATGCTGATAATGCTCAATCAAGAGTGATTCAAAATATATTTTTTAATAAGTAGTGGAGGATGACACAAGATACTGGTCAAGATTGCGCAGGGATTATGAGCCGGATCATAACTTTGATCTGAAACCTAAACTATGGTCTCTCATAAACTAGTATAACAGTTCTGCCTTCTTGTATTTCTTCTCTACCTTGATTGATTAATTTTTCAAAGTATATAGTAGTATTTTTCAAAGTATATACTGGCAAAGAAATGTACATAATAAAGAAGGTAGGTTTGTTATTGTAGAATTTGACTTGTCTCAAATTCATTTCAGATACAAACTCTAATCTTATAACTGATATTTGGACTATACCATGAAGTTTCGATTTGTTTTCTAAACCCCTAGCACCTGTCATCTAGGGGACAAGAGAACTAGGATTAGGCTTTTGAATGCAACTGCATACAAGAGCAGTATCCTGATGAGATTTCATCCCTACTTCAAACTGAGTCTTTTCTCTACAAAATACATGTATTATTAATTATAAAGAGCACTAAGCTGCTTAATCCAAGTTTAGGCAGGGTTCACAAAGATCCATAACACCCATCTAACAAGCTCTCCTAACACTTTACAAAGGTCTGTGTTATCATTCTAGGAGGGAAAAGAATGAAGATAAAATCAATTAAGATTTTGATATATTTACAAAGCCTTGTTTGCAGATATGTGGGATGTATTTTTAGGCAAGTGAGGCTAGCTCATATTTGTTTCTATACTGTCCCGCGGTATGGTAATTGCGGTCTTCGTTGTTCAAGGTATGTTTGGTGAGTGTGGGTGTGCCTTTTGGGTTATTAGGAGTTGTTCTTGCTAGGTTTCTAGCCTTTGATAGAAAGGAGGAAGGGTGCATCGGAGGTGTGCCTGTTATGCTGTTCTTTGGGGGGTGTCAACACTTGCTAAAGCTTCTTTTCTTTTCAGGTCCTATGGGACTGTATCACTTTCCATGCTTACTATGGGTGTCAGTGGTGGGGGCTTTTCGGAGACTTCTGCCTCGGATTACAAAGGGATTGATGGGGAGACCCTGTTTTGTTTTTTTTTGTTTTGTTTTGGTGTTGTGTGTGTGTGTGTGTAGTTTTTCGCCTTTTTTGTATCCTCCATTTTCTTTCACAAGCAATTTAGGACTCTCTGCCTACTATTGATGGTAAGTAATATTTCATGATGTTTATTAAAGAGGTATTATGAGAAGGTATCAACTTTGGAGCCATTTACAATGTATCACTTTCATATTGTGATACTTCCCTTGAGGAAAAAGTTCAAATAATTTGACTTTAAATGTAGGGATTGCCAGTTTTATTTTTATCTACTAATGCATAAATCACAATGTTGTCTTTCATTCTTTCATGACACCTTTGATAATATGCACTTGAGGTTTTTCTTTAATTAGTTCATGTTGCCTTCTTCTTACCCTTTTCTATAATATATGCTTGTGGTAGTTCTACAAAAGAGGAAATTTAATTTGTTATTCTTTTTTTAACATGAAGGAAACATGTACATGAGCTCGGGTGGTGAATAAGTCTATCATTGTACTGGGTTTAATGCATGGTTTTTTAACATTGGTCTGGTCCTCTGTTTCCATAGCAGAAGAAACCAAGCTCCAAAGAAAATTGATGAAGTGCAGAATCTGAAGTTCACGTATATGATCCTTTATGGTAGAAAAAAGTTCATCATTTAACAAGTTATAAAAAAGCTTACATATCTATTAACCAGATGCATTGAGCTTAAATAAATCCAGCATTTATTTATTTACAGAGATCCAGCTAATTACATCAATTAATTAATAGTATATTTATTTGTTTGATGTTTAAACTTTAGCGTCCTTGTCAACTAGCAATTTATATCATGTTTGATATTCATGTATTTTTTAGGGATATTGTTCTCTCTAGTACACTTTTAAATTTTAGGGTGGAGTATATATATATATATATATATGTTCTCATCTTATAATTATATTCCGGTGAAACATTTTACTGGTTGGACTTCCCTTTGGATTATAATATGTTTGATTTGTATGTTCCTACATATGCTTGTGCCAACACATGGATTATGTTATTTTCTCTCTGTTTGTATAGAAAATTTGGGGGTCACATATTCATACATGCTTTTTCCCATTTATATGCAGAACTTTCTTGTGGACATAAAGGGACCTGCATTGGCATTTCTACCTGTTCTCGCATTTGAGGGAGGAACTAGGAGAAACATACCTAAGTTTGAGGTGCAATCCCTGTGTTTTGGTTCTTTTTTTTTTTTTTTTCCTTTTTCTTCCCTGCAGTTTATTACGAGATAGCATTATTCCATTTGTTTTTCTTCTTCTGATTTTATTTTGAAAGGTTAAATGCTTCACAATAATGACTTGCACAAAAATGCTTCATCAATTATTGTTTTTCGTTTTCCACTAATTAGATTCTAAAATCTAACTTACCAAAAAGAAAAATTCTACTTCAATGTAGTTGAACTTGTATTCCAAAATCCAAACTTCTTGCCTACTGCTGAAGATGATATAATTTGAAAAGTGACTTCAAGGGATGGAGCTGAAGGCAGAGATGCCTGTCAGCCACATTTTGAGGATTCTCCTTTGCTGCTTCTTACATTTTAAAGCTCATTGAAGATGCCTTGTGTCATTTGGCTTAGGTTTTGTGTTGCAGGTAGGTACTTTGCTCTATGTTCGCGTTGTTAAGGCAAATGCTGGCATGAACCCTGAACTAGCATGCATGGATGGTCAGTTATAACCCTCTAACTACATCATCAATTCATGATCATCTTGCCTGTGTTGGCTTCTATAATATAACTTAACCCAAGGAAAATAAAGGATCCTTTTGACCTATAATTGCATAAAACTTCAACCTTATGTTTTATAGCCAGCGGGAAAACAGCAGAATTTGGACCACTTAAAGATGGCTACATGTTTGAATCATCAACTGGTCTTTCACGAATGTGAGATATTTGGTCTCCTCAACTAATTCTTGAACATGCAGATATCCATAAGTTAAAGTGAATTTGAATGGTATTAAAGTTTGAGGTTTTCTTTATACTACAATAATTAACATCTCATTTCCACTTTCTAGGCTGCTGAGTTCCCCAGCTTGTTCAGTTCTTGAAGCTATTGGAAAGAAGCTCTCCTTTGAGATTGCTGTTGGTTTAAATGGCCGTGTTTGGGTATTAATCTAATTACACACCTCTTTGCTGCTTGGAATTAAGTATTTTTTAGTTTTAACAACCGTCATAAGCATTATCTTGTTATCTTATGCAGGCTTGCCTTATAGTATACTACCTTTTAGTATTTTTTTTTCATATAGAATCATATGAATAATGCTCCTTGAATTTTGTCTTGATTTTCTCTATTGCTTTAGGTGAACGCTGCATCTCCGTCAACAGTTATCCTCGTCGCAAATGCAATCATGAATTCAGAGTCTCTGAGTGGGGTACAACAAAAAATTATGGTAGACAAACTGCTCCAGAGAATGCAGTAGCGAAGCTCGTCCAAGTCATTATGAATGGCAAAATTCTAATTTTGGCTCTCCCGTTACCATCCTAACCCTTCCTTTTCTCTATGTTATATTATTGTTTATTTATTTATTTGTATCATCTCTTTATATCATACTTTGTCCTTTAATTTCTCTGGTGAATTGCTTGAAACTGAATTTGTGAACATTTTCTTACAAGGCTGCAAGATAACTCTGAAGAAATACAATATTTAAATAGTGATGTGCAGAAGCGTCAATGCAAGTCCAAGACAGTCCAATTTCTTAATATCTGCAAATCAATAGCCAAATATATTTTTATTTTGCATTTGATCTTTCGGGTTTTTATCTATTAATTATGCCAAATTATTTTTCATACAGAAATGGATATTCTATCTTAATTAGATTGAGAGTTTCGAAATATCTTATCATTACTCGAAGCAGCATGTACGGTAATTAGTATAGTATTATTTTGGCAAAACTAGTTTTGTACTTATCGTGTCTTGTGTGTTTAAGTTATTAAATTTTTAATTTTTATAATTAAACTATCATACTAATTAAAATTTTATAATTGGGTCATTGTGTTCAATTAATTAGAAAGAAGTTATTTTTATTTTTGACATGGCATTTTTTTATTAATTTAGAAATGATATAGAAAAGCCATGGCTTGTGCAGTTTTTTTTTTTTTTTTGAAAATAACTGGCTTTTTTTTATTATTATGTAAATATGACATGGCTTTTTAAAATAAATACAAAAAAAAAAAATTAAAAATTAAAATAAACATGAAATTTTATAAAAAAATAATAATTTTTAAAAATATTAAATAGAATTATTTTTTAAAAATAAATTTGAAAAATTACAATAAAAAATTCTAAACGACAATTATTATCTTCCTCATCCTCTTTTTCTTTCTTTTTTCTATTCTTCCGCCACCATCATGAGTACCTCCGACTACCATCATCTTGTACCTGTTGCTACTCATCTTGTACCTGTTGCTACTCATCTTGATGCACATTCTCATATGCATTCTCTAGGCCAATTCCTCCACCTCCTTCAGTTAAACTTTGACAAGTATTATTCACATACAACTCTGATCAATTATTTGTAAATGGACTAGTTTCCGCATCTTCTTCGGTTAAACTTTGGTAAGTGTTATTCACATACAACTTCCATCAATTATTTATAAATGGACTAGTTTCCGCACCTTCTTCTAATCATTCTAAAAATATGTCAATGCCCAACAATTTCCTTCAACTCATAGTGAGGATCTTCGTCAACCATATCAAGATCTTTGGTTTCGTCGACTTTCCCCCAAATTTTCAAGATCTAAAGTATCTTTGATTTTTCCTAAATTTTCAACAATTTTTTACGACTTTTGATCTAATTTTATTGGTTTTCATCTAATTTTATTTGGGTTATATTCAAGAATCGCTCTTATTATGCTGCTGCTGATTATTAAAATTGGGTTTTATGTTAATAGGGTTGGAGATTTTATGAGATAGTATTTAAGGTGTTTCATATATATATGTGTGTGTGTGTGTGTGTGTGTGTGTGTGTGGTAGACAAGAACTCTGTGACTTCTGGGTTGCAATGAAATAACTTAATAAAGAGGTAAAAGAAAAGAGGGAATCTATCTGTATCAATTTGTTCTTGCACAAAATTACTTTGATCTATTACACAAATTTACCGCCTCTCCGCCTCTTCATTGATCACTGACAATGTACAAGACGGCGGAATCACCGATTTTATTGGAATGAATTGCAGGTCACGCGACTAGCATGTGTGACCTTGTTTCTAGCTTAAACCAAATCACATTTTCACATCTTCTCTATTTTTAATAAAAATGTCACGCCTGATTAAATGCTAACGTCTGTTAGTTAATTTTAATAAAATGACCTGATTAATTTTTTTTAATTGGTATGATGGTACAATTACATAAATTAAAAGTTTAGTGGTTTAACACAAAAAACTGACAAATATAGTGGTGTAAAAATTAGTTTTGTCGTATTATATTTCTAAAAAAAAATTGTGTACAATAAGCTATATTTATTTGTAATGTAATTAAATCAATTCGCATGGAATTTGAATTTTAGCAATTTTTGCAATTATCTTAATGAAAATGTATCTCTATTTATTATTTCTTTTCCAACAATGCTACGAAAGAAGCACAACACGTGGTGAGTAATTTGGAGGGATAAGGAGATATGAAGAAATTTATTTATTTTTCATTTATTTAACTAACATATTTTTGAAAAGATAAATTATTTTTAAATAAAGTTCTTCATAGTTTTAGGCCTTAATATTTAATATTCCAACAGAGTTTCTCTCCTTTTTTTGGAAAATTAAAAAGCTGTAAAAAGTTCAAAATATATTATATATCACCAAAATAAAAAGGAGTAGGAAGACATAGGAGTATTCATTTGATTGGGTTTTTTTGATTTGTAGCTGGTTCGGTACATAAATAATCGATTCGGTATATTAGTTTACCGATTTTGGTATGCGTTTTTTTGATTTGGTATTTACCGAATTGTATTTTTTTTATATTTATATATTCTTATTATTATTAAATAAACAATAATTATTATTATTATTATTATTATTATTATTTTTGGTATTAATTAGTATTAAATTGGTACTAAACTGATACCTAACCGATATCGATATCGATACTGAATTTTGGACAAATTTAATATTAGTACGATCGGTTAAACACCTCTAAGAAAATATAAATAAATTAAAAAAGCATAAGTATAAAAGTAGAATTATGCTATTAAACAAATAATTATTCAATAATTCTAAACATCTATCATATAATATTTCACACTTTTTATATAATATTATATGAGTATTTAAAATAAAATAATTTATTTTAAGTACTCCCATAATATCGCCGGACTAGTGCCCCAGTAAAATTTAATACTTTTTCCTTATCGGAGTGCCTCGAGATAAACAAAAACCACCTCAGCTTTCATCCTTTCTGACATCAACGTTGTCGTCGTCTTCCGTAAGCTTCACTGTTTATTGCTCCTCTTTCAAGTATTATCTATCTATTACGAAGATTCATTTAGCTGCTTTTTGAACCTGGCTAATCAATTGTTCTCGTTTCCTTTTTTCTCTTTTATGTGCGTCAAGTAGAACAAGGCAACACAATGGCGACTCAATCCGCTCCTCCTCCAAATCCAACAGATGGAACCCCCCAAAACCCAGGTCTATTTTCTCTTTCTTTCTCGTTGGTACCAATTTATGTTCTGTTCTGATTCTTTAATACCTCTGACTTTGTTATTGACAACTATTTGTTTTCTGGGAAAACTAGAAAACAGTTAGATCAGTATTTTAGTTTGATTCCGGAAAGATGAAAATTCTACACATACAATTCAGTATTTTGAGTTGTAGTTTAAATTCAGTTTTTAGTGTTTATGGGCCGTTTTTGCGAGTAGAAAAACAGGATCGTTTCATTTTAAGTGTTATAGTTCATAAACTTATTTATTGTATAGTTATATGTATTCTATATAGTCTATAAGTGCTTTGTTGAAATTAATATTTTTTTGAGATGCTCTTTCCCTAATTTTGACATAAAGGCCTGTGAGAGTCTTGAGTTGGATTACTAAATTTTTCTGAAAAGAAAATGCTATTCATAATAGTAGTTGTAGATGGATGAAGTATTCAGTTATTTCTTTTTGGATAAGTAAGTAATTCAGTGGATCAAGGAAAAAGGTTAAAATCCAAGTACATTTGCCTCACTCCCCTCTATTCACAAGTTTAGCTTAACTTCAAAGAAAACAAAACTCAGCCAGGAGTAGCCAAAAATAGTTACAATATATATATATATATATATATATATATATATATTGGCAAAAAAAATAAAAATAGTTACATCATACTCCCACAGTAAAACTTGCCTAAGCAATCCAACAAAAGATACAACTGAACCAGGATAAGTCTCATTCTGCCCAAAGAAAAGCCAACTCAACTCAGGGTAGGAGATGTCCAGCTGATCTCTCCGTTTCCTCGAACTTCCAGTTATTGAGTAGTTATCTTCTACAAATTAATTTAGCAATTGATAACCAAGTGCCTAAAGTTAATTGATTCAAGTGTTTCTTTCTGTGTTGTTGCTCTCGTTTTGGCACGTTGTACGAATATGGGGACGTGGTATGCTACATAGTTGAAACGCGGTACGCTAGGGTATCTTTATATGAGTTCTTATAGTTATAATTTTCCTTAGAATCTAAATGTAATAAACCTAAGTTTTATAGAGGAATTTTTGTTTAATCAATAAGGTGATTGTTTTATAAATATTTTAATAAAAATATAACGTTTAAGCATCTAATACTAATTTATAATAGCGACATTTGTGTAATTATAGGTTAAACCACAATGATATTTTTTGGTACGCTAAATTTAGAGTATTGGTACGTAAGAGGGTATACAAGTATCAATACGCGGTTCGCTAGATCAATGAGAGTATCTAATAACTCTGCTCGAAACTAATGGGAGTATGAACTTAGACATTATCTATCTAGCTTACCTTATGAATCTCACTTCAGTTTTCTTATAAAAAGCAGAATGACTACTGACTACTAACTACTCCTAACTCGACAAAAATCTTAAAATCACTATGTGATTTAGTTGTCTTCCTATTGAAATGTAGCCAATCCAGGTTAGACATGAATAGCACCAAAAGTCTGTAAAACCAGCTGATGTTTCTCACTTAGCTCAGGTCCACAAGTTGAGGTTGTGGGCTCTATTATCCAATTCCACAATTGTTTACATGACGCTGATGTTGTATTTGGTTAATCTGCATATTGTCTTGTTTTTACTAATTTTTATGAAATATCTCATTATATTTCCAAAAATAGTGTTCTGAATGAGCGGGCATAAGTATATTAAGGCCCGATAACATGGAGAGCTACTTCTTGAGTACTTTTTCCTTCATTTTGTACTTGAAGAAATGCTCTTAATGTGCCAAACAATTTTTTTTCTTGATAACAGTTTCAGAGGTTGCACAACCAATAATTGAGGATTGTCAAGATGCTAAGGATATATCTCCACCATCCATGTTTGTGAACTCAGAACCAATGCGTGAAGATCAAGTGCAGAATGCTGTAAAATTCCTTTCACACCCAAAAGTTAAGGGATCACCCGTCATTTACAGACGTTCTTTTCTTGAGCGGAAGGGCCTCACAAAAGAGGAGATAGATGAAGCCTTTCGCCGTGTGCCTGTATTCTTCTTCTTTATTTACACAGCTTATTCAGTCCACTTCTTAAACACGTTTTCAGTAGTATCACATGATTAAAACATCATCAGTAATTTTGATAATTAATGCAATTCAGAAACGTGAGGATGCATATTTGAGTATTCATTTCTCTGATATTTTGTATATATGGCAGGATCCAACACCAACCGTTGGGCAGCCAGCTGTTGCAAACCATGGTAATCGTTGTTATTTCAGAATTGGAATTTCCTTTAGTGTTAATTATTCCAAAGCTTTTAGGATTGAATAATGACTAGATAATCTGTCTTTTTAATTGTGGTTGTATCTACTATGACATGTTGACAACAGATGGGCAGTTGAGTTCCTCTTCAAATATGCAACAACAAGCTCCAACTCAAGCTCTGCAACCTGCAGCAGCTGTTCCTGCTGCTGCCATTTCTAAAGTAGGAACTGTGGCACAGTCCTGGTTAGGCTGGCAGCAAATTCTTCTTGCTGTAGGTTTACTGGCTATATCAGGAGCTGGAACAGCTGTATTTTTTAAGGTACCAGAAAAGGACCTATTTTTACGGAGCCAATAAATTCCATTAGTTATATGGCTAAAGTCTTGTCTTTATATATTCTGCTGTTGTTGGTATTGTATTGCATTGTACAATTCTTATATGCAGGTTGCACTGTTTTCTGATTTCTTCTGTCTTTGTTTCTATTTCATGAGAGAGGGACAAAATACTTAGTGTTTTTCTTTTCACGAATAAGATAAGTAATTTTAAAGTGAATTAATTGTCGGATGACACCGCTTTGTTTCAGAACTCTATCGTTCCTAGGTTAAAGTCTTGGATTCACAAGGTCGTATTAGAAGAAGATGGGGATCTTGTGAAGAAAACAAACTCAAAACCATGTTTGGAAGAAGAAGCTGCTTCTGCTGCAAAAGCTGCTGCAGCAGCCGCTGCTGATGTGGCACAAGCAAGCCAGGAAATATTAATTTGTAAAAGTGGAGGTGGGTTTTAATGAGCATTAATCAGTTTGACTGTTGGATTTCCAGCATAAGTACTTTTATCTTCTTTTTCTCTTCAATGTTTTCTTTCTCTCTTTCGGGTCTTTTAATGGATGATGCATAGATAACAATATTCATAGCTTCTTTTATCTTCTTTTTCTCTTTCAATGTTTTCTTTCTCTCTTTCGGGTCTTTTAATGGATGATGCATAGATAACAACATTCATAGCTTATATATCTTTGTCCATGCAGAGAAGAGATACTTTGAGGAACTTTTGAGTCTGTTAGATGTTCAAGTTCAGGAAATGAAATCGATGAGTAATGCCATAAGAAACTTGGAAGGTAGTTCAAATCCCTGTTTCTAAGATGCTTTCCTTTATTGTTATCATCAAATTTGGGTATTGACTGTACCCAATTGCTTAACTCTTTTGAGTCTTCTTACTTGCCATTTTGTATTTCAAGGGTGCATTTAGACATTTACAGATTTATCATTTTTTTAGGATCTGTTTATGTAAAGATGCTAATAATTCCACATATACATTACTTAAAAATAAAATAAAATAAAAGTCGCATATCCACAGGCAACAAGCACCCAATGTTTTACTTCAACTGCTTGCACTCCACTTTGTGAACTCAAGTAACCACTTGCATGGGCACTTCCTTCAGCTTCTCTAATTATTTTAGAAAATACAAGTTGGGCTCAAGTTCCTTTTTCTGTAGTTGCTATTTATATGGTTTATAGAGAATAAGAGATGCATGATCTTAATTACCGAAAAAGAGATGTTTGATCTTAATAACCGGAAAAGAGATGCGCGATCTTCATTTGTTGATCAGTTGTTAGCAGCTACTTGAATGTCTGAGTACCACCAGCTGCTAGTAAAACTTAAAAGCACATAGTGGATGACCTTGTTTAAGATAACTGGTAAGAGTCACTACATAGTTGCTAAACATTACATCATTAGCAAAAAGGTAGCCCCCCCCCCCCCCCCCCCCCCCACCCCCTACCCAAAAAAAAAAAACCTTTTCTTTGTTCCATCCCTGTTTTTTCCTTGCAAATATAGTTTTACATATTTTGTGGATAACGTTATACATATATATAGTTATGTCGTACACTTTTATATACGACTTAAGCAGAATTGTGACTATGGTTTTAAAACCCGGCCCGGTGGTCTGCCCGGTCAAAAATTAGAACCAGTTGCACGCTAGTCCGATTAGGCAAAAAAAACCCGGTTTTCACCTACTCGGTCAAAATCCGGTTGACCACCACCAGTGGATTAACCGCTTAGTTTACCCGGTTTTAAATGATTCTTTAATAATTTTTTTGTACAAAAATATTTTTATATTTAAAATTAGATATTTTACTAATATTATAACATTATTTCACTATATTTTAGCTTACAAAAAATTAGATGTTTTAAAAATTTATTAATTATTAATAATATATATTTTTATGTATTTATGACGTAAGCGGATCAATAACGGTTCAACCACCAGTTGGACTAGTGATCCATCTATCCGATACCCTTTCTGGTTCGATGACCGGTTCAGATCTGAAAATATTTGTGAGGGCCTAGAGGCCTCAATATCTTGAATTATGCGCAGGCAGCCTATTACGATATTGCCTTATTTCACGTAGTTATTCTGAGATTTCTATGTAGTCTTTCAGTTGTGGGGGGAAGCTGGTGAAAACTATTGATGCGTGCATTTTTCAGAAATGAGATACACTTAAAACTTAGTGGCTCTTTCTTGTTGTTAGTTTTTTGTTTTATACTGGCTATTGTAAAAAAATCATTTTTGGTAGGAATGTATTTTCTAATCTAATTCTGTACAACTGTCAGGAAAAAGTGGTATTTCCGGGCAAGAAGATAATAGAGTCTCGGTTTCTAGTTCAAAGGTAAGTTAAGTATAAGCAAAACTTCAAAGTGCTTTAGAAAATAAACGATGATTTGCAGCTGACATTCTATTGTCTGTTATTGAGTTTTTAATTTGAATTTCTTACGTATTTCAAAAGATTTTCCAGCCATCATATGCAAATGGCAAGGCAGACTTCGATTTGCTCTCAGGTTTTTCTTCACAGATCAATTTCTGATTATGACCCAATTTTTAATTCTTTATATATATCTATAACATATGCGTAATTATTTTTTTTGTTACAGCGAGATCTTTGTCACCGCCTGCATCTGTGGAACCATCTGTTGCACCTCATGCAAAATCCTATATGGAGGTGACTTTCTTCACAACTACTAGTGTAATCCCTTTTTATAAATGTGTTCCTTTGTCCAACTGGTGTGTGAGATGTATGAGTGGGTGCTGCAACTAAGAACATGATAACATTACCATACATGGAAAGCAAATTTGCATATGTGCTAGTACTTTCGGTAGGGGGGATAATTTGATTATCTGATTGTTCAGTGTTTAATGCTAGAAAAATAAGGTTGCCATCATGCAACTATATGGTTTTCAATTAATTGAATCAAACACATTCCCTTTTCTGATAATTCAAATCTTGTTGCAGATTATGGCTATGGATCAAAGAGGAGAGAAACCTCCAAATATAAGAGTAATTCTGCTTTTTGTGTTTTTTTTTTAATTTCTACCTGCTTTTCTGGTTTACTGCTGACTCTGTTATGACCTTGATTTATGTCAGGAAATCAATGATCAACCACCTAATCCTAATCAGCCAGTACCTAATCCTCGTGTAGCACCCAGGCCCAAGGTTTGTTATTTAAGATTTTTTCTTTGTATCTGATTTATAATTTTCAGCAACAAGTTCATTGCACCAACTGGAATGTTTTCCAACATTATTTTCCCTAGACCTTCACTAGCATCAGATAATTAAGTGCATCTGATCTGTCTAAGTAGGTCACCCACAGGCCATAGCGCAGTCTCCCACCTAACTACCTTATCCCCAGTGTAGTAATCCGGTCCCACATCAGAAAATGTTAGTTGGATTAGTATGTATATAAAGTCTTGACAACTAGAGTACCGATAACTTGTCATAATTTTTGGATGGGCTCGTGGTGGACGAAGATGACCCAACTGGTTCTCTTGTGTCGTGGATTGAGCTTTGGACTTGGGGCGTTACAGATGGTAGCAGAGCAAAGCCCTAGCTAGTTGGGGAATTTAATGCTATGTGAGGCTAAGCGCTACACCTTATGCGTAGGTGGGAGTCTAGGACTTATAGGAGCTACCTGTTGAATCCTGCACTACCAAGGGTTGATTCTGAGGACGATGCGTAGTTTGACGAGGACGTCAAGGCTTTAAGTGGGGGGAGATTGTAAATTTCCAGTTCTACATTGGAACTTGGGTGTGGATTAGATTGGTATGTATATGAGGTGTTTATCTACGACTGAGAGTACTAATAACTTGTCAATTGTCATGACTTTTAGATAGGCCTGTGGTGGGCACGCAACTGGTGCTCGTGGAATGTGGATTGTGGTTTAGACTCAGGTTGTCACACCTAGCTCATTGTTCAATAATATTAGAGAGACTGGATGCTAACTTAAATATTGATATGTTTTCATACGAAAAAGTGGCAACTTTCACATTTGCCATTCAAGGCCTTTTCCTTTTGCACCAAGTAATGGCACCGAGTGATATTCCAATCTCCTCACAGATTTATTTTCAAGTATTAGATGCCTGTCATACGCCAAACCTGCTCCATGTAGGTTCTAGAAAATATGATTTCAGAACCTATACCAAGAGTAGCACACTAGCACCCTGTAATTTTGCCATCTAAATTTAGAAATGATCCTTTTTTTAGTTGCCAATGCAACAATAATTTGACTGTATTAAGATAAAAGATTCTGCTTGCATGCATTTATATCAGAAATTGCTGGTTACTTACCTGTATATTCCCTCTGCGGAGTAGCCTTGGGAGGTTGGTCAGGTGCAGAATAGTTCGAACCATGTTCTTCAATCTCAAGATAATGGACTTACAAATAATCAGTTGAATGGAGACAGTTCATTGCCTTGGTGGCAGCAAAAAAAATGTCAGAATCAATTAAATTGAATCTGGCGATGAATATAAGTCTGGATCTTCTGGTGTTCCAACCATTGATCGACCCATTCAGCGCTTGTGGGTTCCTCCCCGGCCACCTCCTGTTACATTGGCAGAAGCAGCTGCAGCAATCCGGCAGCCAAAAAAATCTGCATTTCAGAGTGAACCATTAACAGATGATCAGTTCTTGGTTCGTTCTTCAGAATTAACCGATGAATTGCAGAGGATCACAAAAATATCTGAATCAGGAGGTGTAACAGAGATTAATGGTGGGAGCTCTGTGTGGAACACAGAAATACAAACAAAAGAGGATAACTCTTACTTTGAGGGTTGAACAACTGAAGGCGGGCTCAAATCATCTGGAGTTTGAGGTATATAATTGTTTGGTTGAAGTTTATAATAATCACAAAAGAACATGTTAATCACATAAATGAACTATCTGATGCACACTTGTTCTGTAACTTTATTGAAAATTTGGAAAATTCTTGCAAAAGTACTTCCATATTGCAATAGATTGTCAAACCTATCTAATGTGGCTCTTGGAGAGAAGAAATATTTCGTATGGGTAATTATACGAAAGTTTCTTCCAGACTATCTGGTTTGGCTTCTATAACAGGACGTCTTATCTTATATGCTGGCTTCTGGTTCTGCTAGTTAGGTTCAAAATTGTGCTCTTGTTGTCTGTTGCTTTATTTCTAGTGGTTTTGCTTTTTCTTTCTACGTTCTCTCACAGAAAGAAAGAGTTCATTCCCCCCCCCCCCCCCCCCCCCCCCTATTGGGGGCGGGTGTTGTCTCACTTTTAGGTGGGATTCTGCATCGAATTTCACCCAGTGATTGAGGATTTTCCAAGCTAAGAAATGCTGGTTAATTGGATTCTATATTTTGTGGGTATATAGTTGCTTTTTTTATGACTCATTTTTTAGCTAATGGGGCTAGTTTCACATCGGTACTTGGGTTGATATCATCTTGGGCTCTCTCTCCTCCAAAACAGCCAGCTTTAGGGGATAAGCTCTCCAAAGATTATAAATTACAAAATTGATTACAATTCTGACTTGCGTTTGTCAATTTATAAAATTTTGGAGTTTGAATTTGATATGAATTCATATAATTTTAATTAATCATTGTAAAACGTATTAATTAATAATCTTTAATTATTTTATTTTATTTTTTGTACCCTACACATGAATTATATATATGTCAATTTTAGAATCGTGTTAATTTTAAAAGGTCAAAATAGAACATTTTGTGGGGAATGGAATAAGTATTTGATTCTCCATGGCAATTATCTGTTCAAGTTGGTGTTTGATTCTCTACGTAGTAATTTATCTCCTCAGGAACACCATTTAGGTAGAAAACCTACTAAATTTGCTTGCCAGTTAAGTGTGCGCGCGCACGCGATTCTCAAGATGATGTGTGTGATCTAAGTGGATTTTTGTACTTTTGACCGACCAGTTTTTCCGGATAAGTGTATGTGTATAATTTTAAATATTATATTTTAATCTCAATTATTATTGAAATATGAGATTTGATACAGAAATTCGTGTTAAATTTTGTTTTTTGATAATTGAGATATATATAGTATTTGATTGTAATGTGTGTAAAATTAGTCCGTAACTGATAGGCAGACAGGCATCCGCGTGACCACCTTCTCGACTAATTCTCTCTCTGTTCCTGTTTAGTTTCATGGCAAGCGGTGATTTATACTCCCTTGTTGTTACTTGGCTGTTGAACTTTTTGACATTTTTTTTAATTCATATTAATCTTACACGCAGACATAAAGAACTCTCTTCTTCTATTTTAATTAGATTTAGTTATGGAGAATCTAGATGTTTTATTTCTGAAAAGTCAATAAAAATCAAAGAGACCTCCCTCCACAAAAACAATTCTATTTGCTAAATATATTATTTCTCACCAGATTTATCTTTTTTAATAATAATAGTAGTATAAAATAACGCATATTTATCATCTTAATTTCATTAGCACGCTGACACTACTACACTAATAATATTCTGAACTATAATATTATTATTAATTTTTAAAATTTAATATCAACATAAATTTTTAAAATAATAAATTTTATAATTAATTTATAATATTCATAATTATATTGACAAACTAATTTTTTTTTGTTGTCAATTTTGAGTTTAAAAATATTTAAAAATATTTTTTTAAAAGTTAATATTAATCTTATAATTTAGAATGGACGAAGTATTATCTTTAAAAATAAGCATACTCTTAATATTTATAAATAAAACTCTATTTGTAAAAATGAAGGAGTATATCACGGTGTAAGCAATTTTCTAATAACAAACAATTATATATGGTCGTATTTTGAAAGGAAGCAAACATGAAAAGCATGTTAGTTTCTTAGGTTGAAGTTTTTTCTTTTGGGGTGATAAAAACAAGTGGCCAAAATGAATTTAGTAGTTTATATGTATATAGTACTCCCTCTGTTCTGTATGAGTTGATCATTGTTGATTTTTAAAAAATTATTTTGAGATATTTTCAAACATAAAATTGAGATGACTCATTAAAAATTATAAAACAACAAATTTTATAATAAGTAATATATTTTAGACGGCTTATAATATTCATCATTATATTGATTAAAATTAAAAAGAAATTATGTTAATTTTGAATTTAAAAATATCTCAAATTGACTTTCAAAAGTCAACAATGATCATATAATTTAAAATAAAAAGAGTACTTGTTTGGTTGACATAGGTTGTCCGTTTGCACAAATACGATATGTCTAAAATTAAATCCTTTAGACTTTTTAGGTTCAAATTTCGATTCTTAATTCTATGCGAGTTTATTTATTGACATATGTAATTTTTTTTTTCTTTTTAAAGTGAGGTAATCAGAATTATTATGACTGATATTGATTACTAAAATTCAATACACTTATAAATTTCAATTCAAAAGGTAAAAAACATTGTAAATGATTGAGACGAATTCAACATTTACGTTTACTCGTGTACATAATTTTAACTCGAACAATAACACCCCAAGTACAGTAAATTTTACTAATTCTTAGGCTAAAAACAGTGATAGTTGAAATCACAAAACAAAACAAAATAAAATGTACCGAATGATAATAAATGTTTTAGTAAGGAGAAATTATTCAATAGTCCTATGACACCGTCACGTAATGTTTTAAGTCACTAACATACTGTCATGTCAATATATATAATAAAATATTTTATTGTACATACTATAACGATAACATACGAATAATTTTGAAGCATTATATACTTATACTCTAAGACCATAAAATAATTTTTCACCCGTAAGAGTTTTAAATAGGGCCATGAGTCCGACCGCATTCATAATAGGCCAACCTAATAGAGATTGGGACCTCCACTCATAGGATGCTCTATCCAATTTAAACTTAAAAAAATTATAATATAATTGACCTGGTTTGATAGGGATATAGCATGCCGCCAAGCCCCAGTGAATACTAGCTTAATTGATTAAGTTTATAAAAAAAAGAAGAATTACTTTGAAGAGAAATGAAATATAAAGAATTTATCTAATTCAACTTGGTGGTACTGATACCGGCACTAAAAAGGGGGGGAAAATTAATCATCCGTTGATTTAGTGATAAGTGGATAATTTATTTTGTTTACAATTTCGTCATTTTCACTCACAGTTCGATGGTTGATGACAACTCTACGTCCTATACTCCTGAACTTCGGTCCCAACTTAAGTACGATAAAAAAATTTCAGATATGTGTAATTGTTATAAGCGCAATATATTTTGTCGGGAGTTTAAAATATCTTACTTATCTCTTATTTTTTACGATAATAAAAAAAGAAATAAATTAAAGATAGTAGTAAGGAAACAAGAGAAAAAGAAGAATAAGAACGACCATCCTCAAATACTCCATCACAATAGGAAATGAAACAAGTTATACAAAAAGGATTTACTCTGCAATGGAGGAGATAAATAAGTTTATTTGTCAACGCCTACATTTTAATACTCCAATATTCACATAACTTTATTGACTCCCTACTTCTTAATAGCAAAACTTGGGCTTTAACATTTTATGTTTGATTAAGGGTTCAATAATTTAAATTATTCGCGACCGACATCAGTTCAGTGATTAGCAGTTTTTCTTTACAGTATTAAATATATTTTGCTCAAGAGTTCAAGGCTTATCAAAATAAATAAATCTTTACTCCATCTGCTTAACAAAAAAAAATAAAAAAAATCTAAGAGATCATCTTTTTATAATGGTAGCATAAAAGAACACAACATCAAGTTTGTATCATCGTATTTTTACTATATCAAGTTAGTATCGTCGTCAATTCGTTTTAAATTATAAAGTTAATATTAATTTTTAAAAAGTTAATTTTAAATATTTTTAAATTTAAAATTGACATTAATTCATTTAGTTTATATCAATTCAATTATAAATACTATAAACTACCTAAAAAATATTACTAGCTATAAGATTTATTATTTTTAAAACTTAAATAAATGATGTCAATTTTAAATTTAAAAAATATCTCAAATTAATTTTTAAAAATTTAATATTTTTATAATTCGAAGCGAGTGGAGTATCAATTATTATAATATATATATATATATATATATATATATATATATATATATATATATATATAATTATAAATGAGATTATCTGTGAAATTGAGGAAATATAACTCTTCTGAAGGACAATGGTCCTTGTAATAATGCTTTGATAGTCTTACAACATACGGTGAAACCAAAGTTTAAGTGTAGTACGCAATTGACAATTGAGCTAATTAATAATTGTTAAATGAATAAGTTTACGAACATAATTTTAAAATATAAATTTAAACATAAACTCTTATTTTATTATTAAAAAGTGGCGTTTGATACAAAAATTTATATCAGGCCCCACATTTTAATAATAAAATAAAAATTTATATTTAAATTTATATTTAATATTTGTGTGTAGACGTAATCTTATTAAATGCCATCATCCACTACCATGTTTCTTATTTTGGACAATTACATGGCCACTTATTAATTCCTAAACAATAATGTTAGGTTTGGGTCAATTTATTATTATATTATCCACTAGACGGCCGGTATCTCTGTGGCGATAACATTAATGATTTGTGTCATATTTGATTATTTTTTCTTCTTATCTGCTAATAATTTTAAATATATTATCATTTTAATTTTTCTATTTAATTCTCTTTTAATTTTATTTCATATAATTTATACACTTTCGTGGCTAATAATAAAATAATAGTAGTAAATGAAGAAGTGAAACGACAGCGTATTTGATAATTATTCGGTATTCAAACAAAACCGCACGCAGTCCACGATATGAGGTGATTCCCCAGTCGTCTTCATCCCCTTCATTCGTCCTGTTGCTACTGTTTATTACTACAATTTTCTCTCTAAAACTAACAAATAAGCTTGTTCGTCAACTCAACTAGTTCGCTCGCTCTGTTCCTATATAACATCTCTCGCCTTACTCAAAACTACATACATGTTTGATTCCCTTTCTGTCCCCCTAACTAAGCACAGTTATTACTTTTTCGGGATCCGTTAAAATTTTGGAGCATCAGAATTAAGTAATTAAGTAAGTGGGTTTGTGATATGGCTCTCAATTTGTTTGCTCCTACTGAAATAAAGTCTGTCTCCTTCCTCGACACCTCTAAATCCAATCACCAACTTCTCAAGTTTCAAGGTGATTCCTTCTTTCTCAATTTTGGGTTGTATTAATACAACAATTACTCTTCTTTACAACATGATTCTATAAGTATTTGTTGTAAAAATAACTGTGTTTCCTCTATTTTCAAGGTTAACCAAGTTTATTATAAGTATTTGGATTAATAATAACTATGTTTCCTGTAGTTTCAAGGTTAACCAAGTTTATCCTAATCCCATCTTTGGGGTATTCCTTTTTGTTTTTGATTGTGGTAAAATTGAGTTTACCTGCACTGAGCTGAATTGTAACTTTTTAACATGTAAGAATGATATTTTTTGTGATTTCTTGTGTACACTTTGTTGGGGAATAACTCCGCTCGTCTCGTGTGCGCGGCACTAACATACATGTTAGGAATCTAACCTGAGCTGACCTATAAGCTTAAGCTATTAGGTCCCCATTTCCTTCACTTTTTCATTATTTTTTTGAGACTCCAACTCACTCATGATATCTATCTCTCATTTGAATTCTCTTTAGTCACTGCATACCAATTCTTGTTAACCACTCTTGGTTCTTTTCTCTATCGAGAGTCAACTTCTATCAAGGATTTGAACATTCTTCTCTTTAATCACTACGGATTATCAATTCTTGGCTAAATCTACCAACATCACCATCAAGAGCCCTTTGGGGAAACACCAACCATTTATCGAGAATTTAACATCATTGCGTGCCTTTTGAAGTGGTTGTCTGGGATTAATTTTCAAACCACTAAGTTGTCTTTTTAAAGAGGTTCAATAGCTCGGATCAATCTTCCGTAGCTTTGATACCAGTTGTTGGGGGAGAACTAGAGAGTCCGTGCGTCACGTGTGCGTACACAACTCACATGTTTGGAACCCTACTTGACCCAAAAGCTTAAGCTATTAGGTCTTGCCCATTGCAAAATTTTGACTTTTAGCAGCTATGCTTAATTGCTATATCTCTTTGAGGTTTTAGACCAAGTTCACTATTTTTTTTTTTTGATTTTATTAGCTGGGTTTGTATCTAAGAGGAAGGAGTTCGGGGCAACATTTGCGAGGAGAATCCATTGTTCAACACAACCGCCACCTCCAGCCTGGCCAGGAACAGCTGTTGTGGAGCTTGGTCACAAGACATGGGATGGTCAAAAGCCTATCTCAATTGTTGGATCCACCGGTTCCATTGGAACTCAGGTGAAGGACTTCTACTTTGACATTGTTTAGGGAAAATGGTAAAGAAATAAATAAATTAAATTTTATGATTTTCTCTAAGCAATGGATTGATCAAACAGTTTCTTAAATACTTGTGCATAACTCCCGAGTCCTAATATATATTGATCTTTCATGATTGCTATTCTGAATCTATTTAAAATACCATGAGATGAAATAAACTTATAGATCAAAGTTTCTTTTCACTTCATTCTAGTTGCTACTTTTACTGATAAATATGTAATAGCTGGCACTCGTGGTTTGTGCTTCTAATTTCATTAATTTCTTACGATTGTAAGTTGGTGTTGTACAGACATTGGACATAGTTGCCGAAAATCCAGACAAGTTCAGAGTTGTAGCACTTGCTGCTGGTTCAAATGTGACCCTTCTTGCTGATCAGGTGACAAATGGATATATTTTTTCTTTTGTTGCAGTCAAACTTAAATTGCCTTGTACTTTCGAGTTCGATGAGTCACTTGACCTGATAATCCGACCAACTATATCATAAGACCAGAGTCCTACTAATCTGCATTCTAGGTGCCGTAGGAGAGTTTTGACAGACTTATTTTGCAACTAGTATCAGCTGAATGGTAGAATCCATCTTTATAATGAAAAAAGTTAGGAAGTATATGAGAGAAAACTATTCTTGTATTCTGTGGAGCACTACATGAAGGACTTGAAATCACAAGTACTTCTAAGAATCTACTCGAAACAGATCAAAATGATGTAATTGAATAAACAAAGAGTATAGACCACGACAACCACCATCAGCGAAACATTTCCATTCTTCAACGCAGTCATTGGCACCACAACCACCAACAGATCTGCCAGCTTTGATACATGTGAGACACTTGTCAGTCAAGCTCCCATCACAACTCCTGCCATTGCCACCGCCATTGCCATCACCATCACCATATGAAAATTGACTGAGTTATATCTACCAAAATCCTCCATTCTAGTTTAAACTTTGCAATCACTGAAGTTAAATCACCATTGAGAGTATCAACCACACCACTATCCCCACTGGCCCACCTGACCCATCCATTGGCTGACATTAGTAGTACTCGTATCTCAATTGCTGAAGGATCTCTGCCTCCATTGCACCATAGTCACTACACCCACTCACTTGACATTGCTGTTGTTGTTTCCTTAAGGCTCACTATGTGTTAGCATCCTGCCACCTGCATCATCATGCTATCAAAGCCACAATCACTATGTTACACTATCATTTATCACAAACCTCATTTGTTTATTATAAGTTGGCTTGCTTATCCAACTTCTGATTTTTGAAATGAAGGGTAGTCCTTCTCCATTTTAATTTCTTACACAATTTTAGATGTATCAAATATCAATATCCATTCTGGGGATCTTTATTCTCTATTTTGTTATATTTCTCAGAAAGTGATCTACCACTTCACTAAATATCCTAATTTCAAAGTTAATTAACAATTTTAGTGTTACAGATTTTCCCTCCAAAATATACCACTATATGTGATGAATTCTTGTTTTGGATTTATTCCCGTTAACCATGCACTATAGATGTCAACTCGTAAATCGTATCGTATATCGAAAATTCCCGTGTTTCATATATCGTATTGTACGATACGAAAACAAAATAAAAAATGTTATAATATATATATATTTAAACATATAATACACACAATTTATTAGACAATCAAGCATATTAGGTTAACTATGTATAAAAGTAATCAAGTAAATATAATTATAGACTAATAAATTTTAAAGTTTAATAGTAAAAATGCTCTAAATTGATTTATTAGATATTATTTTAGTAAAGATTCATAGGTTGTTGTTAATAGAGTTGAAAGTTACCAAATTCTGAGGAGTCGGTATCAAAGTGCTTTCTTATGTAGTATGTACCCATAGGTGCTATATTGGAGTTGAAGATTTCAGATCAATCTATATTGATCGACTGCCTTCATTATGTTGTTGCTAGTAAATACCACTATTTTTTGTTTATAGAGTAACAAAAAAAAAATGAAAATTAAGATTCACCTTTAAACTATAAAATAAAAGGGAATAATTCAAATTAACTAATAGAGATCTGCTTATGAAAAGTGTTGGGAGAAAAATAGAGTGACATTTTAAAAGCTCATCAAGCGATATAGAATATGTTTGTGTTAAAAATCATCTTCATTTGAAATGGTAGAAGACTTAAAAGTTTTGCTTTTACTACATAAAAACTTATTTCAGTCAGTTGCTAACTTTAAAAAATATCGTGCACTGTATCGCTTCATAAGAATCGTATCGCAACTGAATCATATGATACGGTATCATTTTCAATTCACAATGTAATACGTATCGATATTGTGACTTGTGTATTGTACGATTCTGATAATTATGCCGTACACTACATTTATAGTTGGAAGAAAGAAAATTTAAACAAAGTCGAATAGGGATTGAGTTTGAATAATAAACTGGTAACAAAAGACCATAACCATGATTCATTAAAGCTAATCGGTGCTTTGCTCATGCGTGGCTACTTACTATTTGAAAGTTTGAAACTTATGAGAACAATTATGGTAGCATTTTAATGAATAGTCTGATATTCTCTTAGTCAAAGGATGAACTCTTGAAATTCACTTGTTACAATTCAAACAGTGACATATAAGTGTAATATCCATCTTAATGATGCTCAATATTGTCAATGATGAATATGGTGTGTACCTGAGGCAACTGATTAGTAGCTTTTGTGTTCATTCCCCAAGCTCTGAGAATATTTACACTTTTCTGTGTTACAGGTCAAGACATTCAAACCTCAGTTAGTTGCTGTTAGAAATGAGTCATTGGTTGATGAACTCAAGGAGGCTTTGGCAGATGCTGATTACAAGCCTGAAATTATTCCTGGAGAGAAGGGCGTCATTGAGGTTAGCTACCCATCTTTTCATTACCTTTTACTTTATTGATAAAAATCGGTTGCATTTCTTGTGGTCATTACTTATATTTTTATGTCAGGTTGCCCGCCATCCAGACTGTGTTACTGTGGTTACAGGAATAGTTGGCTGTGCTGGTTTGAAGGTAAAACTGTTATTTCTTTTATTCTAGTGTCTACATATATACTAAATATATATGCTTTAGTCAGAGTAAGAGTATGCACTTCTGTGATCTGTAGTATGAATGTTATCATTCTTAGTATGTACTAAGTATGAATTACTCACAAAGGAAGCAGGAGTGGCATATGTGTTCTTATATTTTTGAGGGTGCATCTGGATATTCATGCGTGTAAAGAAACAAAGTTATACACACATTTATATACTGCATACTTATTTACTGAAGCAGACATGATCACTCACGCGTACTTAAAATTTAATGTGCATAATGACTGCATGAGAGTCCATTGTCATGCATGTGTGAGAAACATGTTTGCTGTTCTCATTGTGTTAGCAATGGTTAAATCCTTCTCTGTAATTAAGTTGGAACATTTTCGTTTTTAGCCTACGGTGGCTGCTATAGAAGCGGGGAAAGACATCGCCTTGGCTAATAAAGAGACTCTAATTGCTGGAGGTCCATTTGTCCTTCCTCTTGCGCATAAGCATAAAGTCAAGATTCTTCCTGCTGATTCAGAACATTCTGCTATATTCCAGGTATGATCAGCTATCGATATCATTGTGTATTTTAGAAAAGTTTGTTATAATGCAGACATTTCGATCACTTTTGACAGTTAGCAGTCAATATGAGGCCATGCTAACTGCAATTGTGGGAATTGCATTCCGTTGTGTAAGATTATTATCCTTGCTGATTATAAGATCTTAATGTGATGTCCTTGCTTCAGTGTATTCAAGGATTGCCAGAAGGTGCTCTTAGGCGCATAATATTAACTGCATCTGGTGGAGCTTTCAGGTATATAATTTTAAATTCTGTGTTTGAAAGTAATGTCTCTATTACCACTATCTTATACTTTTCAACGTGAAAAAGAAAAAGAAAAAGAAGAACAATTTTAAAAAAATGTTACTGCATTGTACTGCATTGCTCCTTTGCAGTAATTTGTTGAAGTTTTTACTTCCATACCTGCAATCATCCAGTGGACTCAAGACCTTGACTGATGTTCTCCTCCATAATTTTTTCTATACGTCTGCATTATACTATATTTTTTTTTATATATGATAATTATCATTAGTTCTCGCCTTGAAGAGCACTTCTTTTA
Organism: Hedera helix; assembly: GCA_947179155.2. NCBI lineage: Eukaryota > Viridiplantae > Streptophyta > Magnoliopsida > Apiales > Araliaceae > Hedera > Hedera helix. The sequence continues at coordinate 46,739,733 of OX359270.1, forward strand.
CTTTACATAACTATCTCTAAGTACTTATAAATTTTCAATTTCTTATTTCTTTACTGATAAAATCTAATTTTCTCTTTACAATGTTATCTTTCCCCATACTTTCTGTTGTACTCAACTTCGACATCATAAGACTCGTGGAATGGTTAAGCGTAAAATATTAAATCTCTCTTGTGATCTTGACTTTGATAATAGATCCAGTATTATAGATTAAGATTCATTTTGCTAATGATGAAGGGACTGGCCTGTGGATAAACTAAAAGAAGTTAAAGTAGCTGATGCTTTGAAGCATCCCAACTGGAATATGGGAAAAAAGATAACTGTGGACTCTGCTACACTTTTCAATAAGGTTATTTATTTTTTTCTGCTGCATTTCATGGGCAAGTACCATCGGCTCCCCACCATCCGTGTCTCTTCCATCTATCTCCCGCTCTCCACGTTGTGACTACTAAACCTTACAAATTTGGTGTGAAACATTAGTAGAATTGTTTTTGTGTTGACAAGCTATAGTTAATTATATCATTTTGACAGGGTCTAGAAGTTATTGAAGCTCACTATCTTTATGGGGCTGATTATGATGATATCGAGATTGTCATTCATCCGCAGTCCATCATACATTCAATGATTGAGACACAGGTTTACACAGTATCTTTCATTTGGCTTACTTCTGTGGTCTTCAATTATGTTTAAGATTTCATATGTACTTTTCAGTTAACTTATTTTATTTAAATTGGTAAGGTACCAAGCTTGTTGCATCTGACAGCAAGGAATCTCTTATTTTTTTGTTTATTAATCTATGCAGGATTCATCTGTCCTGGCGCAACTGGGGTGGCCTGACATGCGTTTGCCAATTCTCTACACATTATCCTGGCCAGACAGAATTTACTGCTCTGAGATTACTTGGCCGCGGCTTGATCTTTGCAAGTAAATACCACATTCTTCTTTCTAATCCTGATTTTCAATCTGCTTAAATTTGTGGTTGCTTTATTTAGTCATTATTTCACATTTTAGATCGCTGCATTTAGTCGTTCCACTGTTATCTTCTACATTTTTTTAATTATCCTATTTCCTTTAAGACGAAGTACTTGGATCTGAAGTTGATGGACTATCTTTGACAGTCATTGTTAGATATGTGCTTTGTTTAAAATGATTATAATTTAAATGTGTTGATACAGGCTTGGGTCCCTGACATTTAAACATCCTGACAATGTAAAATACCCATCTATGGATCTGGCATACTCTGCTGGGAGAGCTGGAGGCACTATGACCGGAGTTCTTAGCGCAGCTAATGAGAAAGCTGTCGAGATGTTTATCGATGAAAAGTATGTATTTTGAATTCTTATACTCACTAGTATATGTTACTTTCCCTTTTATACGGTTCTACCTTCTTCTTGCTGGGGTTCTGGGGGAGATCATTTTGAGGATTCTAGGTACACCTTGCAAACGAGTTATCCTTGGTATGCAACTCTATTTCTGCTTGTCAGAATCCTATTTTGCATTAATTATGTAAAGATAATAGGTATTAGACAAGGTTCTTCGACGCTTGGATTGTGAACTCCCAACATGTTGAATTAATATAGAGCAAACCCAGTAATTTCACATGTATTTATATTTATATTTTTATTGTTATATATATATACTGGATCAAATATGGCGGCATAAAAGACAAGGCTTGAGCAAGAGATCTACACATTGAAATATTACTACATCCTAGGTTTGTACATGTTTCACACAAACCTCTTAATTGAACTGCTAAAGCAAATGAGGAAGTGTAAAACACTCTTCTGATTTAGATGCTGATTTAATTGCTGTATGTTAATAGATCTGCCATATTTTCAACATATGCATGAATAAATATGTTAAACTTGTTTACTCATTTGAGAAGGTATTATATCTAAGAAAGTTTCATAGGAAGTAACCATTGATCATGTAAAACATATAGTTGACAAATTATCCGTATTTGTCCTGATTTAAGTTATACTTGTACACATTTGAAATGGTTCTTATATATTTAAAATCTATTGCCCTTTAACCTTTTTTCCTCTACTCGTAACAATCATTCTTAAACTTCTGAGTCGTGTTACTATTTTTGGTCCGTCTCTGAATATCTTGCATGACTGTATTTTCCATGGAAGTTCCAGCTAATGAATTGTTTTCCAATTTTCAGAATAAGCTACCTCGACATATTTAAGGTTGTGGAGCTAACATGTGAGAAGCATCAGGAAGAGTTGGTATCATCACCTTCCCTAGAGGAAATCATACATTACGATTTGTGGGCACGAAAATATGCTGCCAGTTTGAGTCCTGCTCTTGTATGATTTTGCACTTTTCCCATTGTCTTGGTAATGTTCTATATGATTTGAAAGTTTCCCCATTGGCACGAAGAATATGTCAATTTGTGAAATGGGTGATGGTTTTAAATTTGATGGGGCATCTAATACCAACTTACCAAGGCCTGTCGGGGTAAAGCAGTTGTACCATATTTGAAAACGAAATATGCGGGCTTCTGTAATCCTTTTTACATCTATAGGCTTTATATAAATAAATTCATTTCTTGGTCAAATGAAAGTAATATGGAACTCATTTTAATTTGGGCTAGTGAAAAACCTGAAACACAAAAGGAGAGATACTTTGTTCTGGAAATCCCTGGCTTCATTCTGGATTGAGTGGCTAAAATAGAAAACTGCTTTGAAAATGGAAACTATTGTGTGCATAGATGGGGCTGCTGATTGAGATTGGCATTAAAATGCTAGGCGAAAAGTCATGTGCAGCGTGCCACACAAATTCATATATCTATGTTCTGCCAATTTGATATACCGGTGGGGTTCTTGTGAACATGGCAAACTTATTCACTGTCATTTTCCCTCGTTTCAATAATAATAAAAATTAGTGCCTAGTAGCCCAAGTACAATCTCACCTCGACTGCACCAAATTAAAGGCACCAAAAGTTAATATTGCGCATAGGATACGACACCGCCACTGAGTAGTGGATTGGATGGTGTTATATATCATATGCTCATATCCATGAAATTAAGTGAAGGAATAGAATGTTTTCGAATCTTCTTTTATTGTGGCCGAAGTCACCATGATTCATATCTGGTCACTAGCAATCCCTTGTAGTACAAATTATATAAAAAAGTGGAGTATATGTTTTCAAAGGCTTGCCTTGGAGAAACCCAAGAAATATTCTACCACCTGATTTTGTGGGAACTTACTTTGCAGTGCTTTGGCTTTGTATACTCACTACTCCAAAACTACCCCCATCTGCTTCTCGATCTTTATGGGGATGTGTGAAAGCTAGAGAACCAAGCTACGTTCGGTGCTTTGCTAATAACTTTACTTAACCCTATTGTTAGTTATATAGTTTTCCCAAAAAAAAATCAAGTCACTTTCTAATACTCTAATTTGATGAATACATTAAAGTTTGCATTTTGACCTACTTATTTTAATAATAAATTTGCGATTTGAAGTTTATTAGAAATAACTATCTAGGAAATTAGGTCTAAATGTATCCAATACAAACGAGAAAATCCCATTTTGAAAGGAGGGGATAATATTATTACAAGAGTATATCTATGTATACACTCAAATTGTACATCCAAATATACACTTAAGTATAAAATAATAGTAAATTATTTTTCTCCTCTTCCTACAACATTTTATCTTGGACAAGTCTACATACACAATATCTAAAATAAAATAAAATTAACACTACATTTATTTTAACTATTAAAAAGTGGGGCACGACACGGATTTTAATACGTTACCTTATTTTTTAATGATTAAAATAAATATAGTGTTTAAATATTGTACATCTATATTTTTTTTTTTTATCTTTTCTCATTTATTGTTATTTTATATTTGAGTGTGTTTTTAAATATATGCTCATGTCCTAATATTAGTTGAAGAATTTAAATGGACAGACAAATTTAACTGCTATGATTTGACCTGACCCTGACCTCTGCACTACCCAGCTCCGACTCAATTTTGGCAAATCTTGGTGCCTCCAGTTGCCGCCGAAGGCCAAGGGAAGAGTATAGTGCAGTAGAGAAAGATTAAAGGCAGATACGTTTCATTTTCCAATTTTGGGTGGCGCATCTCATCTCATGGCCTGCCTGGCAAAAATAGTCTCAGAAAGACAAAGACGATAAAAAAAAAACCCATTGATTGTTGCGCCCCACAAAACGATGAATAGGCTCCTCTTACGTGAGAATTATTCAGTGATTTTAAAATAAATTCATGTGATATTTTTGATTAATAATTTTTTTTATTTCAATAGCCCTATCACTACAAGTAATAAAATATTATTAAAATAAAAAAATTTTATTGACCTAAAACATCACGCGATATTATCTCAAAATTATTGAATAATTTTTTTTCTTACAGCATCCGAAAGAACCCCCCTCTCTTTTAATTACTTGTAATTATGATGAACTTTTTATTTTCTTAATTTTTATATAAATATATAAAGAGATAATCAACTATTTTTCTTGCTAAAATTGTATTCAACTTCATCAAATTATGGTATAGCCTGTGTAAACTTTTGATCCAAAATCTTAATATCACTGACCCAATATCTTAAATTATCCAATAACTAAACGCGAAAGTCTTAATACCATAACATTTTTTAAAACAAACTACCAAACATGCACGTGAATTTCATTGATTTATGAAAGAAAATCAGTTAATTTTTTTTTTCCTTTGATCACTTAATACTTTACCTTTTCCCAAGCAAGAAAAATAAACTCTCCAGGCTATTGAAATATAAAAAGGCAAAAGAAGAGGTGAGTACTATCTCATGCTCTTACGTGAGGTAATTTTTAAAACGATACCGTTTTACATAATTAAATACACTTTTTTCCATGATATGTGCAAAAAATTTTTTTATAATTTTTTAAAATATTATTATTATAAAGTGATATCTCATTACAAGTGCCTAAGATAACTCTTATATCTCGTATATACCCTCGTATAAAAAACAAAAACCAAAAAAAGGTCAAAGTGACTGATAGGGGACAAGCTAGTCACTGTTTTCTGTAGATAGATGCAAAACTATTTGCTTTATATTCCCTCAGTTTTAAAAAAGTTTTATTTAATTTTATTAATCAATTAATAAAATTTTAGAATTTAAAATTGATACAAATTTATTTAATTTTGATTACTTTAATAATTAATATTATAGATTACTTTAAAATATTAATAAGTAAAAAATGGTTATTTTAAAACTAGAATAAATTTACATTACCGTTTGAATTTTAAAATTCTATAATTTGAATTAAAATCAAAGTTAAATAAGATGGTTTCTATAAATGTAGCTGGGAGTATTGTTCAAAAAAGTAATCAACGTAAAGCAAAAGGTAAAGAACAAGGCCCAATTCAATGGTACTTCCACTTCTTTAAATATAAATATATATATATATATATATATATATATATATATATATATATATAGTGATTCAATATTGAGACGTCATTAATTTCCATTTGGTACGTCCCACTTGTTTAACGTTTGATTTGGGGTAGGGTTACTTTGAGGTGATAGTTGGAAGAATAAATTATTATTTATTTAAAAAAATTAGCTTAGCTGTACTTATTTGTCAACTTTACTAGGGTACTATCTATACATACTATTCTGGTTTTGCGGTTCATATCAAACATATATTATTCTAGATACTTGTTTATTACTAATCTTAATTAATTAATCAATACAATATTTTATTCTTCGATGGACGATTGATATATTAACTTTTCAAATTCCCTAATTGGGTTCCTTTAACATGTGCCTTAAGGGCACATGCTAAGCACACGGTTCAAGAGAATATTCTCTTGAACTGTGTGTTTATTCCCTAAACTAAACGTCAACGTCCCTCGAGTTTCTGTAACTTTGCAAGGCATCGATTCACAGATAATGACTCGTTTGCTATATATATATATATATATACTGCGCGCTTGCATCTCAAATAATGAATCTAACTTTTTCTTTAATCTTCTTTTGATTACAAACGATAATAAGATTTACTTAAGATATATTTGGGATATATATATTTAAGTTCTAAATACTTTAAACTTTGTTATTATAAAATGATCATCGATTTAACAATAATTATATTCAAGACTTTGGCAGAATTGAACTTAATTTCTTAAGATGGAGAATATTCGTTTTTGAGCTACCAAAACTAGATCCACTGCAACTACAAACCCAACATCGATCATTGCTTCAATTTATTATATATAGTCTTTAGGCAACTAACTAATTTAATAATTTATTTTTAAAATAAGAGATATATTTTGATTTTTTAATTCCTCTTCGGACGACCACACCCCCCATCAACTTGGCGCATTCGGTACGATCAGAAAATACATCAAAAGTTAGTAGAGGAGCGGTTGACATTTGAGCACAAGTCTTCCACCACAGTAGTCTGCATTCCATAGCTCCAAGGGGGAAAAAAATGAGCATTCAGACGTACTACACCGTACAACAATTCCCCGATCGAAGAATATTCAGAAGAGGATATATTTTAATAGTAATTATAGTCTTAAAAACACACACACACACACACAATCACGCATCGTAAGCAAAGCATAGATATTTACACGTAAACATCATCACTTGTACAATTCGAAAACTACTTTCTATTGCTTAATTTAATAAAACCCTAATGCAAGTAACCGAATAATAATCACAAGTTCAATCTCCACCACACCGCTAGCTTAATTTGACACGACACCTCAGAAGGGATGTAGATTCCTGCTCACCCCGCTCACATTAGCAAAGAGCCCTACCATATCTTTCTTGTGAGCCAAATACGACAGCCGTTGATCGCTTACCTTCACCACTCCCTTCCTAACATAATGCGTCGCCGTTGCCGTCCCACCCTCGCCCCCTTCTGCGACTCCATTGGGGTGGTCGTTCCCTGTGATTGTCGCAGCTTCCTTCATACCTTTCGTAACTTTCCCCCCTCTCTTTCTACTTGAAGGAGCTAAAAAGACGAAAGTTTCCTTGCCGTCGCTGTTGCTCCTGTAAAGAAGGTCACGAAACTTCCACCTCTTGGACGAACCGGTCGAATTGCTCTTCTTACACCTTCCCAGCGACTCCTCCTCCCCCTTGGGCCTCCAAACGCAATAAGTTCCCACCGGGACTCCGTCGACCTCATCCGCTTCCGACGAAGAGCACGAAGCGGAATCGCGCTCCCGCTCTTCAATAAAAAGCTTTCCCAACGGAAGTCGGACGGGAATTGAAGTTTTGGACGTCGCGGAAGAAATCGAATTATCAACTTCAACATCATCAGCAAATAACAAATCTGTGTTGAAAAGTGGATATACAGGTCGGATCTGACCGTTGTAAAAGATTTGGTCGGCCGGAACTGGAGACAAATCAGGTTCCCTGCACAGAATAGCAAACTCAAATTCTTCTTCTTCTGCTGCTTCTTCATTCTGATCAGATTCATGGTTGTAATTCTTTAATTGTTCTTCTTCTGTTTGGTGTTGGAATAGGTAGTCGTCATTATTGAAATCATCATCAGAGTGGGCCTGAAACTCTTGGACAACTCTAGCAGCAATCTGTGCCAGTGTATCTGAAGAAGAATAGGTGTTAAAGCTCGGGGAATGCGATATTATTGTATCGGACTGCATGTTGGAGGTATTTATTTATTATATACACGATCAAATTAAACGCTCGATCGATCAGGACTGTGTTTCTTATGCCAGGACTGATGTTAGTTGAGAGAGAGAAGAAGAAGAAGAAGAAGTAATGTAGAGAGATCGGTTAAGGGGACAGAAAGTGTGGTGAGATTAGATTGATCAAGGTTATATAGCTGGTGCGAGTGGTTGTGGAAATTGGTCGAGCAGAGACCAGAGGGCAGAGGGTAAGAAACGCTACGCGCTTTAGGAAATACAAGCACTCGATAAAGATAGGGGAGGGCGGACCCGGGGGCGGGGGAGGCAAAGGGTTGCGCACCTTTTTAAACTTTTTCCTTGTGTGAACTCCAGTTGAGGACAACTCATTCGGAGACTGGACGGGAGTTTCGTAGGCAAAATCCTCGCCCCTTCAAGATAATTTAAAAAAATTGATATTTTCACGAATTAATTTGATATTTTTATAAAATTAAATAGAGTCTACTTATAAAAATATCAAATTAACTTGTGAAAATATTAATTCTCATATAGAATTGATATTTTCACAAGATCAAATGAAACCCACTTATGAAAGTATCAATTTCCTAATTTAATTAAGAGACATCGAGCGTGATTTATTATGCATCTTTTAAATTAAAGATATTTTACTTTTAGATTATAAAATTATTTGGAAATTTTAGGATACTATTATTATTTTATTTTTAATTGATTAAATTTTAAAATTAAAGATATATTCTCTTTTTAATCTGCTCCAAAATTAGATATATATTTTTATTTAAAATTATAAAATAAAATGATATTTCTAATTTATCATTATTTTCATTTTTAATATCATGTCATCATATTTGAATTCCTAGTTAAATACTAAGTTTATATTTGAAAATATAAAATTATCCTTAAAAATCAGTCATTTTACAAATATATCTTTAATTTTAAAACAATGAAAGTATTTTACTATCATAACTCTATTTTTTAATTAAGAATAAATTTATATATAAAAAAAATTACTTTAAAATTTGTGATTTTAATTTAGCAAAAAAAAATAATTTGATTTTACAATCTGAACGGAAAGATACTGGTATATGGTATGTTGTTAAATAAATATATATACATAACATCTAAATATAATATCATTCTCACTATTAAAAAGTATATTTTTATATTAAGATCAGTATCAAATAATATTTTTTAATGGTGAGAATGATATTATATCTAGATAGTGTGTGTGTGTCTATGTTGGTTGGATTATTAATTACACGTGGATATGAAATGAGCTCACTAGTGTGACGTGTCGGATTGTTTACAAGAGAGTAGTTGAGAGTTTATTTCCTACTATCTTCTTTACTTCTATGCAACTTGCTGATGCAGCACAATGTTTTCTTTGGAACCTGACTTTGACTTTTGCTCAGAAGACTAGGGAGGGGGAGGGTAATTAAAAGAAATTTAAATTGTTATTTCTTATAATTTTAAACTTAGGAAATTGATATTTTGACATATATTTTTAATATTTTTACATAATATTCTTTCACATAAAAAATAAAATAAATTTTATTTTTATGTAAAAAAAAACCATTTAAAACATTTATATAAAAATAATGCTTCCCTAAACTTATAAAGCCCGCTTATTATCAAGCGTAGAAAATGTAACATCCAACTTCTCTCTTTCACACGCAAAATGTCAAATGTAATCTGCTGCAGGACAAATATGTGTATTAGATCGTCTGCTTTTCAAATTATGAATTAAGTTTGGTCTTTATTTTTTAAGGTCAAATTTATTAATTTAAAAAATTTAAATTAAATGAGTTGATTTTAATAGTATATTTAATATACGATAATAATTTTATACTTATATTTAATAAATTTAAAAATATATTTTAATTTTAAATATGGTCAGTCGATTTGACCATAAAATATCAATTAAGATAAATAAAGTTGGACGAACGGGATATAAGTGAGAAAAAAAAGTTAGTTCACCTAAATTTGGCACGGGAGAAATTAAAGAAAACCAACATATTCTTAATTAGATAGAAAGGCAACAATAATAGTGAATACTCAATATTATTATTGATGCATGCATGTTGAGTACGAAAATAAAGAATTATATTGACCGGCTAACGTTATCTTGTTTGTATATTTATAAAATTCTCTACGTTTGTAAGGTCTTATTTTATTTTATTTTCCCACTTGATATTAACATCTGGACATGATATTTTGAATGATTTCTTTCGGTAGTAACTTCAAAAATAAAAAAAAATTATTATTATGACAAGTTCATTGAAAAAAAGTATTTAAGTTACTCAAGTGTAAGCTTTAATATATATTTGAAGAAAAATAACAAAGGGAGTAGGTAGAAAATTAATTCTTTAATTTTTATGAAAAACCTTGCTAAAAATAGCGAGAAAGATTATTAATTCATTCAATCATAGAGTTGAAGGAACACCAAACGTATAATTCATTCAACCAAAAAATCTAGATTATATGTATAATGGAGTTGATGGAACACCAAATTAAACACCTATGGTATTAAAAAATGAAATCCGTTACAAGTATAACTTGGATTTCCTCTATTTACATGCTTCCTAATTTACGTTTGATTTTTTAACAGTATGATTAATGTGTATAATTGCTTAAATTTTTGAATACTAAGCCGCTGTTTGTTTGTTAGTTGTTGTTTTTTATAAATGAAAAATCATTTGAAGTATTTTCACATCAGATGTATGATGTGACCCTACCCTAGAAGAAGCAATCGACGAAATCGTCTTATGAATAAACATTTTCAAGTGAAATTGGATTATAATTTTCTTGACAAAGAGAGTAATAGTAGTTCAATTTTAAGATAATAATATGTTGAGCTGATTAAAGTTTTAAAATTCCCTCCAATATAAGCTTAAACTCTCCTATAGAGGGCTGATCAGTGTGGAGGGAGGCAGCAGTACAAAGCCGCAAAGACCATTCACATCATATATATATATATATATATATATATATCCTCCAGACACGGCCTATATCATTTTGGGGGCAAAGGTAGATTTTAGAAGGTGCATGGAAGAGAGGTAGCTACAGGAGCTGGTATCCATTAAGATTGCAAAATGAACTACACAATCTTACGTACTGCTACTGCAACCGCATCATAAAAATTGGAAGTGGCAGCCATGTAAGTGATATGGCCAGGGAAACTCCACTTGCTTGGGAGGGTACCTCAATCTCAAAACAGAATAAGAATACTAATATAAAATTAAAAACAGAAAAAGGGGGGGAAGTTATGGTAACAAGTCACAACAGCTGCAAATATGATGAATCTTTAGTAGAAAGAAAGGCAAGTATTACTATAGAAAGCGAGCCAGAAAGTTGTAACAACATTACTTCGTGGCTTGAACAATAAAGAAAAGCCAGATTTTTGGTGAGCATCACAACAACATTGATGTCTTGGAATGGAGTAAAAAGAGTTTTTTTCCCTAGCTCACTACTAACTACAATACAACGTCTAGCATCAGAATCCAACCATTAGCAATTTTCCTCTCATTTTCAGTTTATCAAGGAACATGTTGATGAAATTGAGCACCAATCTTCCACCACCAACTTAGCCCTTCTGCCTGCAACCGGAGATTCTTCCACGTCACTGCCGGCACTTGCCTGCTGAACATCCACTTGATGCTTGAAGTTGCTGCAAAATCAATTTCACACTTATTAGGGATCAGCAAGAACAAAACTTGCACATCCAGCAAGGTGAAAATACAATTAAATTAATAATCAACTAACTTAAAAGACTGCAAGATTATCAGCAAATATACTTGTGTGCATGTATATGTTGACAATTACAATATAGTAGTACATTACAAGGGGGGGATTAAGGGGGTGCCGCCCACCATCTACAACTTATTCTAGATAAAAGAATGATGAAATCTGCACAGGAAAAGAGTCTACTGCCAAAGAACTAAAGACATTAAAAAAAGTATTCCACAATGTCTACAATTACGCACCCTCAAAGAACCCACAGACAAGGAGAATCATCTCTCGTAAAGCATGCTCTCTTTGGAGCTCAAATCCCCCTCCAATCACCCAAAAACTCCACTAAAGGCATCACCCACCTTAGCCCCCCGTAAGGAGAAAACAATAGACCACAAGAGGTGAACAAACTCACAATGAAGAAACAAATGATCAATCGCAATCCCTTTCTATACATGTAGCACCAATTAACCAAAAACTGAGACTCTCAAGTCAAAAACTGGGATTCTTGAGGCACCCCAACTCCAAATATTCTTCCACAGAAAGGTCGACTCGACCTCGATGAATTTTATAGTAAGATTTGACCAAAAACCTACTACTGTTAGGGTCTCTAAACGCAATGAATCCTCTCAATTGACTAACAGGCCCAATTCCCTCAAAAACAACAAAAGCTGTGACACTTCATACAACTCCCAGTCTTGGAAGTGTCAGTTTTTAAAAAAAGTTGTCTGCCAAGACAGATGTCCATCCTCTGAAGAAATAATATGCAACTATTGCATCACCATTGGACTGCAATAGAGAATAAATTTGGGAAACACACTCCCAAGGCCTCTGATATCAAACCCAAACATCTTCTCTCAGAACTAAATCCACCAGCCATCCCCAAGCACCATGGAGGAATATCTTAAAGACTCCTCCCATCCCCTAGTGATTCCTTTGAAAACCAACCCACCCGTGAAGTGATCATGTTTCTTTGGTAATCCAACCAACTCCTCCCATCCCCAAGTAATTCCTTCAACAAACCAACCTGTAAAGTAATCACATCTCTTTGGTAATCCAACCACATGTTCAACCCCAAATCTTGCTGCTGCCACCCTTATCTGAACTGAATCTGCAGGACAATTTTCATAGAAAAGCAAGAACTTCCCAAAACCTCTTACACCCAACCCACCATGATTCACCGAGACACATACATGACCCCAAGTAAGCAAATAATATTTTCCCCAGTCATGGTAAGCGTGCATAGAGAATATTTATGAAAATAATGACAAACTACTAAACAAATAGCTTATTCTTCCAAATGAAATCAGGTAGCAGTAAGACAAACTTGCACTACTACAGGGCACATACAACATGGCTCTGAATTAAGGGTGAAAATGTCAAGCCCGGAACTGGAGCAGGCCAACAAAAAACAGCTAAAATGATTATAAACTTGAAATGTTACCTTGGGAACCATGTCAAATGACTCAAATCTTAAATACTGTGTCAAGAACTAACATCACTGGTATCATTCTTAGAGTGAACACTCCTATTTTTTGAAAAAGAATCTACTCTAAGGCCATCTCCAACAGATGGACTATTTCATGGACTATTTTATAGTCCATATGACATCAGCAAATATCCTTTAGTCTTCTATCATTCCAGCAGATGGACTATCCTATGGACTATAATATAAAAATATAAAAATAATTAATAAATTCAACAAAATTTCAATCATCTTTCTATTTTTCTATTTAAATATTATTAAATTTATAGTCCATGGACTATCTAATTCCTAGATATAGTCTTTTGAGAATTTTAAATATAGTCATGGACTATATTTAGTCAATATGCTGGCTGGAGAGGAAAAATGAATCCTAGACTATATTTAGTCTAGGATGTCATTGCTGGAGATGCTCATATAGCCTTTCTCAATGGTGTTGAAAGATATCTATGATGTGAGACTCTACACTAAAGGATGATGAAAGATACTCAGAACCAATATGACTATACAAGATGTTTGACAGCGGACTTTACAAAAATGTGAACCATGAAAAATTAACAGTCCGTCTGCAGAGTAAAACTTCACACAATCACATAATATTCAATCGAGGTTTCAGCGCTAGACTTGAAGAGGCAAAGGTTAGTATCACAACTCCACACAGACTTAAGAAAACCATATCTAAATTTTTATGCAAGTTCTGACAGAAGACGTAAAGAAATTAACATGAATTGAGTACATAATATGATAGACATTCATCAAAACAAATAAGGAAAAAGTATCTGCCAATATATAAGATTTTCAACTAAACGAGTTTCAACTCGATGACGCTTTTATCCCCATTTATAAGATATTAAAACATCTATATATATGCATACCTTGTCTCTGAAAGATTTTATGACTGTTGTCAACAACTTGTCTCCTGCTATTTGTCTCACTCGCTGTATCAATTCATGCCGCGAGATTTTATTTTCCTAGAGAAGAAATAAGAAACAAGGTTAGAAAACAAAGTCAAAAAAAGGCACTCCATTTATTTAAAATTTCTAAGTACTTACTCTATTATCACGGTGATGCTTTGCAATCAAATTGACTGTATCAGGAGGTAAGAACTTTGAAAGTAGAGAAATTAGAGTTGGAAATGGCATCCAAGGTGAAGTTGGTTTCCTTATGGGAACCTGGATCCTTTGACAACCTGAACAACCAAAAACGCCAATGAAGCTTATACAGACTTATACAGAAACCTGACCAGTTTAAATTTTTTGGAATCAATTCAATCTATTTATCACTCACCTTTTGAGTAAGAAAGAGCTCTGAAACTGATAACAAATTCTGGCAAAATGTGAGTATTCATGTGAGTACTCCAAACAATATACTTCTTGGGAGATAGTAAGTTGTCAACTCCAGAATCGAATTCTTTGGAAATTGGATGATACTGTTCAGAACCAGGATGAACGAGTTCTATCCTCCCCAAGAGAACACGACAAAGTAAAAGATGGCTTAGCCCATTCTCATCTTTCATTGAAGATTGCACACTGCGAAACGAGAAATTTTAACTTTATCAGATATCTTACATCTCTTGCTAAGAGCTTAAAATGGTAGATTATGAAAAACGTTAATGAAAACATTCAAATGAAAATTATAAACAGAACTCGGCGGAAAACTTGATTACCTTTCAAAAGGAGAATCAACGGAGGAGAGATAAACACCGCGACCATAGGAGTGCTTGCTTTCAGCTTTATCACAATGACCAAAACCATGTGCAATAATCCTGTTAATCTCATCCTTGGAACCACCATACCAAGCATACTTTACATTTGCATCACCTCCGCACTCTCTCCCCATGGCTCTCTCAAATATACAAAACGACTGAAGCCGGGCTTGATTGGTAAAACCAGAAAAGGGATTCCTATAAATGGCCTCTACTTTGGTATTCGCTCCTAGATTGCCCAAACCCGAAATAAGCCTTCGACCAACTGTTTCATACAGTCTTTCTCCTTCATCCACCTTGATCAATCCATTATCAACCGATTGAATTTCTTCGTTGTTGGATCCAGAAATCCCACTTTCACAGTCAGAAACTGATGGGTCTTGATGATCATGATCAGTTCCTGAGGAAGAATTTTGCTCAATACCCGAATGCATAAAACGATTATCAAATTCTTGTATGCTCGTGTGTTTATCTGATGCTAAAATCTTAAACCCATTTACAATTCCATTAGTAGTTCCAATTGGAATTGAAGAAAACTGATTCTGCTCTGCGATATTCTCCATCACAGACTGAAGTATACAGATGAAGAAGCCTAAGGAGCAAGCTTGAATTCTATGTTATGTTAGACAATACTAAGCAATTCTCTGCATCTTAGTTCTACAAGCACCAAACGTAATCTAACCTAATACAAGCAAAATAAGAAAAGAACAATATTATAGAGGTTGAGCTACAAAAAAATCTGAGCACTAAATGACATTGGGAATCGAATTCTGATTCGAAGTATAAAAAAAGAAAATAGGGTAAGGGAAAGAAACTGTATTGCTTGTAGGGAAGCAGATTCTATAAAAAAGTATATTCACAGACAAATCTAATGAAGAGCGAATGGTAGAAGAATATGGAAAAAGAACAAAAAACGTGCACAAATCTAAATTGGATATAAATTGAAGATGAATCAAACCTAGCTGAGAAGCTGAAATTAGATCAGATAAAAGTAATGTACTCAACTTGAAAGTTCTGTAAGAAGAGTAGCTACAGAAGATATATATACAGCTGACTCTGGGTGATATTTTCTAGATAGACATGGAATTGGGTTACTTGAGTAAGAGGATTGAGGGAGGTGGCAGAAACCACCGCCTCGCCACTCGTTTTATTCCTTCCCTCTATACGTAATTATTATATATAAACATATCGGGGGGGTGGGGGCGGTGCGGCGCAAACTGTTTTATGGGCCGTCGGTTTTGACGCGGCAAGTTGGTGGATGGACACTTGGACAGTCGGTTTAATACATTGCTGGCTTTATTCACAACAGATTGGATGACTTAACCCCTCCTGTTTTACTTAAAAAATCCGTGTGATTTTCCAATATAACCAGGCTTTGCTATATACACTGATCCATACACTTATTCATACACTTATTTTTATAAAAAATAGTGGGACCCACCACTTATATGACGGGTACCAATATTTTTTACAAAAATTATTACATAAATTATTATAAAATATCATTATGCATAACATTTTTCATATAACCCACTCCAACTTGGTCCGGATCGTGAGTCACGGGATTGTGCATTTGCCTATGTGCTACGTACTTTATGTGTATTTGTTTGTTTGTGGTTCAATTTCAGACCTTATAATTTATTATTGTTATTATCATTTCTTATTTGTATTTGTAGACTTGTTCCATTGATCGTCTTTAAATAACTTTAATGAAAGGAATCACATTTTAATCCTCTTACAGAAAGAAATTTGATTAGATTTTCAATAAAATTATCACTTGAAGATTATGGTAGTAATTAACATAATAAATTAAAAATGAAATTCAATGATATATGCTATTTATATATTTTTATTGTCGCATGGGGTAAGGAAATTATTTTTCTAACTTTACATGTTTTATTTTGTCCTATATTAAAATACGCTGGATAAGATTAAACTATTTATAAGACTATCCACTATCAAAGATACCTTCAAAATCACAAGTGAATTGAGCTTATGACCTCTCGACACAATCACTCGACGTTTTAGATCCTAACAACATGACAGGTATAATTCAAAATATTCTTCTCATACCCGTCCGATAATATATACACAACTCCTGAATCCGACCTGACCCGACAAGATACACCTTGTACTCACCCTGTTTACCCAAATTCTTCCCTTTTCTACAAATTAAATTCTTTCAATATTTATGTTACTAACATCTTGTATTATACATGCTATAAATTTTGAATTAATAACTTGAATATATATATATATATTACAATGCTTACAAGGCTTACTTGTGGTGTTTCAGGCATCATGAATAAATCGCTTCCCCTCCCCTCCCGTGCTCTCCCCCTTCCCGACCCAACTTTATCGAGAAAAACTACTTTTTTTAGGAATAAAAAATACTAACGAGAAAATTATGATCTTCAGATTTGTTTTTGTAATATTTAGTTTTCCACATAATAATTTGGAAATATGTTTGATCACAAATTTTCATATCTTTCATTGAATTAATTTATATGTAAAGTATTTTCCTTTCTTTTTCTTTTTAATTACTTAATGACCTATTGTTAAACTTTCAAGTAGAAACATTGACACTTCAAATTTTCTTCTCGAGAGTAAGTTGGGGTAGGGTGGGGAGAAGAAAGTAGAAATAATGGAAAAATTGGAGGTTTCACATAATTAAAGCAAAATTGGGGAGCTTTTCACAATGAAGCAATTATAGTAACCAATTACACCCAAAATTTGCCTCAAAATCTGATACATGGAAATGCTCAGCAAAACTGTACAATTACAAAGATAAAGAGCCGCATCTGACCGGAGCAGTTCGGTGTCCCAAGCTGTGACAATTAAGAATTACTAAACCCAAGATCCCCATCCAGGAAACATTTGACACAGTCGATCAGGATCAATAGCGTCTTGTATAAGGTGTTGAACCTAGGAAACAAAATTCAGATAACCTTGTCGTGAAAGAAATAAACATAATTCAAATAGCACCTTCAATGTTTCAACCAAATAGCACCAGATCATAGTGTCTGTGTTTCGACCAAATAACCTTTCTTAAGACCATATTCCCCAAGCTAAAATGGAAGCATAACTTATACATGTAACCAAGATTCAAGTAGAGCAAAGCAAACTTATTAGAAGGCTGTGTTAGCAAATCAAATCTTAACCCCAATAATACCAAATTATAAAAAAGAAAATTTTGACGCAAAAGCTAAAATGTTTGGCCACAGTTCCAGTTGGTGATCAGGTGTAAGAAAAAGTCATCACAACTTCAAGAGGGTTTTGCCTATAATAAAAACTTAAAAGAGACCGAAAATAAAAGGATGTAGCTTCGCACTGTCCTGGGTTTAGCTATGCCAGAGGGACAATGTAAATGGAGGAACATGGTGTTACTGTAGCTAATGAACACAAGCTACCCATAATTTGATACAATTTCCAAAGAGTAGATTGCTTCAAAAATGAATATCTCCTCCCGTCATTTTTAATCTGGAAAAAGTTTTTGGGAAAATATGATACCATTACAATTTCCGTCGTAATAAAAAATCTATAAAACTAAAGCAATCCTGCAAGGATTGAAAACCTGACAAAGTCGCAGGTGAAAAGGTAGTTTCACGACCACCTTACCTTCTCTCTTAACATTTATGCACCAGATACAGCATGATTCTGCCAACAAGAAGAGAAAAAAGCGACACAGTTACAACTTCCTTTTTACTTTTTGTAATGCTATATACGTTGGTTGACTACACTAGAATTTTTCCTGAGATGCTAGTATTAAAACTTTATAAAGTAATCATTCAATTACAAGGAAGATGCATGCCAAAAACAAGACTTATATACCAAAGAAGAGGATGAAGCAAAGATAGTGAATTAGGTTAGGTTCCAAGTTCAAAAAATTGGTGGTGGTCCAAGAGAATCACCTGCCCATGCACACTTCTCATTTCACCTTCTTCATATCCATCTGGCTTTTGTTTAACACGCAAAAGGGCACAAATAGCATCCTTGTTCGCTTCATATTCATCTTGAGAGTCTTCCAAGCTCGTTTCCAGATCATCATAAGTTTCCTAATTAGCAGAAGTAAAGAACATTATATGCATGATGGAAGTACAGCTTTTGATATAACTTAAAAATATATACACGCAGATGAGAGATTAAGAAGCTAAATAATAGGAGTATGAGATGGAAGGGTGTATGTATAAAAGATCTGTCAGCCCATCAAGGCATGGGTATGTCTCCAGGCGTTAGATTTATTTGATAAATTAAAGAATATGATAAAATAATTAAACATTCATTTGTTCACAATACCCTTCTACACTTTCATAGTAAAATTCTCTTGCTGTAATATAGGGTGCTTCACAGAAGGTTTAGGAGATAGCTTATGTACAAGGTATTAGGGATGTACAAGGTCTACTGTTAACTCGCATTAGTAGGCATGCTTGATGGTATGTTCCCAGGCAGATATGTCAAACTTCGTCATGTACCCATACTGCAATACCAATAATATGCCCGACTCATATTTCATGCATTTAGAACAATTCAGATTGCATAGGAACGGATGTCAAATATCATTGCATGCCAAAATTCAGAAACATTTAAATATTTCTAAGGTTATAGAAATCACCATGAAAAGATACGTAATATGACACAACTTCATTGCAATTATACGATTAGACATTATATATAAAAGAAACCTAAAGGATGTTAGGAAATTTGAAAAACGACAAACTAAAAAAGAAGAGAGGTACTGAGAATTATATAGAGGTAGCACCCAAAGTCATATCTTTACAATTGGTTTTCTCCCAGCATGGGATCATGTTACTTTTATATAAATCTCGTACTGTTACTACATATGAAGCGTTGAGTCATTAACATGGACACAGGACACATATATGACACAAAACACATCAATACAAGAGGACCAAATTACAATTTTATCCAGGTATAATATATTGTCGTTCTTTTTGTGATAAATTCATCTTTGGGCAAAAATATAACGTACTCCATTTGGTGGTTAGCATTCAAATAAAGATTAATTCTTTTTTCTTAACAAATTAATATAACATCAAATAATGGTACTGTTACTAGTCACTCAACATTTTTTGATTTAAAAAGTTAAGTAAATGACTCCCTCTGTCCTTTGAAGGATGGCTTAAGTGCCAAAAAAGTTGTCTTCAACAAAATGGCTCAAGTACAAAAGTCAAAGCTATAAAGTGGGAAAAGACTATAGTACCTTGTACTGGTGTTATAATTATATGGGATCCACTACTATGGTACTAAATTTATGTACGGGTCATGTTGGAACTAACTTTATACTCTCACCCCTCTAATTTGAAATTCTTAATTTGCATGAAAATTGCACTCAAGACATCATTAAGAGGACCAAGGGGGTTAATTTATGGATCAAAATGATTATTAATCATCATCAAATATAAATAGTGAGTTTATATGTACTCTTTCCTTCCTGTACTTGTTACTCATCTTCTATTAGTTCTTAGATGATATGATATTTTATTTATTTGTTCTAACAATTAACTTTCTTGATATGCTAAAAAAAATATTATCTTAGTGTTTTGGGAGACAGGGAGTGCTTTGGCATTTTAGAGTAGGTTACGCCTTTGATGAGAACAATAGTCCCTTGACGTCAAGGACATGGACGAGTATGAGGAAAATGTCACATCCCACATGATGAGTCTTGAAGACTTTCCAGTGTGGGTTAGATTTTGATGGCAGTGCTGAAAGTGTTGATACTTCTAGATACAAAAGAAAATGTATATGCTATATAGAGCCATAGACATGTACGAAAGGCCCGACACGTGTTGAAGAGTTTCATGAAGTGTTGACGTTTAACAAGGATATGAACCTTATGGAAGTGTTTACTCTTGGGAAGTATATGTATGTGGGATTGGGTGTGGGTGTGGGTGTGTGTATATGGGGGGCGATTCATATCAAATACTTGCTAGGAACAAAAATTGGATAAACACCATCTTAGCCACACATTTTGACAAGTTATGAACGAGATTAATTAATACATCATACACGTCCGTCAGTCTAACTAGCGGACTAGTTAATCAAATTTTATGGACCCTTTTATCTCTCAATCACGAGAACAATGTCGCAGCAAGGGAAATCACTAAAAATATACCAAGCCGCTAGTCATTCCAGCGGACGAGACAACCACAAAATATGAACGACGTCGAATTATCTGTACAATTAGTTGTTAACCATCCGTCAAACAAACGATGTCGGATTATTTGTGGAAGTGTACCCCTTCAGATTGTAATCCAAGCTGTATATTAGTTTCTGTAAAACTCGACATAAATATTAAGAGTATGGTGACAAGATGAATGATGCTGATTTGTATCAAGATGAATGATGCCGATGTTCATACTTCATCCATTGGGATGTACTGTTTGCAATAAGACTTGAATCATCTCTTTGATTTTCTCATCACAGAAATGAATTTCTTTGTGTGGTCGTATAGTATTTGTCCATATTAATCATCTTCTGATTGTGCTTTGGTGGATTGGACATGATTTAATTAAAAAAAATTAAATGCCAATATATGTGCACAAGAATCATATGAATGAAGTGTGTTTTTTGGATAATTGCAGTATATATGGTAATTTTTATGGTTCAGAATTGGTCTGAAACCTCTCCAACAGGTTTGATGGTTTGTGGTTAACGTGGAGTGTGTTGCATGTTTGATGGTTTATGGTTAACGTGGAGTATATTATGCAACCAAGGAGCAGGATGGTTTGTGGTTAACGTGGAGTATATTATGCAACAAAGGAGGATGATAGCAGGATGGTCTTTGTATTTTATGGCTGTCTCGTCCGCTAGAATGACTAGCGGATTGGTATATTCTTTAGTGATTTCCCTTGCTGCGACATCGTTCTCATGATTGAGGGATAAGAGGGTCCATGAAATTTGATTAACCAATCCATTAGTTGGACTGGCGGACGTGTATGATGTATTAATTAATCACGTCCGCAGCTTGTTAAAATGTGTGGCTAAGATGGTGTTTGCCCAATTTTTGTCCATAGCAAGTATTTGCTATGGATCCCCCCCCCCCCCCCCCCCCCCTATATGTATATATATTCTTCCTGCCAACATAATGACTTCGAAAGCTTTTGTCTGCAGGTGCTTGTAATTAACTCTAATAGGACCTTTCTTACGCTTCATAGTCTTTATCTTTTTCTTTCCAGAGAGGAAAATTAATTAGATCATATGATGTTTACAAACATAACAGAAAAGAAGGTGAAGTTCCAAAATTACCTTTTGACGTTGCAAAGCCTTTAGAGGAGACAGAAGCCAGCTTATATAAAGGGTCATGAATAAAAACCTGCAGAAAATTAGCATTGGATATGAAATAACTGAAAGATAATAAACTTTCTCAATATTAAAATGTTACATGTTAAGTCTGATCATACTTCAATGATGGTCAGTAGTGCTTACGGACAGTTTCCTCACAACATCTTCTGAATACCCCTTCCGCTCCAGTTACTCCCATACCATCTATATCCCTTGTCAGCCTGAATGGAACCTACATCCCATTAAACACATTGTAAATCTTATAAAGCTATGACCGAAAGAAGCAGGATGATTGACAGCATAAAGTGAAAGGAATAAGGAATTCAAGGGAGAAAAAGGCACACCCGCTCAGGTGTTTTAAGCATCAACCCCTGCTCAAGGCAATACCAAGATCAATGTGAACAACTTCTGCAGTCGCTTGATCAATTAGGATATTCATGGAGTATCGATCTCCAAGCCCAACAATGTAACCCACCTGATTCGAATGAAAGGCTCAAGTACACAGTCAACTTGTTCAAAATCATTCTCATCTCCAATCAATAGTAAAAAAGCAAAAAAAAAGAAAAAAGAGAGGCTTCCCAAGAGAATCCATGAGAATGTTTGTATTCCACATATAATAGATGGAGGACTGTCATTTATGTCACAAAGATTAAGCTCACCATTGAACTAGCTGCCACACTTCGTGTGTAAGCAAGCCTTTTTTCAAACCAAACAGGCGGATGTAAGAATCTCTCCAAGAAAAAGTAACGCATGAAAGGCCTGCGGAACAGCAGTTGAAGATCAACTGAGCTTAAACTAGAAAAGACCAAGTAGCACATACATTGGAGGAAAAGCTATAAACCTGAAATTAGCGCAGACTTCCTGAAAGACCTTCCTCTTGTTTCCTGTGCAGAGAGAACATTGGAAAAAATATACTTCCAAGTAAATGATAGATAAATTAAGATCTTCATCTTAAATTTGTCGGTCTAAATCTAGTAATCTAATTTAGGTAAGTCAGACCTGGAAATTGAAAACTTTTACTGGAGTACCTCTATCAAGAGAGTGCCCTCAGATGCAAAGTTACTAGTTCTCCTTTTAGGTGGAACTTTGAACCATTTGTCGACACAATCCAGTCACTAGTCTAACACAACTGAGAATGCATCATGCAAGACCATGTTCCCAATTTTAACATTACAATTGACACACTATATGTTCTTATATCCTTTTAGCTGGATATAATGATTGAGGAAATCAAAATTTGATGTAATAATATAGAGCTTTGGGGACAAAATGTGCCATAGAAAAATACAAATGCAGTTATGAGCTCCGCTATTTGGTATCCTAACATAATAAATTCATGTTAGACATGGTTGACATTGTGAGCTTCAGAACAGACAACCAAAACTTTGATACTTAGAAGCTCTTGGCGTAAGGCAATTCGTCAGATCAAATTGTAACAACAAAAATTAGCAATTTTAGTAAAAGAGAAAAATATGGCATTTGCCATGGTCATGTGCTGCCAACATTTGACAAATGTCCAGCCTCCTACACCATAGCGCCCATGAGCACCTCCACTATGCATCCTGCTATCACAAAATTCAGACATTTGCAACATATAAAATTAACTTCTACAGGATTGCATGACATGGAATTTGACTGACCTTCCAATTAGATATTCCCCCAAGGGTATAGTGCCATTTACCCATTCAAGAACTCCAGCACTTGGCGTAAAAGGAACAACCTGTTTTAAAGACGGTACAATTACAAATTAAATCCTTCCTGTTTGAGATGAGAAGGTAGAAAGCGTTTCAGAGCACAAATATGTTTCAGTAAGGAACATCCATAAGGTTGAACGTGCAGTCAATAGTCAAATCTGTCATCCGTTTTTCTTTTGTGACTGAAAATCCGCATTTGACTTTTCAATATGAAAGTGAGGGAATTTTTTTAGGCCTTGTGTGTTTTGAGATGCTATACAATCACAGTAATCCAACCCTAAGCGAAAAAAATTTCATCTAAGTTTTTGTATCCTTTTTGGTGATATGGCCAAGTAATAAGGCAGGGGGGGACTACAAATCCATTTCCCCCCAATTCAAATTTGGGTGGTTCCGCTGATATATAACTCACTGAATTGTTCTACAGCAAAAGCAACATAAACAGACTGTGCATTCAGTATAGAGGTTTTCTAATAAAATGTAAATCTTTGAGTCTACTTGATTTGCAAGATTTTATTACATTGTATTGTATTTTATTTAAACAAGGGAAAAAATAAATGTCAAATCAAATGTGTCAAACATATTTCAACCACTAATACACAATCATAAGCATAACTTACAAACTATACACCCAAACATGAAACTGAAAAATTGAGGTAAAGGAGGGGAGGGAATAGAATAAGAATAATAGTATTTCCAAATGTAAAAAATAAAATAAAAATGTTAAGAGGAACACAAAGAAGGGGTGCTCTCATTTCACAAGCCTAAATAAAGAATCACAAGTTTACTACATTAGAGAAGATACCTTGTATATACGTATCCCTAACCTCCGTACCCACATATCTCGATGGTTTTGTAAAATGTGTTAACTAATCCAAAATATTGTTCCATTACCTGCATATAATTTACCAGGTTTTTCACCAATGTAAAAAGAAAATGATAAAGGGACTTCTAATGATCCTAGCAAGACTATGAACATATAACCCTTATAGCTGAAAAAAAATAATTATAAATGAAAACTTGTGAATGACTTCACCATTGAAGACATTACGGAATGTCTACTTGATGAATTATAAAGGAACAAGCATTCTTCAATGTATAACAATTTCTTTGTAAAATATCAACAGAAATTTCACCTCGAAACATATATTAAGTATCCTGAAAAACCTAAGCAAAATATGTCCTATTATTTATAGTTTATAAGATGGACAATATTTGCATTGCCCTTTAGAACCGTTAGTGGATAAGATGTAGTGATGTAGATGTATGAGGTATGATTTCAAGAATTAAAAAGCCACAATTATTGTACTTTCTACTCATATCCCTAAAATGCATTCTTTTTTTTCTATCCTTGAAGCATTGTTCTCACGTATCTTTAGTCCCCCTCGCCCCCAAAAAACCAACAAAACATGTAATAAAATAACATTTGAATACTTATTGTAATAATTAAGATCCGACTTCCGTTCTTTTCCACTACATACCACTTCTTGGCTTAATTTAAGTCATTCTACATCCTCTGGAACCATATGTACATGTGTGTCGTAATGTGGGGGTGGGGTGCATTCACTAATGCTATGGTATAAGCCTAAGCTTCATATGGTTGTCAATCGCTGAACCATTCTAACAACTGCAGGAATATGGTAAACCACAGTAGTCTTTTCTTAATGACAAATGATGCCTTCACTTGTTTCATGATTAGCACATAAACATCTTGCTGAACTGATCAAAGAGTTCGTCAAGGATTTCAATTTTTCTTGTTCTTGTAAAATCATTACTTAGTATAAGGTCTTCAAACTTGTGTATGCATAGGTTGAGCTTAAATTGTCTAGCTTATCTCAATTTGCAAACAACTGGTGCCACCAGAATACAAAGATTTCAGGTGTCAGTAATTTTACCATTGATTGGGTAAGGTCATCCTGTTAGCAGTGCCCCCACATTGTTCAGGAAAAAACTTGTACACAAACATTGAAGAAGACTATACTTGTGATAAATCACAGAGCATCAATGAAGAGGAAATCCAGCCGCATTACTCTCTCCAGTGGATTATGCAACTAAAACTATTTGAGATGCCACAAAGCAATTTAAAATTGTAAAAGGGACTAACGTAATGGAAATTGGAATGAACTGACATGTCAAGGTTGCATACAGATCAGCAATCTGTTTCAGATTCTTAACTAAGAAATGTAACGGAAAAGAACATTTCCTTGGTGCGACACATTTGTTCAGGCCTCCCTAGATTATAAGAAATCAATTGCTATCCCACAAACATACTTTTAGAATGGAATGCAATTCTGTAACTCCAAAAAGATTGAACAGAATGCAGTTATAAAAGCAGCTCCCGGTACTTTTACTAATTGGATCTAATGCATTAGACTATGTGTATGTGGCTTAATGCATGCAATGAAGAATCATAATTCATAAGCAGGCAATCTTATAAGATAAAAACTAATGGCAGGTTTTTCCTCAGATCCACTATTTTTATGTTAGATAAATGCACTAAGAAAAGGGCCCAAAGATTCTCTTAATGTATATTTATATCTAATTACAAAACAAAATTTCATTTTGCTCAACAATTTACCAAAATATAGTGAAAAATCAGATATGCACACTTGAAGGGGATGTTTTTCATTTTAAAACGTTAACCATACCAGCTCCTATAAAATAGTTAACCAACTCAATAGTTCTAATTAAATTTGGGTTGACCCATCGTTTATAACTTGTATTGTCAGACATAATGCTATAATTACTTTATATGTTTCTTTTTCCTAAAAAAAGAATCTCATTTGTTAAAAAATAATAAAATTACTTCATCAAAAGAATTCACTCTTTAGTGATAATAAAATAAAATAATACAATATTCTTAAAATAACACACAAATCAAATAAAAAAACAAAAGTAGTACATTAAGTGCTTGTAGCTAGAGAAAATTGTAGACAGATTTCAAAATTATATATATTTTTTTATTTTTATTGGGTAAATGTAGTGTGATATCACTTGTTGATAAACTAAACCTCATGGGCCCATACTCAAGATTGGGCTGGGTTGAATAACATAAGGAAAGGTAGTAGTGTCTTCACTTAATTACAATACACTATTTGTAGATATACGAAATTAAACCAGATACCTCACTTGAGGTGAAAGATAAATTTGATGAACTCTCTTCTGAAGCCGGTGGCGGCAACACTGAAGAGAGGCCCTGTAAACTCCCTTAAGGTGAAGGTAGATGTACGTAAGACTTCATATGGAAGAAGTTTGGGAAAATGTGTCAATATAATGAAAATGACGAGCACGGAATTGGAACATATTATTTCTTCAACTGAGCTAGACTGCATATAAACCAAAAAAAAAAACCAGTGTCTATAATTTAAAGCATCATACCTCAAAGTCCACAAAAGACCATCATAAGCATGCTCCTTAGTTGCATCAGTTATAATTCTGAAACAAATCCCATGGTCCCAAAGTTAAAATAAGTCCGCAACTGAAGGTCAAACAAACTATTTGCTTTATTAGGTGTAGCAACATCTTTGCTTCATTAGGTGTAACAATTTTATCTTCTCTTTTTTATATAGTTAACAGTTTTATCTTTTTAATTGTGCAAACTTTGGTGAGCCAACTGCTGACATGTGCCATTTTAAACTTTTTTTTTATAAGAAACAGAAAGCATGTGCATAATTTCTTTAGATTATATTATATGACATGAAACACAGTACGTACACCAAATGCGTCAATGACACATTAAAATCTATCTAAGCAGAAGCATTGAACCAATTGATGATATCTAATTATATGTAATACAGGCCCAAGAATGGCATTCCATTTATCTCCTGCATTTGGGCCGTAAGACAGATAGTATACATGCATTCCATTGAAGATTGAATGGATAGAAGCACAATAGTTCAGTTAAAAAATTACCATAATCATTTTCCTTTCATGAGTCCATCTTTTAGTTGGACTGCAGCATGCTCCCTCTTGACTCTTTTTTCAACTACTGGTGCTTTTGATGTACTAACACATGCCTGGAAAAGTAATTATCCTTGAAAGTTCTGTGTATTTAACAGTCAAAAATGATTGCAGAAAAGGGATCTAACCAGTTGGGTATCTAAGTTAGCTAGTTATAACGTCTTATCTATAGTTATTATTTTTTTAGAAAAAATCCAATGTTATGGATGCAAAGAGCCATGAAAAAAATCCAAAAGCATGTAAATTCTCATTTGACTAGGTGATTTATGTCGAGGATTTTATAATAGGAAAAATATGAACAGTTGAAAAACAAACTTATTTTAGACAATTGCAATAATGCTCCACAACCTCAAAACAATCAAAGTTTTACATAATCTTATATTTTTGCATGCTCCTTCTAACAATACAGTTAGATTTTTCTAAAAGATCTAGATAAAAAAAATTGAGGGTAAGGTATCGAATATAGACACCCGGCCAGGTAGCTCCCACAGACCCTAAATGATACATAAACATTTTCTCTTCAGTAAAAGGAAATCTTGCAAATGCATATTCCACTTGCATTAAAATTTGAATAAGTGAGATAATTACATCTTTAAAAGTTAAAATATACACTATACAGAGATCGATGCAGCCTCTTAGTATAAAACGTTTGAGCTGAGCACTAATGTTGCCAACTCAACAACTAGACGAAAAGTTAAGCTAGAGAACAAGCTGCTAATAGGTGAAATGCAAGAGAACTAAGGAAAAAAAATAGCCAGTAATAACAGAAAGTTGATATAGAGACAACCTTTATTCTTCCAGAGAATGCGAATATCAAAAAACATCACCTCCAAGCCAGCTACATTAGCTTATATATATAACCGCCGGAGAGTACAAATAAGATCTGACTTCAAGTTGTTCTAATTTATGCCCTACATTTATATATATGCAGGATCCTTACTTAACTAGACTATAGTAACTTAGGGGCTGTTTGTTAGTGGTTGAATGGGGTCTGAATCTGAATCGGTAAGTGGCTGAATGGTTAAGTGCGTTTGTTTCGTCTGAATGGCTGAATCGGTCAGATGGCGCGGCTGAATGGTTAAGGTCAGAATTTGTGGCTGAATGAGCTGAATGGAGAAAAAAAAATTAAAAAAAATTAAAAAAAAAAAAAAAAAAAAATTATATTATGTAATATTAAATAAATTTACAACAACTTTGAATTTTTTCAGAGGGGTAAAATATTAAAAATATGTCATTCAGATCTTTCAGATATGTTAATTATCAAACAACTTTTTTCATTCAGATTCAAATTCAGATTCAGATTCAGATTCAGATTCAGCTCATTCAATTTTTATCAAACACCCCCTTAGTCAGTATCCATAAGACTACTTAAAAAAAGACTGTACACTATGCAACAGCACTCTATGAATAACATAGACCCTCTAAAATTTATGCTCCGCTTGAGGCTCTTTTAGGCTGTCTTGCAAGGTTCAAGTCCTTTTGAAACTTGCTGATCACTTATTTACAGCATCACATCCCATAATCCACAATAGAGCTTTGCAAAAGAAAATCTAGAGAGGAAACTCATTTATGAAATATTTTAAACATTACAAACTCCATTTACCAGATTCACCTCAATTGTAATTCCACTACAATGTGTAAGTGAAGAAAAACAACTGAATTGCATATAATATATTTCCAAATTACCCGATAAATGATGAGAGGTGCAAGCTCCACCAAACCACGCTGTGAGGTTGTCAAATTTCCATATTTTTATCCCTGGCAGTGCCACTACTGGATACAAGTGTATATAAGTGACTTTTAAGTGAACCTTTCAGATTTAACTAGACATGAATGTATGCTGGAATCAAAAACTCACCGGAGCACAGCGGTGCTAGAAGTATGAATTTGATCTAGCTCTTTGCCTATTACATCCAGGAGATATTCTAATAAACCACTCCCATCAGCTGCACCCCTTATCAAATTTAGTTGTATTGCGTACAAAATAAGAGAATCCCACCACAGAAAAATAAATTTAAGAGTACGTAATAATTTCAAATGCATACTTATTGCTTAAACAACGTTTACACCCCAATCTTGTACTGTTGACCAACAATGGAAAACAAATTGCCGCACAGCGTAATGGATTTCCAAAGACTGACAACCCAAGTTCAGACCATCCTTTAGCAAGTATGTGTTGATACAGTCAATTAAATTACGTGAAATCTTTCTGTCCTTCCTGTATATGATGGGGAAAGATAATGTATGATATTATCATCAACAACTTCAAGAACATAATTTCGATATCACAAGTCAAAAAGCAGGTATAAACCATAAAGCCAAGCAAGGACAGATCATCTATGCTTTTACCTCACATATGAAAAAATCCCAACAAAACACTTGACAACATCTCCTTGAAGATTATCAGGAAAAAATCCAGGAGGATTTTCAAGTAACGATTGGAGTGTTTGGATGCAGCGAAAGATTTCCTCTGTTGTATTTGATTGAACACTATCATCACTGCTCAAGCTTGTTTCCACCTTTTCCATGTATAGAAGCACCAGACCTTGGCAAATCAATATGAAAATAATTACAAAAATTATCAGAAACATGATAAAATTGTTGAACATCGATAAACATATGGGACAGGAGGTGCTATATCACAAAAGGAAACTCGCTGCCATAGACTCGCTTCCTCATGCAAAATTTGTAATGCCTTAATGCCAAAAGATGACGGAGAATAGTCCCATACTACGACTGAAAGCTCGGGACATCCTTTAAGATATCCCAAATGTGATTAAAAAGCAGTTTGGCCACAGATAAAAGTAATAAGCTCTTATCTGCCACCAAAAGGACCATATATAATAATGAGATCATTCGATTCAAAAATTGATTAATAAACTCCTTGGTTATCAGACAACGAGAAAATTTATATAATTATTAACTTGTATAGTTTCCAGCCACTCTGGGAAGAAATATATTTTCAATTCCTACATTATATGCTGTTTTGGAATTCTTCAATTCACTCCGAGTGAATCTAATTTTTGTTTTCAGTTATGAAGAGCTCAACTCCTCCTCCCTGGTGCTGCAAGGGGGATTGTTGCCTTGGAAAAGTTTTTAGAGGGTTGGGGCACCTATCAAGGTGCCTTTGTTCTCCTGCATGGTGGTGATGGCCGCAATCCTAACCCCAAAGTAATCTTTAGAAAAGGAGGAATGGCTTGTGATTAGGTGTGCCATGTGTTGTCACAACTCGCAAGGAGAGACGATTGACCACTTACTTCTACAGCGTGAGGCCAGGACGAGTTTGTGAACCGTAGTGTGTTCATAGTGTGACATCCCTTGGCGATACCGAGGTTGGTTAGCAATATGCTGCAGACATTGAGTGGGGTCGAGGTTTGCAAGGATAGGAGAAGGAGGCGGTACTTGGTGCCTGACAACATTTATGGACGATTTGGAATGAGCGAAACCACTTCCCCATATCAGGTTTATTTTCCTTTTAGACTTCTGTTCTTTTGGCTTCATGAGGCGTGTTTGGGTTCAATTATGCGTTTTGTGGATTTGGGGGAGAATTTGCATTAGGCTATTTATAGGTATATTTTTGGGAAGAGCTCTTTGTATAGACAAGAGTTGGCGTTTTAGGGCATAGGTGTGGCTTTTATTTTCCCTATGCTTTTGTATGTTGCATGAGTACTTGGATTCGTGGCTTATTACGAGTTTCGACACTTTTAATGAATATTTACTTATCAGAAAATAAAAAATAAGCGACTTCAGGAGTAGGTAACATGAGTCATTTTCCAACATTTTATCAGATGGATAAAAATACAAATACAGTTGGGTGAATACTTATAGATCCATCCCCCGGAGGAACTAGACATGATATTTTTTATCATCAGGCTCGAGCAAGAGACAAAAATGTAACTTAGCTGCCTCTGCTGTTGAGTGGATATTGATGCATATGTCTTTTGAGTTTTGCCCAATTACTTCAGGCTGGAAGATTGAACTTTGTTTTATCAACTTTGCCTACCATTTGCAGTGTTCTGTAAACGATGAACAATTGCAAGAATGATAAGATTATACTTCTTCTTGATCTAGAGAATGATATACTAAACCGGAGATTATGTTAGAAAAATAATTTAATAGAAAATTTTAAATATTACACACACTATTTTGGGCGTGTATATATATATATATATATATATATATATATATATAAATATGTACGTATTAATTATGTTACAAGTCTTTTAGATCTTGGTTCGAAAACTTCCCGCTTAGATAATTAAAAAATCTGAAGACTCAAAGCCCATCAGAATTTAACACACCAACTTTATAAACTTAAGCCGATTGGCCTTAGGCGGGCTTATTCTAATTCTCTATCGAACTTCAAAAGAAGCAATGCCGATTGTTGAAAGCCAACCCAAATCACAAATGGAAAACATTATACACTTAAATAGTTAATATACTCGCTCCTAGATTTTGACTTTGCAAGGAATTGAAATTGTATATTCAAAATTAAAATAAATTTATATTTAAAATTTGAAAGTAATAAATTTGTAGAAGAAATTCATAATTATAGTTGTTTGTAGAATAACCAAATAAATTTAAGTTGAACTTAAAAATTGAAATGTATCTCTATATTTAAAGCAAATGGTGTAATTTAAATTTAAGTTGAACTTAAAAAGATAATGGGAGTAATTTTATATGCAATTTTTTCGATCCAAGGAGAAAGGCTAAAGAAGGATAATCGAGTCTCAAATATGCATGTCATAATTGCTTAAAACACGCTGTGATATTGGTCAATATGTATATATTTAAATATAAAAATAAAAGTAAATATCGTAACATAAAAGAAATGGTTATATAGCAATTAAGCCATATTAGTCTTGAAAGAGACAGACAAGTCTTGATCAAAAAGAAATAAATGGATGGGAGATGATACCAGCAACGCAAGAGTAGTCGGCAAATTATGATTATGATTATGATTATTATATAGAGAGGGTTTAATTAAAATATGGTGGGAATATGAGATTCTCTCCACCGCCACTCTAGATTTGTTCAATTCTATATATAGAATTGACTCCTTTTGAGTTTTGATTTGAGAGGGAAAGAGAAACATTAAGATTTACTAGTATTTGTTTGCTATCTAGCTAGCTTGGGCCGCAGTCGCCGCTGGAGTTGTCCCGCATGCGCATGGACTACTGAATTTATATGGTGACGTTTACATACTAGACTTAACTCTCAGTTGTATGCAGACAACGAAATTCACATGTCTAATGCCCTACCCAAAGACAAAAACAACAACTTGCATGCCTCATTCCTAAAATGAGAATGCACTTATTTATTACGACATTCCAAAATAAAAATGTATTTTGATATTTATCAAATTTTATTAAAATTAAGTTGTAACTAATTTTATTTTCTTTTTGGAATTTATATATATAAGCATGCATTTTCTTTTTGGAATTTATATATATGAACAATTGAGAATATATAAGAAGGGTGGTTAGTCTAGTTGAGCCAACATTTCTCAGGAGCTAACTAGTTGTAATCTAAAGATTAATTTTGTGCGGTGGGATGTGTGTAAATGCTGAAATTTATAATAGAGTATAGTGGCGTTACATGTGGACAATCAAATTAACATGAAATAAAAGGTAGTAAGAACCTACCCCAACAAGATAGCTGGCTAGTAGTTAATTTTATTATTCGGCCTTTCCTAGTTCACATCAAATAAAACTCATGACGCCATCATTAGATCAAATCGACAGCAGCATAATTGGAAACTTTTTAGAGCCAAA
Source organism: Hedera helix (assembly GCA_947179155.2). NCBI lineage: Eukaryota > Viridiplantae > Streptophyta > Magnoliopsida > Apiales > Araliaceae > Hedera > Hedera helix. The sequence goes on from OX359270.1 coordinate 46,773,006, forward strand.
ACAATTGAATATATATGGGTACATATTCGTAGTAACCGATTATTAAAATACTGTTACAGTAATTAATATAAAAGATAATTTATTTATAAAATTTACTTGTTATAATAATTTGTTACGATAGAAATAAAAAATCGATTATTGATCAGCAATCGATTATTATGAATTAGTTTTTTACATATATATGAATATACTATTTATGACAATCGGTTGTTGATTACTGTTTTGATAACGAATGCAGAAACATTTTTGGTTATGCATTGATTATGCCGTTAACTCTTATTGCGACATGATCTTGTTATTGAAATTGACTTTACCGTAATAAAGGATAACGACAAAAGCTAAAAATTAATTATTATAAATAATATATATATATATATATATATATATATATATATATATATATATATATATATATATATAGGTAACTATTTGTGATAACCAATTTTTAAATTACTATTTCGATAATTAATACAAAAATATTTATTATTATAAATTGACTATATCGCTATCTTTTATTATGATAGGAGTTTTGTTATTAAAATTGGCGTTGCCGCAATAAAGGTAACAACAGAAGTAAAAAATTAATTGTTGGCCAGGGATTATTATGATAATTTTTCTATATATATAGGGTTTTCTTAATATGTGTCTTAAGGGCACATGTTAAACGCGTAAAATAAAAGATGAGATCAATTAAATATTATTTATTTATGTATTTATATTGAATTCAATGTATAAAAAAGTAATATATTAATGGACTTCATGTATTGAATTCAATATAAATATATAAATAAATAATATTTAATAAATTCTATTTTTTATTTTTCATATTTAACATGTATTCTTAATATACATATTAAGAGTACCCATTTATGGGTCCTCTTAGCATGTGCCCTTAAGGGCACATGCTAAGTGCGGAAAACAAGGGTAAATTTTATTTGTTTATATATTTGCACGAAATTCAATACATGAAGTTCATTAGTATATTATTTTTTAATATATTAAATTCAGTATAAATACATAAATAAATATTATTATACATTATTTTCAGCACTTAGAATGTACCTTTAGAGCACATTCTAAGAAAATCCCCCATTTATATATGGATTTTCTTAGTGTGTGCCCTTAGGGCACACACTAAGCGCGGAAAACGATGTATAATATTATTTGTTTATGTAGACGCACTGAATTCAATGTTTAAAAAAATAATATACTACTGGACCCCATGTATTGAATTCAGTGCAACTATATAAAGAAATAATTTTTAATGGGTCCCATCTCTTATTTTCCGCGCTTAGTGTGTGTCCTTAGGGCACACATTAAGCGGACCCTTTATATATATATATGCTCGGTCCCAAAGGAGAATTATTTGCATCATTGTTATGCAATGAAATTCGTACAGGGAGACAAATAGAGCAAATAAAATCAATTTGACTGCACAAGTTCCGAGGAGGCCTAGTTTGACGGCCACCACATCATGATGACGGTATATATGAGATGGACCACATCATCCTTATTCTAAACCGTCGATCATTTAATTTCCTAGCCCACACAACTTGAAATTTAAACCGGCATGCACTGTTTTGGTGGTGTTCGGTTATGGGTTTAACATGAATCACCCATGATATTTTGAATCATGTACTTGACATGATGGAAGATGCATTACTTAATTATGCTAAATTTGAAGTGAGGTAATGAAACGAAGAAATAAATGTAATAAAAAATAATATATTAAATAATTATTTTAAAAGATAAATTATTTTAATAGAATAAAATTTTATTTTATTTAATTTATTTAATTTTTATTTCATATAAGAGATAGTAAAATAAAATTTATTTTAATAAAATAGTATGATAATTTTACTATTATATTACACCACTCATTATATTTAAAATACCTTAAAATTATTTAATTCTTTTTTTTATTTCATTCCTTTAATTCAAACACAATATTTAATAAAATAGAGTTAAAAATAATAGTTCATCTTCAAATGAAATTCTCTCTTTTTTTAAGCCATAAATACTGCATATATAGATGGCACCACAATACCTAAAACATATGAAGACAGTTAAAATTATATATACTACGTCGGACCCACGAAAATGTTTATTTCATACTATTTACAAAAATTTAAAATTTGAAATTGAAGTGACCTGATTTGATTTTAGTCTATATAATCATAAATATTACAAACTCAAAAAAACAACAATACATAAAAAATTTGTTGTTTTTAAAATCTAAATAACTCGCAGCAATTTTAAAATTTAACAACGAATTAAGTTCAAAAAATTAAAATGCAAATCTTTTTGCAAAACTGATGGAGTAATTTATAGGGCTTATGGATATTTATGATCAAATTAAGGTATCCATCGATCGATCCTCAGGTTCAATGACGTGTGGACCAACATCCCGTGGTCCACAAAACACGTTGGAATGCAAGCATGAATAGTCATGACAATCTACTACTATTTTGGTGAATGATTAGTAGTGGTGGTATGCAAGCATGGTTCTCTTTTCTGGTCTCTCATGTAATGACAGCCTTGTCTGAGAAGAAAAGAAGCATATATATATATATATATATATATATATATATATATATATATAACATGTATGAAGTACTAGAACTAATGATCCCCGTTACAAAATTTTAGGAAAAAATTAGCTTTAGAGTGGCCAACCGGCCAGCTTGTAGTTTGCATGATAAAAGGTAAGTATATATACTACATAAACATATAGTAATAATAAAGCAGAATGTGTGAAGATCAAGATTTTCCGCACTTGTAAAGAGTTTATAATTCTTTTCTAAAGTGAGAGTAGGCTGAATATATAGCTTTAATTGCTAACTTTATAATTTGTATGTATGGAAAGGAGGGAAGAGAAGTTTAAATTTGGATGAAGTTTTCAACTTCAAAGTTCTGCTTCCAATTAGCTTAACTTAATAAATAGTATAACCATGATCATTTAAAATTAATAATCAATTAGATATATATACAGACTGATGAGGATTGGCTAACTTTTTCATGAAAACATGCATGCTAATAGGAAGATTATGTAGTACGTATGTCTATTTTATCTCTGTTAGTATATACATAAATACATACTAGTGCACATATAAGTATTAATAGTTGAGTTGTGTAGATTTATTATAACATTATATTGTATAGGATTATTTTTTTTTTTACATGTTTTATACAAATAATCGATCTGATCAACCCCTTGTAATACGAATGAGTGTGACCATATAATGTGTTATTGGTCCTGATTAACTTAGGGGCCGGGAAAAGAACTTTTGAAGTATAGTCCAAAGTTCTATACTTGCTACTTTTGTACTTGAACGAAGATGGAGTTGTGTGTTTCACAAGATATATATATCATCGTCCCAATTACTGCAGCCAAAAGTGCAAACTCCCCGTACATTATTGTGTTACCTCAGACTATACCAGTAAATCAAAAACCACGTACTAGCTAGATCATTGCAAATTACGTACTGTCTATAGTTTTTGGATATATAGCTCCCACAAAAAAAAAGTTTGTTCAAATAAAATATGTGGATTTTTTATTTATAAAAAATACTATTTAATAAAAGTATAATTTCGGATTTTAGAAAAAAATCCGTTTTAATTAAGACTTAATTAGTTATGACAAAAAAGATAGATTAGAATGAAAATCTAAAGTTCTAGAGAGAGGGGGTTGTGGTGAGCAGGTGACACGATGGAAGGGGGAATTTATCCCTTGCTTGTGAGCGGCGACCTGCTGGGTCCATGTTTCGTCGGCCCTACAAACGGAGTGCTCTTTCGCGTTTGTGTCATTGTATTGTTTTCTTTATCGAGTAGCTCAAATATTCTCTCTCCTGTCGCGCCTGACATGACACCTGAATAAGACGACGCCGTCCAAAATCTAACTGGTTAATAATCTAACGGCGCAGATTTGTCCCAAACTCATTCCTTCCCATAATATGACGTCACAACGTCCGCTTGATTTGCCAAGTTCAATCAGCAGATAGTGAAGTTGAAGGATGAGGGGTCCAGTGTTTGAAGGGGAGACATGAGATAGACAGTGAGGTGGTCCACTTAACTTCACCGACGGTAGCAGCTGCTGCTCCCACCACTACTACGTACTCCCCCTTTTTCTTCCTTCTTATTCACAATCCCCTCACCCCCTCCCTCCCTATCCTGCACCCAATTAACCCATTTTCACAATTCAATCCTCTCCAATTCTCTCTCTCTCTCTCTCTCTCACACACACACACACACAACTAATAATTGGATCGAGATATAAATATATACATATATACATATATATGTATATTGGACGCTAATTAGTGATACTGGATCAGTATAGCGAGCTTAATTAGGTCTGAAGGTTTTCTCATATTAGGTATAGCTTAGTTGGTTTACTAATGGCTCTTACTTCTCTGCAAGTTTGCGTGGATTCATCCGACTGGCTACAGGTACAATACCCACTCCATCATCATGCATTTATATATTTTATATATACATACTTCCACCGTTATCAGTATCATCTGCTAATTCCTGTAATTTATGCATCTACCTCTTTATACTTGATTAATGTGGATATGAACAACTTCCCTCGACGCATTTTTATATATAGCTAGGTACATTCCCTATTTGAGAATTAATCTAATTGCTCATAATTTGAACACATCTTCGATTAATTCATTTTTTTTTTATTTTGTAATGACAGAGCACAATTCACGAGGATACCGGAATGGATTCATCATCTTCACCATCAGGAGGGGACATGCTTACGTGCTCAAGGCCCTTAATAGAGAGGAGGCTTAGGCCCCAGCATGACCAAGCTCTGAAATGCCCCAGGTGTGACTCCACCCACACCAAATTTTGCTACTACAACAACTACAGCCTCTCCCAGCCCAGGTACTTCTGTAAAACATGCCGAAGGTATTGGACCAAAGGAGGCACCCTCAGGAACATCCCCGTTGGCGGTGGATGCAGAAAGAACAAGAAAGTTTCCACCAAAAAATCATCCGATAATCACCATATCCCCACCAAACCAAACCCCGGTTCCTCGTCCACCTCTCACAGCCCGACCCATCTCCAGCTCTCGTTTCCCGAGGTCCAATTTTCTCACCTCACCAACCTTTTAGGGAACCATGGATCGGGCCTCATTAGTAGCCATGACCCTAGTGCTAATTTCATGGACACAAAATATAATCCATTTCTTGAAAACCCTAGGCCAATTGATTTTATGGAGAGTAAGTTTGATCAAGAGAATTCAAGAATTATAAGCCATAACTTTATGGGGAATGGTGATCAGTTGGGTATGATGAGTAACGGGCTTGGTGATCAGTTGGATCATACTTTTCATGGCAGTAATACTACTTTTTCCACTCCATATGGAATGTCAGTTGATGGTAATTATTCCGGAACTTTCATGGATACTTATCACAGACTAATGCTTCCAAATTATGAAGGAAATGAGGAACAAGTTGGTGGGATTCATGAGGTGAAGCCCAACACAAAGCTATTGGCATTAGAATGGCAACAAGATCAAGGTTGTGCTGATCAAATTGCTGGCAAGGATCACTCTTTTGGTTATCTCAATTCAGGTCTTGGATCGTGGACCGGATTGATGAACGGTTATGGATCATCTGCAGCAAACCCATTAGTCTAATTATGTAATTGCATGATCATCCGCTGCACATCGTATTAAGTAATTAATTACTACTTTAGAAATTAATATCCAATCGCTTAATTCTAAGTCACAAGTATATTGTGTTTTGTTGAAAAGGGTGGTTGGTAGTGTTTTTTCAAGCATGTAATGTGGAGGTTTTGATGATCTTTCCTGTTTTTTAATGGACTTAATTAACAAGATCTAGAGTTGATCTGAGTATGAATGGGGAATGGGAAGGTGAATGTTCAAAAATGACTGCTTAATTAATTTGTTCCTTAATGTGATGGTACTTTCAATTTTATATACGAGTACTTGTTGTTCGATTTGGTGTCTGAGTTGGAAGACATTCTAAGGTAAGAGGATTTGGTCGCATCGAAAAAGATATGCTAGTGCTTATTTTAGTTCCGTAAAGAATGAATGTTTCAGTACTAGCTGCTTGTATTTTTAATATACTACTAGCTAGTATAGCTTTCTTTAGTGCAGCTTTACATGATGATGTCTTCTCTGTGTTTGTTGAACTAATTATTAACATAAAATTCTAAAAAAATGATTATCATATATTTATAAACGACATATTAAATTAAACACCCAATAAATTAATATGATAATAAAAATATATTCTTAAATTTTACAAATAAAACTTGTTTCTCTTAATTAAATTGGTGGACTAGAAGGAATATATAGTAAGGGAGAACTTAGGATAGAAAAAGTAGTAAAAGCCTTGCTTTTATTGAAAGCAAAATCTCTCCAACGTCTAATTAATTTGTCATTAATTGCATGTGCTTAATGAAAAAAAGCTAAGGAAAAAGCATACGATTAGCTCGAAGGGTTTGCCTTAAATGTTTCATATGATCATTAGATCACCAATGAAAATGAAACTACCGTGACAAGATCATCCTTGTTTTCTTCTTACGGTTGAAAATTAAACACTAGCTCGTATGAGTGCCTACTAAGACTTCTGCATTACACAATTAAACTGATCTAGTTTACGTTCTTCATTTTTATGTACTTACACTATTAACCGACTTGATTTGAATATTATATCAAATAATACTGACTTAGTAAGTTAGTATGTCTTTAACAAACCTTAATACGCAAATAAAAATCATATATATATGTTCCTTTCAAAATCTTATAAAAATGGAGACAAAATCGAAAGGCTAATTAATGTACGTATATCAATTGTTATAACTTAACCTAATAAATTTACTTTATTTGTTTTAAGTCCTTCCAAAATTAAAAATATATATAAAATGATGATAGATTCCTAATTTATCATAAATTTTATAAATATATCTTTAATTTTGAGAATAGCAGTGTGTAAAGACGAGGAAGAAAAAAGCAATTAGTGTAGAGAGAATATATCAGGCCTTAGAGAACCCCATTTGCACCAAAAGGGCAAAAGATTAGGCACGTGTATATGCTAAAAGTGGTTCTCATAATTCGTAGTTGAAGGCGATCGTGGCAACAATCATCGTACGTATGCATTCTCATACCCGCTTGGACTTGATAGTAGCTCTCTTTTCTTCTCCATCTTAATTAATTTCTCTCTCGTAGTTCTTGTGATTTGTAATATAATTTGTTTAGGATTAATTTTAAGCAGATTTTTCAGTATTTTTAATTTCCAGGCAATAGAAAAAGAGTCCTACTGTTCTAGCATGTGAGACTCTGATTCTGCGAACGTATAATGTATATGTAGAAATTGTTGTATTTTGATCTATTTGGCGTGAACTAACTACTCTGAATTCTTGCTACTTTGTCCATTAATATTTTTTTAATATCTCACCTCAGAACGGTAATACCGACCTTATGTATCTATGAGGTCGGGGGATCCGGCCAAGATTGTTAAATTTTCCTTAAACTAACAATTTTTTATTTTTTTTAAAATTGGATAGTGTTTTCACTTTCTTAACATAGTAGATGTGCTTATGGGAATATGTTAATAATTAAGCAGTTAATATACAATTTACAGGTTTCTTTTATACATTTTACTGAAAACAGAGTTTGAATAATTAATTGTGAAATGGGTGTAAAATGTGAAACGGAAAATACTTATCAGATTTTATGGCCGGCCGGGTATTTGCTAAATTTAAAATTTAAGCTTAACTTGAATGTGTTAGATGTAATTTCAGTTTGCAAGCTTTAAACTTTAGTGCTAACAATAATCCAGCATTCTGTCTTTCGGTGTTCAGTTCTTAGTTTAATCAAGAAACACTTAATTAGTCACCAACAAGCATTGTAATTTAAACCGTTACATTAAATTACCAGTGCGGCTAGACTATGGATTACTGTGATTTAAAATACAACACCTTTATAAAATAGTTTTTTTTATATGTGATGATTATAAAATAGTTTTTTGAATATTATATTAATTTATTATTATTATTTGAATTAGAATTTGTATGTTAGTAATATGTTTTTTTTGTAGTTTAATATTCAGTTTTATATAGTTTTTAAATATAATATTTAGTTCTTATTTTTATTAATCTTTCGAATTTATATATAATTTTTTTATAGTTCAAAAATGGGTAAACCTAAAAGCTTAAACTTGGTGTTTAAGGAGTAATTATATATGAAATAAAATATTAGTACAATAATATGTTAGCGTCAAAGTTTTTAGTTTTAAAAGGTACCTAAATTTTAATAACTATTATATAGGTGAGGATTTTTTTAGCATTAATTAACGAAAGAACTCCAATCTGAAATACAATTGGTAACTAAAGTAATTATTAATATATTTTTAATTCATATTACACTTTTTTAATAATAATTATTATTTTCTCATAATATTTTTACTATGTAGTTATATAAGAATAAAATTATTGTAGAATAATAAGTTACTATCATGACTTTTAATTCTATCAATTAACTAAAATTTAGTCACTAATATATAAGTAATAATTATTATTTACATTAATTAACTAAATGTCTCTTATATGAAATAAAATTGATAATTAAAGTAATCACTGACATATTTATAATATATAATATATTTCTTAATATCTATTATTATATAATAATAATATTTTTTTCTTATATTTTTCAGATTTAGTTATTTAGAGTTCAAAATTAAGTAAAGTAAAATTTTAAACATGTTTTTAAAATTAAAATTTGAGTTATTAATATATCATTGCTTGTGTTGTACAATATATATTTTTTAGCTTTTCTTTTTTTGTCTAATATTAAGGTTGTATTAATGCAATGGCTATAATTATCATATTTGGGGTAAGATTGTCTATTAGTCTACCCAAAAGAAAAGAATTAAAAGAGAAGAAGAAAATCGTTGTTTGTTATGAAATTATTGTTTGTTATGAAATTGTTGTATTTGCGGGATTGCAAATTATTGGTATTAGTATGCATTCATTTTAGAATAAATATAAATGTATAATATTTAAATACTACATTTATCTTAACTATTAAAAAATAAGGCATGACATTAAAATTTGTGTCATACCCCACTTTTTAATAATTAAAATAAATATAATATTTAATTTTATATTTAAATATTATATATGTAGACTTGTCCTTCATTTTATGTTGATATAAATCAATTGAGAAATATAATAAAAATAAACCAAATTGTAATGGAGCATTTATAAAAAAGGACTCTTGTTAGTCGCTATTTGGATTGCTTTAAAATAAATACTCCCTCAAAATTAATATTGATTTAAAAAAATCAATTTAAATTTTTTTTTAAATCAAAATTAAAATAAATTTATTTAATTTATGTCAATATAATTTTGAATATTATAAATTACCTAAGAAGTACTTCTAGTTATAAAATTTATTATTTTAAAAACTTAAATAAATCATTTTAATTTTAAATTTAAAAATATCTTGCATTGGTTTTTAAAAAGTTAATAATAATCTTATAATTCTGAATAGAATAAGTAAAATAAATTTAGAGAGATTTTAAAAAATATTTTAGTTATAGTTAAATTCTATAGCCATATTATCAAATACCAAAGACAAAAATCAAAAAAATAAAATTGGCTTATTATATATTTATATAGACAAAGGACTCATACTTTGTTTTCTAATGTTCTAAGTGAATTATACGAGTGAACCAAGATACCTACTCATACTCGAACAAAAGAAGAAAAATTATTTATATTGGGACAAAAATATGTACATAAATCATGTTATTTACATTGAATAACATTTGTTAAAATTTGATATAAATTTTGAGATGAAAGTATGACTTTTAAAATTCAAAATTAATACAAATTTATGTTTATTTTAATATAAATAAATATTACTAATTACAATATTTATTCCTTGGAACTTAAATGAAATCTAATCAATCTAATCTTAGAACACAAAGCGTGTTTAGTCCCAATAAAAGACAAAAATAATAAAAGTCAAAATATTTCCGTGGAACAAGTTATGAATCAGGCAAGAAGAGAACCAAACCAAAACAAGCAAGCAAACAAACAGCATTCCACCTCTGCTCCTTGAAAGAAAAACACCGACACTAAGAAGAGAAAGCCAAGAGCAACTTATAAATCAGTCCACTCTTAGCTAGCTGTCAAAGAACCAGATCATGACAACTTGCTCCACAGAGGAGGCCTGTAGTGAGAAATAACCAAGAGATCAGTGAGCTAGCAATAATTAATGTAAGTTGAAAAATAATATCTGTGCTAAACAGGAAAAGATAAAAATTTGGATTCACAATTACCTCACCTGTTTATCACATATAACAAAAATTTTGCCATTGAATCACAAGCTGTTGAAACCTTGAAGCAGCCATCAAATTAAGCATAAATTATTATCTGATATTATAGAATACAGATAAAAATTTGAAGCAGTAATGAATATGAACTAGTAGTAGCAAGGAAACTGATATTTTCAAATGAGATTTTAATATTTCCAGATGTAGGCCCCTCTAAAAGTGTTGTCATAGATATATAAAGACGGTTAAATCGTCACTATAAACTCTATATGTGGATCCTATATGTGAAAATATCAAAATTTTCATGTGAAAATATCAGTTTTCATTTTCAAAATGCAATCAATGTGTGTAACAGGCCTTTAACAAGATCTTTAATAGCTAATTTACAATGAAACATTAAGTCTCTTTCTCAGGGATTACATTCAAGAAAACAAATATTTTTAAAACAATAATAAGACGACAAGAACATAGAACCCATCCTTCTCCACATGTTGATTTTAACCGCCACATCGTCATCAAGAAGCAGGGGGCGCCTAGCCCGCTTTTCAAAACACTGCATTGCTTCAATATTTTCGTGTAGAACACGCAGGGCTTCCATTTTCATATATATCCAAACCCAATAAAATACTATAATTTATCAACAATATCCATCACAATTTATTTCCAAAAAAATTATATTTTAAGAACATTCATTATAACATGCATTAACCAAAATATAAAATATCAAACCGTTGGATCAATCGTTAGATACACATCCAAATTCAAAGTTAGGTCAAACTCTACCCACAAATGAAACACTTGTTAATGCAAGATTTGATAAAATTTTGGATGGATCTCGGAGAACTTAAAGAGAAGAACACAGTCGAATATGTGAGAATGTCAATTTAAGCTTTTTAATACGAATTGTAGATGAAAGTTTATATTTCGAACAGTTGAGATAAGAGAAAGTTTGCTTAGACTTGTGTTTTTTTGTTTGCGGTAGGAGAAGTTGTGTTAAATTGGCATTCTTTCTATGTGCACAATTACCTTGCGATGAGTGTTTTTTTTAAAAAAATTCCTACCTCAGAATTGTTACGCAGTAGGAGAAGTTGAGTTTTAAGTGGTCTGCCTATCCACACAATTGTGTAATTTGTGTTTATTAAAAAAAATCCCTACCGCGGAACTGTTATGTGATAAGAGATGCCCATCCGCACAACTGTCCTGCAGTGCATGATTTTTTTTTAAAAAAATTCCTTTCATTGAACTGTTATGCGGTAGGTACATTATGTTATCTGAGGACATTTAAGTCATCTATCAAGTGGGTCAGGCTCCGCAAAACAATTTATTACCATCCTAATAGCTGTTATGTGAATTGGGTATTTTTTGCACATTTAGATCATTTAAGAAACGCCTAAAATTGAGTTGAAAGAATAGGTGATCCCCTCTAATTTTGGACGTTAATCATGTGACGCCCCCAAATCTAGGCCCACACAGCCCAAACTTGAGTCGTCAAAAGACTACAACAAAATTATTACAACAAAGCACAACGTACAACAATACAGTGTATAATAATACACAACTAAGTCTTCACTATTATTGCCACACTATTTTACAACACGTGAAGACTACGACAGCTATTCCTCGGACTCTCACTCCATCCCCCGGCTAGACCCTGTTACGTTTTCATCTCCTGTTGAAAAACAATGGAACAAAAGAAAGGGTGAGCTCAAATAGCCCAGTAAGAAATATCATGACTAAGATAATGACGAATAAATTATCATTAGCCTTCAACAGTTGAGTTCTTGATAGAATACAATAGACTACAAGGTTTATATCAAAAACTGTAGTTAAATTCTTAAACAATGTTCAGATCAATAATAGCAGCGGAATGAACAATCTATTAGAAGAATAATGCAGACTATAATGTCCACTCGCTTCTCTTTTTAGTAAAAATATCATCAACTTTTATCATCTGAAATACCATTAGTCAAGATAATACAACTTCACAGTTCCTGGTCATAATCATGCAGATCAACAGTTCGTCTTTGCACTACGGGCCAAAGACATTCAATATAACACCAACGGTCATGATTATACCAGATTCAGCCTTTGGTCATAATCATACCAACCAACAGTTCATCTTTGCACTACGGGCCAAAGAGAACATTCACCACGTGTCATAAAAGACACCGAACAGATGTATCGCCTTTAACCTAGTATATCGCCTTTAACCTATCATCTGTTCAACAATTATATCACATCTGTGCCCCCGGCCACAGATATTCACAACAGCTTGATTCTTGATGATTAATACAAATAACAATGATACAAATGATGAACAGAAGAACATGATAAACAATAAGTATCGGAAGTTTACTTTGTGCAGATTCAAATAATGTCCAAATTGCCAACATGATGTGGAGTGAAATTTAAAAATGATATTCAAGATCCACAGTTCAGAATAACGATTACAGTTCAATAGAAATGTTCAGAAAATAGGAAGGTTCAGTTGAACTAATGAAATTCAACTATTATGGAACATATAATATTTTCAGGAATTATAGAAGCAATAGTTCCATAATAAGTTTCGATTTAGGTGTATGGAAGAAAATAATATCCCTTACCGTAGCAGGTTTGATTAACAAAAGGTGAAGGGAATTAATATCCCTTACCATAGTAAGTTTGAATAATGGAAGATGAAAAAGATGGTATCCCTTATGAGTATAAAGGAAAATGATATCACTTACGAATATGGAATAAAAGTGTCATGTGATAATTCGTGTAGACAAATTATTTCCACACGAGACAAATAAAAAGGGTTATTCACCAACAGGCGATAATCCGCACCGTAAGGTTATTCCCATCAATTTGAATACGAATAGTTATTCACCAAACAGGCGTAATCCGCACCGTAAGGTTATTCCCACAATTTAATAGAATTTGAACACGAAGAGTTATTCACCAAACAGGCGTAATCCGCACCGTAAGGTTATTCCCACAATTTAATAGAATTTGAACACGAAGAGTTATTCACCAAACAGGCGATAATCCGCACCGTAAGGTTATTCTCAAAGATTAATAAGGAATGAATACAAAAGGTTATTCACCAACAGGCGGTAAACCGCGCCGTAAGGTTATTCCCACAATTTAATACATGGAAATAAATGGCACAAGAAAGAAACGATATTATTTTCGAGAATCAAAGAATGATAATCCCTTCAAGTAAGAAAGAAAATAATATCCATTTATGATGATGAAAAGAGTGATACCCCTTACCGTAGTAAGTTTAAGAGTGTGAAAAGATTGATATTCCTTACCTTAACACGTGACTGGATATTGATTTAAATGAGGTTGATCAACCTATATATTTATAATATAAATTAGTAATTACCACATATAAATTTCAAAGTGTATGATAACTCGTATATTATGAACTATCAAAATTATATATATTTAACATAATTTTTGTAGTATAATATAATAACTTTAGAATAGTTTTTAAAATAATATTTCAAAATAAATCTTCTAAAGAAAGCTTTTAAAAATGAATCTTCTAATAGAAGAGTCTTCTAAAGGAAGATTTGTGAATACCGTGAAAAATAGGAATTTATAAAATTACTACTCTTTAATAAAAGACTTACTTGAAAAATTTCTGCACTCCTTTTGGCTTTCAAACTCTCAAAATAACCTTACTATTCTCAGAGAAAACTCATAAAATTCTTATAGAAAATTTTTATGTTTTAGGTGTGATTTTTCTATTCAGCTGAACAAGCTATTTATAGGGGAAAATGGGGTACTATGCGTGGTAGGTGGGCACTGTGCATTTGGTAGGTGAGAGAGGCTGCGCAAACGTTTTTTTTTTAAAAAAATTTCAATACTTGCACAGTAACTTTGCACAGTAACTTTAAAATTTTCAAAAAGTGAACAGTAATGAACAGTAACTTTTGTCAGCCGATGAATAGTGATTTCCGGGAGTGAACAGTGACTCCGGAGTAACTTTTCCGATGTGAACAGTAACTTCCGTCAGTGAATAGTAACTTTTGAAAAATAATAATATCTATTTTATTTTATTTTATTTTATTTATTCTACCTGTGGATCCAACATATAAAATAATGCTACAACAATGATAACAATAATGTAATAAACATGTTACAGATTATTATTAATTTAAATAATATAAATTACTGTGTATTTGCTACTGTGACAATTATTTGGTTCAATAATTTTAAAATACAACGCACCAGCAATTATTGACTCAATGATATAAAATGCAGTGTAATGACAATTATTAAATCAATAATGCAAAATACTGTGTAGCAACAATTATTGAATTGATAACATAAAATATTATACAACAACAATTATTGATGAAATGATGTGCAACAGTTAGGGTGTCAATTTCAGATCAATAATATAAGACACTGTGCAATACCGTGTGCTACTGTAGAGTACCGCATGCTACTGTAGAATACCATAAATTACCGTATGCTACTATTCTTTTATCACCGGTATTTTAACAGTTAACACCGTTGACTATTTTTATTTAAAAAGGTTACTTCTGTCGTTTTCTATATCCGACAATTATTCCGTTGTGGGGTCCACCAATAATTAGTTATTTCGGCGCCGTCGTACGGCCCGAATATTCCCCGACCAAACGAATATTCCCCGACAAAGCGAATATTGTCCAACAAGGTATAATTTGCACAAAACATCCTTAACTTTAAATTTTATCGATTTAACCACTTACTGTTTCAGAAAAAATATATATGAAGAAAATTAATTTTTATATTTCATAAAATTCGGGGTCTTACAACCTCCCCTCCTTATGAAATTTCGTCCCCGAAATTGACGTACCTGGCATTTCGAAGAGGTAAGGATACTTAGATTTCATCTCAGATTCTAGCTCCCAGGTCATTTCTTCAATATCTTGGTTCCTCCATAAAACCTTAACTTGAGGTATAACCTTTGAGCGTAGAATCTACTCCTTCTTATCTAGGATCTTAACAGGTACTTCCTCGTACGTTAAATCCTCTTCTATAACGTCCGGTTCTAACTCAATGACGTGGTTTGGGTCCTTCACATATTTACGTAACATAGATATGTGAAAAACGTTATGGATGCGAGACATACTTGGTGGTAGGGCTAGTCTGTAGGCTACGGTTCCTACTCGATCGAGAATTTCAAATGGGCCAACAAATCGAGGGTTGAGCTTTCCTCTCTTTCCGAATCTCGTAACCCCTTTCCATGGAGAAACACGTAAGAATACATGATCTCCGACGTTGAATCTCTCATCTCTCCGATGAAGATCGGCATAACTCTTTTGTCGTTCTTGTGCTGTCTGTATTCGTTGTCGGATCATTTGGATCTTTTCGGTCGTCAAGCGTACCAACTCGGGTCCCAACAGTTTTGCTTCTCCTACCTCATTCCAACATACTGGAGAGCGACATTTGCGTCCATATAAAGCCTCGAATGGAGCCATACCTATACTTGCTTGGTAACTGTTGTTGTAGGAAAATTCCACCAATGGCAAGTACTTATCCCAACTTCCTTTGAAATTTAGTACGCAAAGTCTCAAAAGATCTTCGAGGGTCTGGATCGTCCTTTCCGATTGTCCGTCCGTTTGAGGATGGTATGCAGAACTAAAACGTAGTTCAGTGCCCATAGCTTTTTGTAGACTGATCCAAAAGCGTGAAGTGAATCTAGGATCTCGATCAGAAACTATGGAAACTGGCATGCCATGCAATCTCACGATCTCATTTATGTACATACCGGCAAGACGTTCAAGTGAAAAGTTTTCTCGTATAGGCAAGAAATGAGCGGATTTGGTCAATCTATCTACGATGACCCAAATTGCATCTAAGCCTTGAGAAACTTTGGGAAGACCCGTCACGAAATCCATATTGATGTGTTCCCACTTCCATTCGGGAACCTCAAGTGGTTGTAATGGACCTTTAGGTACTTGATGTTCTGCCTTGACACGTTGACAAGTTAAGCACCTTGAGATAAACTCTGCAATCTCCCTTTTCATATTGTTCCACCAAAATGTATGTCGAAGATCTCGATACATCTTGGTACCTCCTGGGTGGATTGCAAATGGCGTGTTGTGTGCCTCCATCATGATTTTATGCTTCAATTCAGGATCGTTAGGAACACAGAGTCGAGAGTTGACTCGAAGTATTCCTTTCTCGTCGATTCTTGCTTCGGGGATGACACCTTCTTGTACTTTCTTCATCATGTTCATCAGTTCCGGATCGGTAGCTTGAGCAGCTTTAATTTTATCGATTAAAGCCGGTTCTACTCGCACGTGAGCAATCTTCGAGTGGGTCCCTGGTGTCTTTAGTTCTATCTCCATCTTTTGCAAGTTGTACAAAATACGCTTTTGTGTTGTCAGCAGTGCACTTGTACTCGCATAAGATTTTCTGCTCAAAGCGTCAGCTACAACGTTCGCCTTTCCCGGGTGATACTGGATTGTGTGATCATAATCCTTCAACAGCTCAAGCCAACGTCGTTGTCGCATGTTGAGTTCTTTCTGGGTGAAGAAATACTTGAGACTTTTATGATCCGTATAGATATCCACTTTCTCTCCGTACAAGTAGTGTCTCCAGATCTTCAACGCGAAAACGACTGCTGCCAACTCTAGATCATGAGTAGGGTAATTTTTCTCATAATCTTTGAGTTGTCGAGAGGCATAGGCTATAACCTTTCCATGTTGCATAAGGACACAGCCTAGACCTTTGCCTGAAGCATCGCTGTATATGACAAATTCTCCCGATCCTGATGGAATGGTCAGAACAGGAGCTGAAACAAGTCTCCTCTTGAGTTCTTGAAAACTCTTCTCGTATTCCTCGCTCGAATGATACCGATATCTAATAATCAAACTTTCATCTCTTGGCGTTCTATGGGAGCCATTTGGGCTTTGGAAAAGGGCTTAGTATCGGGTTCAAGATCGATACAGAATTCAATTTCTCGGTTTGGGGATAAGCCAGGAAGTTCCTCAGGAAAAACGTCAGGAACTCATTAACAATAGGAATATCATTCAAGTTTGACGTGTTTTTGTTCAAATCAATGACATAGGCTAAAAAGGTTTGACATCCGTTTTTCAATAAACGAATGACTTTATGGCTAGAAATAATAGTTATAGATTTCAATGGTTTAGTTGCTTGAATTTGCATGACAGGTTGATTAGGAATATGAAAACTAATAATCTTATGGAAATAATCAATTTTAGCATGATGGGTAGTCAACCAATCAATTCCTAAAATCACATCAAATTCATACATCTCCAAAGAAATAAGGTCAACAGGTAATGTGAGGTTGTTGATTTGAACTAGGCAAGATTTATAGATAGTAAATGTAATAAGTATTTCTCCCAATGAGGTTTCAACTGATAAGACAAGATTTAAGTTTTCAATAGTCAAATTTAAACGTTGAGTACATATAGGTGAGATAAAAGAGTGGATAGAGCCAGTATCTAACAGAGCGTAGAATTCACGAGAATTTATGAATAACTTACTAGTTATCACCTCCTTCGGTTTCTTGACTGTTATCGTCAAATCGAATCCCGAGTACTTCATTCGGATCTTCACGTATTTCAACCATGGGAATACCACTAAATAATTCTCTAACGAACTGTTTCTCGGATTCCTCAACTTCATCAGTAGTAACGTACCAATGATTTCTATAAGAATAGTATTTTCGATAGACTGCAGTTTCCATGATAGTGACTAACTTAACCTGAATTCCTTTAAATTGTAACGCCCAAAAGTATAGAAACATCATTTTTAAATAATCTTGAAACTCATAGCTGGAACACCATAAATCCCAAAGACTAATATGAAAAGTCCATATATTCTGATCCTTTGTTATAGAGCATAACCAGGTGATATGACTCTCCCAATTAGTGAGTAAATTAAAGGCAATAATTTCCGCAAGTTCATTACTTCCTTTAATTGCTTCTAATAATGGATCTGGAACGACTGTAGCAGAACTTTCACCTTCATCCTTACTGGATAGAACACGCATAATTTTTGCCTTAGGCAAATGATTCAACTCTGAGTTTGTAAGAAGATTATTCGTCGCTTCTTGTTTTGCAGCTACATTTGTTTCGGTCATTTCATAGTTAACCTCCTGATTTCCAGATGCCATACTTAACTGTGGTCACAAAATAAATGTTAGTTCAAATAAACTGACTCATCACTTCATGTCCCTATATTCAAATCAACTCATTAGATAATAAAATCTAATTTAGGTGGGACACACTAGTGACCGATTCTATTCGTCTCTCCCCTCCTAGTTCTAACCCCAGATCTCCATTAAAGACCATATCCCTAAGCTCTGATACCAACTGTGACTCTCATCCCACCATAGGGACAGCACCTCACAATGGTACCTATCAGTTTGCCACCTGTACTATAGGCGTCCCCTACGGAGAGTCTGGCTTCGGTGCATCCCCTTTCCCTAGGAAGTCACCAGCGAGAGGCTCGGGGCTCTTCGTTATATGGCTCTGATACCAACTGTGACGCCCCCAAATCTAGGCCCACACAGCCCAAACTTGAGTCGTCAAAAGACTACAACAAAATTATTACAACAAAGCACAACGTACAACAATACAGTGTATAATAATACACAACTAAGTCTTCACTATTATTGCCACACTATTTTACAACACGTGAAGACTACGACAGCTATTCCTCGGACTCTCACTCCATCCCCCGGCTAGACCCTGTTACGTTTTCATCTCCTGTTGAAAAACAATGGAACAAAAGAAAGGGTGAGCTCAAATAGCCCAGTAAGAAATATCATGACTAAGATAATGACGAATAAATTATCATTAGCCTTCAACAGTTGAGTTCTTGATAGAATACAATAGACTACAAGGTTTATATCAAAAACTGTAGTTAAATTCTTAAACAATGTTCAGATCAATAATAGCAGCGGAATGAACAATCTATTAGAAGAATAATGCAGACTATAATGTCCACTCGCTTCTCTTTTTAGTAAAAATATCATCAACTTTTATCATCTGAAATACCATTAGTCAAGATAATACAACTTCACAGTTCCTGGTCATAATCATGCAGATCAACAGTTCGTCTTTGCACTACGGGCCAAAGACATTCAATATAACACCAACGGTCATGATTATACCAGATTCAGCCTTTGGTCATAATCATACCAACCAACAATTCATCTTTGCACTACGGGCCAAAGAGAACATTCACCACGTGTCATAAAAGACACCGAACAGATGTATCGCCTTTAACCTAGTATATCGCCTTTAACCTATCATCTGTTCAACAATTATATCACATCTGTGCCCCCGGCCACAGATATTCACAACAGCTTGATTCTTGATGATTAATACAAATAACAATTATACAAATGATGAACAGAAGAACATGATAAACAATAAGTATCGGAAGTTTACTTTGTGCATATTCAAATAATGTCCAAATTGCCAACATGATGTGGAGTGAAATTTAAAAATGATATTCAAGATCCACAGTTCAGAATAACGATTACAGTTCAATAGAAATGTTCAGAAAATAGGAAGGTTCAGTTAAACTAATGAAATTCAACTATTATGGAACATATAATATTTTCAGGAATTATAGAAGCAATAGTTCCATAATAAGTTTCGATTTAGGTGTATGGAAGAAAATAATATCCCTTACCGTAGCAGGTTTGATTAACAAAAGGTGAAGGGAATTAATATCCCTTACCATAGTAAGTTTGAATAATGGAAGATGAAAAAGATGGTATCCCTTATGAGTATAAAGGAAAATGATATCACTTACGAATATGGAATAAAAGTGTCATGTGATAATTCGTGTAGACAAATTATTTCCACACGAGACAAATAAAAAGGGTTATTCACCAACAGGCGATAATCCGCACCGTAAGGTTATTCCCATCAATTTGAATACGAATAGTTATTCACCAAACAGGCGTAATCCGCACCGTAAGGTTATTCCCACAATTTAATAGAATTTGAACACGAAGAGTTATTCACCAAACAGGCGTAATCCGCACCGTAAGGTTATTCCCACAATTTAATAGAATTTGAACACGAAGAGTTATTCACCAAACAGGCGATAATCCGCACCGTAAGGTTATTCTCAAAGATTAATAAGGAATGAATACAAAAGGTTATTCACCAACAGGCGGTAAACCGCGCCGTAAGGTTATTCCCACAATTTAATACATGGAAATAAATGGCACAAGAAAGAAACGATATTATTTTCGAGAATCAAAGAATGATAATCCCTTCAAGTAAGAAAGAAAATAATATCCATTTATGATGATGAAAAGAGTGATACCCCTTACCGTAGTAAGTTTAAGAGTGTGAAAAGATTGATATTCCTTACCTTAACACGTGACTGGATATTGATTTAAATGAGGTTGATCAACCTATATATTTATAATATAAATTAGTAATTACCACATATAAATTTCAAAGTGTATGATAACTCGTATATTATGAACTATCAAAATTATATATATTTAACATAATTTTTGTAGTATAATATAATAACTTTAGAATAGTTTTTAAAATAATATTTCAAAATAAATCTTCTAAAGAAAGCTTTTAAAAATGAATCTTCTAATAGAAGAGTCTTCTAAAGGAAGATTTGTGAATACCGTGAAAAATAGGAATTTATAAAATTACTACTCTTTAATAAAAGACTTACTTGAAAAATTTCTGCACTCCTTTTGGCTTTCAAACTCTCAAAATAACCTTACTATTCTCAGAGAAAACTCATAAAATTCTTATAGAAAAATTTTATGTTTTAGGTGTGATTTTTCTATTCAGCTGAACAAGCTATTTATAGGGGAAAATGGGGGTACTATGCGTGGTAGGTGGGCACTGTGCATTTGGTAGGTGAGAGAGGCTGCGCAAACGTTTTTTTTTTAAAAAAATTTCAATACTTGCACAGTAACTTTGCACAGTAACTTTAAAATTTTCAAAAAGTGAACAGTAATGAACAGTAACTTTTGTCAGCCGATGAATAGTGATTTCCGGGAGTGAACAGTGACTCCGGAGTAACTTTTCCGATGTGAACAGTAACTTCCGTCAGTGAATAGTAACTTTTGAAAAATAATAATATTTATTTTATTTTATTTTATTTTATTTATTCTACCTGTGGATCCAACATATAAAATAATGCTACAACAATGATAACAATAATGTAATAAACATGTTACAGATTATTATTAATTTAAATAATATAAATTACTGTGTATTTGCTACTGTGACAATTATTTGGTTCAATAATTTTAAAATACAACGCACCAGCAATTATTGACTCAATGATATAAAATGCAGTGTAATGACAATTATTAAATCAATAATGCAAAATACTGTGTAGCAACAATTATTGAATTGATAACATAAAATATTATACAACAACAATTATTGATGAAATGATGTGCAACAGTTAGGGTGTCAATTTCAGATCAATAATATAAGACACTGTGCAATACCGTGTGCTACTGTAGAGTACCGCATGCTACTGTAGAATACCATAAATTACCGTATGCTACTATTCTTTTATCACCGGTATTTTAACAGTTAACACCGTTGACTATTTTTATTTAAAAAGGTTACTTCTGTCGTTTTCTATATCCGACAATTATTCCGTTGTGGGGTCCACCAATAATTAGTTATTTCGGCGCCGTCGTACGACCCGAATATTCCCCGACCAAACGAATATTCCCCGACAAAGCGAATATTGTCCAACAAGGTATAATTTGCACAAAACATCCTTAACTTTAAACTTTATCGATTTAACCACTTACTGTTTCAGAAAAAATATATATGAAGAAAATTAATTTTTATATTTCATAAAATTCGGGGTCTTACAAATCATCCCCCCATATATATAAACATATTTGTATATTTATGTATATGAACCTTCCGTAAAACATTTCTCTCTCATCCATAAATCAACATATATACCAATATACATACCAAGCTGAAGGAAAAGTGCTACTTCATGACAGATCATACTCCCACGAACATGAGAAAAGGGAACATGAGAACTCAACTCAAGAACAAACAGAGTAAAGTATACAAATATATCTTTAATCACAACTAACATGTGCAAACAATTCATAAGCAAAATTACACTCTTCTTGAAAATGAACGTGGAGCTAGATTAAGTGTCTAACAAAAAATTGAACCAAGTAACAACCACTCGGTGATGAATATCAAGCTCTCAACACCTCTTACAAACCCGCATCATGGGGTGGATTCAATTGACGTGAGTCCACAAAAAGGTGGTTTGATGGTTTACTTAAATGAAAACCCAGACCTCCTTAGATAAAAGCTTAAAACTTCTAATCATAATTCTTCCCTATTTTATTTCACATGGTCAAATATATATATATATATATATATATATATATATATATATATATATATATATATACAGCCAAATACAATAGAAACACACTACAACCACCTTCCAACAAACCACTAAACAACTTGCTAACTTTTTAATCTGCTACAACCACTATGCCCATAGGGTTAGAACTCATCTAATTACAAAATTTAAGTAAATGCATAATAAAAATATAAAGTTACAATATTTAAATAAACCAAAAATTAAGATTGTAACAATTGATTCCCTTTAAATAAATAAATAAATTAACCTTGCCCTCAAGGTGTGTATTTTTGATACTTTAATGATGGTGGCCAACTAGCTTCCATATATCTATGTAATAATCTGGAGATGCCTCATCCTCTTTACCTATAAAACTTGTTAACTCCTAAGATTTTCCCTCCAATCACAATAGCTAGAGATATTTCCAAACGAGCATTGATTTTAGACTTCATTGCCTTCTAAAGAAATTAAGTTGTTATGATTTGTGGGACGCATAATAAATAAAACAAGTCTTGTCGCTATATTTCTAGATCAATTTTTGCAGCCCAACTCTTGGAATATAATATACAGCCTTGTAAACTCTCCCTGCTCTTTTGCATACAAACATGTTACCTTGTCAAATTGCGAACCAAATGGCCGGTATTTTTCATGCAACATTCATAATCATTACATCTACTATACGATTCATACAGTTATATATAAATATATAAAATAGAAAGAAAGATAGACAATTAAGACTGCCAAGTAAGAAAGGGGAAGTTTCTTTCCTTAATAGTGTTTAATCAATAAGGTGGAAAAAATAGAGGATCTATTACCCAATTTTTTAATAGACAAAATAATATGAAGGTGAAAAAGAAAAATGTACTGCTAAAAATTTAAAATTACACAAATAATAATATCAAGGGAATATTTGTGGAGTACAAAAATGAAAACAATTATAGAGCAGTTAGCTTATCCATCCTGCTTCATTTCACTCTTTACATAAATACAGAGTAAGTTGCGCATTTAAAGCAACAAGTCACATGTACCCTCATCTAGAGTACATCGTATATTTCTCGTACCTGTTTGGGAGGTAATTTGGTAAATTCATGAAAATGAAACACCGGGCTTACCTGCCACCCCATAATAGTTTGGGTCCCTAAAATAATACAAATCAAGGCCCACTAAAATGGTATTGACCCTTGTAAAGGATGGGCTTCAAGAAGCGGAGCCCCATGCCCTTAATTTTTCGCTCTAAAATATTTTTTAATTGAAGAAGGGAAATGGAAAGAAAATAAGATAATGGAATAATTTATTTTTTTTCTTCTTTCTTTACAAAATATTTGTTTTTTTTGGGGCCAAATAAGCTTTGTTTCTCTTACTTTACTTTTTTCTCTAGCAACTTAAACTTCAAGACAGATTTATATTTTATTTTCTGTTCTGTTAAAAATCTCCAAGATACCCTCTCTTTATTTTTCTCCCACTTTTTTTTTTTTGCTAAATTTTTTCTTTTCTTTTCTCTCAAATTTAAAACTCACATACAGGAAATGAAAACTCCATCCAAGACCCAATTTCGTTCGAACCAAGAAAAAGTAATAAAAAAAAAAAAAAAAGAGGATGCAATTTCGTAGGAAAACAAATCCCCCACATGCAATGTATAAATATAAAATTGTTATTATAGTTTATATTAAGCGCCATAAGAAAAAAATGTTTAAAAAATTGTATGTTGAATATAATAAATTATTTATTTTTTTGCTAAATAAATACATTATACTTCTAACAGCATATAATTCGAAATGATATTGTTAGTACTGAAAATATACAACACAATATATAACATGTATTAAATATAGTATAATTATGTAACGTATGTATTCAGTTGAAATAATATTTTATATTCTAATCCATTAGTGATTTGTAAATTCAAAGTACATTGTTGTGCAAAGTTTGGCTGCCATCTTCCAATCATATGATTGTTGTTTTAGAAATGATCAAACCCTAAAATTAACTTAAATAACTTCAGTTAAGTCAATATCCCCATACATCTAGCCATTCAAATATTCCATTAATCTAGGCTTTCGCAAGTTGACACATACTTTGGTCGGACAGGTTCTTAATATTATCTACAAAAGCTTTGGATTATTTGGTTTTGTGTCAATTCAAAGAGGACGCAATCAGCCAATCAAATCAGACACACTCTCTATGTCAATATGCATGAACAAGATGAATATATTTCATTTTTTTATGGGAAGTGCCGGGTCTAAAAAGGGATGGCGTGAATTATTAGCTGGCCTTAATTAGTTCCATTGTGCTTTCAAATTTTTAGCCACACCACAGCTGTAATTTGGCTACATTTTCTAAAAATTGGGGCGCATATACATAGTGGTGTTCGTGAATTTCGTTTTTGTTTTTGTTTTTGGGGTATATTGAGTAACCGATTGGGTATAAAAAAGTCCGGTTCGATATACCGGTACTAACTTATTCGGTACCGGTCCGGAGTTTTGGAGAATCGGTATTAACCGGATCGAACCGATTTCTTTTCTTTCTTTTTTTAAAAAAAAATATTATTATTATTATTATTAAATAATTAATAAAAATAAAAATAATACTAATTGGCTTTTTTCAGTAAAACTCAATATCGAACCGGCTAAGCGATTTGATATATCGATTCAACCGGTACTTGTTTCAGTACCGAGTTTTATACACTTTCAATACCGATTTGATTATGTCCAATTTAAGCGATTGAACACCCCTAGATATACATTGAGGTTTTCAAACCATAATTAATATACATGTGCTAGAGCAAGCAATTAATTAATTAATACAAGGTTCTGGTATTAATTAATTGCATATACATAGAGGTTTTCAAACCATAATTAATATACATGTTATTATTTTGTACTAATTTTAAAGACCCAATTTATGTATACTTACAGATCCATAAATTGGATCCAAATCTTTTGGATTCAGTCTTATATTTTCTCAGAAATAATTTATTTTTTGTCATTTACCAATTTTTTATTTATTTTTTACATGTAAAAAAAGCCTGCAACATATGTGACGTTTTTCAATCAAGCTGGTCGGTTATACTTTGTTTTTGATTGGAGGGTATGCTATCCTTTCACTTGTATATATCAGCTGCTAGTAAACAAACAAAGACCCTATGTATGATAATTGAAGCTACGTCAACTTGGAATAGTCCTTAATTGATCATGCGTGTCTTTTTATTCTTTAATTATTGTTCATCAATCATGCAAAAATTTGTCCCGTTCCCGTTATTGTTTAATTTCATTGATGCTATAGTAGGTATATGCTTCATGGCCAGCTATGAAGAGTCCATGACATTCAAACTCTCTACATATTAATGGAATTGGATTATAATTTTTGTACGCAGATCAATTAATTAATGTAATAAGCAATTATTATTATTATTATCTCCCCATATTGGAAAGGAGTGGGCCGGACTTCATCCTTAGAGATAATTAAGGGGGAAACATCTAATTAAAAAAAAAAGACAAAAAGAAATAAAAATAAAATCGTTTTTTTTTTAATAATTTAACATTTTTTTTATTGAGGTTCTATTTTAAAGAGTATAATATAATTTTATAATTAAATATATCACCATCATCATTATAATAAATAATCACTCAAACCTAAAAAACACACTTGCATAATTAATAAATAAAATATATGTTTCATATAAAAAATAAATAAAAAGTCATACGAGTGAGAATTGCATAAGAGATTTAAAAGTCATATAATTTCAACCTTAACCGTAAGGTTAAGAGTTCATTGACAAATGAAGTTATGATAGATACGTATGTAATTTATTACCTCTAATTCCATTCACGTATATAGCTTCCAAAAGAATTTAGAAAATGGAAAACGCACGCTTTTTACATTTGTGGTGGAGATTTATTGTGTTGTATTTCTTAAAGTTCAAATTGCCTTTGAAATATCAAACTTTATAATCGCATTTGCTACCAAAGTTGCTCGGTTTAATTTCATACTGAGTTATTTTTCATTCAATGTTTTTTTAAAACAAATAGATACGATTTAGAAAGAAGAATATTGCTTATAAATAGGGCATGTAGGCCCTAGAGTGCTTATAATTTGTACCATTGACCTAAAAACAATCATCATCATCGTGGAAGTTTTATAAAATTTAATTTTTAAATCTTCTCTGTGGTTCATTTTACTTATTTAATATAATCCCACTTTCTCCCCACACCTGTTTATTCAATGCATCTCAAAATATTGTAACTAAATATCATAGATAGATCACATTTCCACTATTGATCACCAAGAGATCATGATGAGGTCACGGATATATATATATATATATATATATATATATATATATATATATATATATATATATTATTTTTTATCCACTTGTGCACGAATATATAGTTGTGCGCATAAAATTATTTTAACAAATTTATTCAGGTATTATTATGGATTATAAGTCTTTCAGAAAGTTTTACTTATATTTATTTGTAATATCTATATATAGTCTTCAAAAGGGTACAATTTAAAATTTAACACTCCTCTTCCATTATTATTCCTCAATAATAATTGAGAAGTTGAGATTCTAAATTTCATGACAAAAAAGTCCCCGTTTTCAAATATCCTTGTATGATCACCTGTCAATCGTTACATTGAAGAATTAGTCTCCAATTAACTATAATCAACGATGTAATTTAATTTAATTTGGTAAGTCAACCATCCATATAAAAGGCCAAAAGGATTGGTTTAAACCTCAATTCAAGTCACATAACTAGATTGATATAAACCACTACATGCATTGTACTTTTGCCAAACGTAACAACTTATGATTAATTTTAGACCTCGGCACACTAAAAACGGTTTCGGCAAAAAATAAAAATTGGAACCATATCAAACTTAGCATTTTCAAGATATAATTATTGAAAATTTTATAATTAATTGATATTTGGTCACCTTTGAACCAATTGGAAGCAATAAGTACATCATCCCTCTCCCATCAAATCAACATAAAAAATAAAACCGAAACTGTTGGTTACGAGAAAAACCTGTGTGTGTGTGTGTGTGTGTATATATATATATAACATTACCATTTTGAGATGCATGCATGACCAAAAAAAATAACATTACCATTTTGAGATGCATGCATGACCAAAAAAAATATTTTCATTCTCTACTTTTACTTTATCGGTTGTATACATCTTTTTTCATTAAAATCGGAAGAAAAATAGTGCCCATATATAGAGAGATTAATAAAATCATTCGCAGTTTAATACTGAAAAAAATCAAAAATTCATATTATCCGCAGTATTAAATTGTAAATTGGGAGAAAGCAAAAAACGACTCAATTTTAAAAAATTCAAAAATTATATCGTCCGTAATTTAATACTGTAGACAGAGAAAAGTCAAAAACGACATAGTTTGGAAAAAAATAAAAAATTCATATTGTCCGTAGAAAAATATTGCTGACGGGAAAAAACAAAAAACGACGCAGTTTGAGAAAAAACCAATAATTCATATCGTTCACAATTTAATACTGCGGACGATGAATATAAAACTCTAACATTTAATATTGAGGATGATATTTTCACAATTTTTATTGTCCGCAGTATTATACTGCGGACGATGAGTTTATTAATTTGGATGTTAGGGGTATTTTGGGCATTTAATATCATTCACAGTATAATACTGCAGGTACTTTGATATTATACTACGGACGAGTGTCATTTAAATCGTCAAATCTCGACCTAAACGACTGAAATTTGTTGTAAGAATAATTATATTTTTGTAATATTATTAATGGATCGATTCTATATACACACACACACACACACACGAGAATGTGAGAGAAAAGTCGTAATTGTTCATGCATTCATCCTTAAGAAGCACAATTACTTAAATTAAAATGCATGGAACACAAATTCATTATACTTTGTTAACCGAATATCATGAAGAGGTTACTCTTGGTTTTATTTTATATTTCCCCTTTCATAGTAAGAAATTTTGATCGTAACTGTTCAATGGTTTTTGTTTATGGGCTTGAATAAATTTTCTCCGAATTAGTTAGATGAGCTGAAAATGAATACCTCAACAAATTTAAGGTAAATATATGACAAAACTATATCCTTAGAATTCATAAAAATAAAATAAAAAGTAGTACTCTTTTTGTAAAACAGTGAAGTATATTTTTAAAATATTAACAATATAAATAAAAATATAACCTTAGATTATAATAACATACAAATACTAATATAATATTTAAATATCCTTTTGACATGTACCACACACTCTAAAAAAATAATTATAATAAAGTGATGCAAACGAGGATAACATGATTATATATATATATATATATATGCACACTATGGGAAATAATTTATTTTACGTGTTATAGTAGCTTGTGTAGTCTAGCCAATAGATAGTTATGTACAATAAGTCGATCTAGTCTGGTTCAGTTTGAGTCTATCAAATTTTGGCTATTGACTAAGTCGGGCTAAATTTTTAACTTTCGGCCTGCAGGTTGGGTCAGATCGGGTTTGACGCTTGAAAAGAAGGTATGTCGAGGCCTACAGGCTAAGCCGATCTCATCTGATCTATTCAATTTTTTTTTAATAATTTTAAATATTATAAAAACATCAATTAAAATTTTAAGCTTAATTGATATACTAATTAAAAGTGATGTATTACAACTTACAAGTTCAATAATGAATTAAAATATTGTACAATTTTAAAGATATTGTATTATTTTATACTATCATTAATAACAAATTTTTTTTATTTATGAAAACTATCTTTTTTATTATTATTATTATTATTATTTTACAAATGACTTTTTAATTTTTATGCTAAGTATTTATTAAAATGAAAAAGTATTAAAAGGTATGCAAAAAGTGTAGGTTGTTACATAGACAAGGAAAATCTTTATATATTACACTATCAAATGTGTTTTCATGAAAAAATTTTATTCGTATATAAAAAAATATGTATGTATGAACGTATTGAAATACGTCAATTTTATTTGGATTATTAAATAAGTTGTCACAACGAGGAAGTTTTCGTCTACAGTGGGAGAATTGAAGTAGTAAATAAAGAAAATTGGCAGGCGGGGCCAGACTTTGGGTAAACTAGGTCGGACTTATTGTCAGGCCAGGTTAGGCCATATCTAAGCCAAAAAAATATGACATGTTTGTGGTCTTCAGGCCGGAATTTGATCAGGTCGTAGCTTATTTGTGCACTACTATCAGTAAGGGTGTCTATTTTTAACGATTTTTTTTCGGTATTTTGAGTATATTAAATCGGATTGAACCGATCAGTTCGATACATAGATAATCAGTTCTAATACTGATACACAATTTTTTGGTTTGGTATTTATCGAACTGTATCGGTTGTACCATTTTTTTAAATATTATTATTATTATTTTCAGTATTAACCGTAACCGGTACCAAATCTGTCCCGATTTGTGTCGGTTTCGATACTGAGATTTAGGCTTGTTCGATACCAGACCGATTCGATTAAAACTGGTCAAACTCCTCTACCAGCCGTATGAGGCATAATAATTTATCAATGACTGAAAATAAAAAAAACAAAAGCCTTAATATAGGAAAAAGGGGATATATTTTGCGGTTAGCAATCCGCTTTGATTGAAAATAAGAAGAGAAAGATGAAGTAATTTGTTTAGCTTAATATCCATCCCAGGTACAAGAAAAAGGGATATATTCTGATAAAAAATGAGGCCTTAGTTTTATAAAATTATGTGTAAATTAGGTGGAGTGAAATTAAAATTTTATAAAATTTGGAGAATAAAATAAAAAGATAAAAAATTAAATTAAAAAAGACAAAATAATAATATATCTAAAATTATAAGGATAAAAGAGGGGGGAAAAGCCGTAGGGGTGGGCAACCGGTAAAAATCGGCCCAAATCGAAATTAGCCAAATTTTGATACTGATACCGGTACATTGAATTGGTACTGGTAAAAAGAAAAAATTAATATAATAATAATAATAATAATAATAATAAACTAATATAGTCGGTACGGTTAGATATTTACCGAGTCGTAAAAATTTAGTATTAAAAAATCGATATATACAATTTTTTTTGTATCGGTATCAAGTCAATTTTTTTTTTAAACAGACTAATTCTGACTGGTCTAAAAAACCGAATACACCGAACCAAATACACCCCCTTAGAAAAAGGGCCAGTAGCGACCCAGTTACACCCAAAGTGCTATTGACACATCAGAATATAGAAAAATGGAGATAGAATTGCGCCGGACAATACTTGACCAATCATAACAAGAGAGAAAGAAAATATGTGTATCTCTCTTTTATTTTATGTCAAATGTGGTAGCACAGCTGCATCCTTGATACAAGCTCCAACATCAATATATAACATTTTGTCTTTGGTTAGTCCTAACAATCTTTGTATATATATAACAAATATGAAAAATTAGGGACTGTTCTTTCGAAAATGACTTTATTAACAAATGGTAATGAAAGTTTACTTTAATATTCTATTATAAAAAATATTATATATTATATCTGAGAGTTTAAATAAAAGTTAAGTTGAACTCTCATTTCATTAAAAAAAACATAAAATCATTAATTAAGGTTTTTGTCTTTATGCTTAAATTGTTAACACATGAGAACTTTACAAGTGTAACATGTGTGCATCAATTTTTTCAGCTTATGGAGTATCTTTTAGTACTATAAATGGAAATCTTTTTAGAACAAATATACAGAATAATATTTCTTTCTTTTGTTCTTAGCTAGCTCTTTAAGAGGAGAAATTATAAGTTTTTTTTTTCCTCTTCTTCTTCCTACTACTTTTTTTTCATGGGTTGGGGGGGGGAGGGGAGGTTGGGCTAGTTGGTGTTTAAAGCTTTTGTGACACCATTAATTATTATAGTTCTTATGTTTCACATTAATATGAGATCAAATTTATTTTTAAAATTAATATAAAATATTTTTAAACTTAAAATTAATGTGATTTATTTTGACTTTGAAAACTCAAAATTAATCCTATATTTAAAAAAAGAAATAGAATACTATAAACATTTTACAATGGTGATATTTGGTATTACTGTTTAATTACATAATACACAAACATGTATATGATGTAGTGAGCGTAAATATTAGTAATTTAGTGCTCCCTTGTCTCAAAAAAACTGATTTACATCGACTTTTTAAGGCAAATTGTCCAATTTTAACATTAAAAATTAAGAATATTTATTTATATTTTTAAATTTATGAAAATTTGAAATAATTGTAAATGCAATATAATTTTTTATGATTTTTCTTGCACTTATATTTAAAATTAAAATTAAAAATTTAATTATAAAAATAATAATTTTAATTTTAAAAAATCAAATTAAGTCGGTTTTTAAATAACAGAGGAAGTATTATGTTTCTAGTAATTTAGAATGTTACGTATGCATATTAGAATGTGCAACTTTCCACTTGAAAAATGCGTTTAATTTCCTTTGTAAATCTGAAAAGCTTTGTTTTCTTTCTTTTACAACTGTCCAAATCTTAAAAGTCTAGATCTTAATTAAAATCCTAGGATATTCTCCCCCTCTACATAATTGAAGAAAAAAAGATAAAAGAGTATAACAAAAAAAAATTATATCCGAAAATGATGGTGAAAGAGAATGGAAAGCGTTTTATTTTGTTTTATTGAGTTGGGAGAGAATCGGGATCGGAGAACTCGCGTGTCATGTGTACGTACACAATATATTAATATTTATATTTGAAAGTCAACTTGATTAAAAAATTTAAGCTATTAGTTTTTTGACTCATTAATATATATTATTTTTTCACTATTTTATTATTTATTCGATGTGGGACTCCAACCTAATTGTTATTTTCTAATAATAACCAAGTTAAACAAGAAGCAAATTAAGGGGAGGTTATTCCCCTTGCATATTTTAAATTAATTACATTAATTTTAACTTTAAAAATATTTAAAAGTAAAATTTTAAAAAGTCAATATAATTATATATACAGAAATGAATGGAGTACACTAATATATGAATTTATTCACATATTTCTTAATTCGGGTCCCTCCCATCTACTTGAAACTTACAACAGAACCATACAGTTTCCTCCCCCTTATCTCTGTCGTCCCCGGTAAAGTAGTGTAATTGTAAGAAAATATGTTGGTACAAGCGAAAAATGTACATAGGTGTATTTTATAATTTATAGCACTACACTACACACTACCTCTCTCTGTCTCTCTCTCACACAGCGTTTCAATTTGATGTTTGTTTGTTTGTTTGCACTTTGCAGCAGCTGGAACACTTATTATTTATGCTTACTCACCTCACACTATCTGCCTCACGCAAAAAATACCACCTCCACTGAAAAGCATTTGTTTCCAAAACAACTTCCATAAACTCTCTCTATTTCTCTCTCCTCTGCCAATTTATAGCTTCGTTTAATCAATCCTCTGTATACATTTGAAATTTCACTCTTTTTGCCTCTTGCAATTCTGTGTTTCGGGTCACTCAACTGCAGCAGGTTCAGTATACTTATCTTTCTCAGTTGTTAAATGTCCATTTCTCAAAAAGGGTCTTTTCTTAATAATGTAATAGTCAAGGTGCTACTTCTTGTCTATCTTTAATTGATGCCCATTTGTTTTAACTTGATCTGAATCATTCCTATTCAAATTTAGAAATGGGTTCTCGCTAATCTTTGCGCCGGATAGATTTCAAGGACTCGTTCTCCTTGGATTTTCAGGGTTTTGTTGTGTTCTGGTGAATGCCCATTTACCTAAACTTGTTCTAAATCCACATAATCACTTCCTCACAAATGGGTCTTCGCTAATTTTGTCAACTGTCGCTTTCTAAGCTTCACATACTTAGAATTTTGGGATATGAATATTCAGACCATGTAACCGACCATGTAACCGATCCTTTTAAGTCTTTGTTGCATTTCATTGCCTTTGTATATGTAAGAAATAGGAATAGAGGTGAGGTGATGGCTCTGAACTATTCTGAAATCAACCGCTAGTTGATATATATACTAGTTGATGGAGAGTGTCTTGTTATTTCGTTAGTCTTTTTGCCTGATTATCAATGAATTCGGTTGGTTAGTATCATTGATTTTCACTCAGATATGGAATCCAAGTAGGCAGGACGTAGATTCCAGTACCTTCGTCTGATTCACATTCATTACCAAAGATTCATTTATTCTTCTTTATACATAACCATAATAATTCTTTGCAAGTTCTACTAAAATTTAGTTCTAGAACTTATACATTCTAATTCATGGACCTCACCGAGGGCCATTTATACATTGAAAATAATGATCAAGCAATCCTTGTCTGAGTGCCCATATCTTTTTCCATTTTGCTTATGAATATATAGTTATTGTAAGCTTGGCCTCTCGAGACCCTAAATTTGAAGTTTGAGCGAGTCATTTGTAGCCCATCTCATGTCTGTTAGTACTTTTGTCAAGTTGAAGGAGAAGAAAAAATAAATTGTGATTAAGGTTTTCATGATTTTTGAATTATCATGGAAGAAACATTTGTTCCCTTCCGTGGAATCAAGAATGATCTTCATAAAAGGCTGTTATGCTACAAGCAAGACTGGACTGCTGGCCTTCGTGCAGGTATCAGGTATATAATTCTCCCCTACCTTAACATATATGAGTGTCACATGGTTGAAGATTTTGATTTATTTTACATGTGCTTATATGCTTAATTACCAAAATGAATGATCATATTTCTTTTGAGTCTATAAATTGTACAATGTTATTGCAATAACTAAGAGTGATTGCAAGTAGTATTATGTGGATGCCAAATTGATGATCATGCTTACCTTTTGTTGACCAGGATCCTGGCACCAACGACATACATATTTTTTGCTTCAGCAATTCCAGTTATATCTTTTGGAGAGCAACTAGAGAGAGATACTGGTAGGATAGTTTATAATAGTCAAGGCTTCTTGTTATCTCATATTTTAAGGTATATTGGCTAACCCTAAGAGAATTTTTTTGTATCTATTTGCTGTAGATGGAACTTTAACTGCTGTGCAAACTCTTGCATCAACATCACTCTGTGGCATCATCCATTCTATTCTTGGAGGCCAACCACTACTCATACTTGGTGTAGCTGAGCCCACAGTGTTGATGTACACATTTATGTTCAAGTTTGCAAAGGATCGAAAGGATTTGGGTCAGGAACTCTTCTTAGCCTGGACAGCATGGTATCTTCTGACCATCTTCTTAGAACTTACTTTTACATATCTGGTTACAGTTATAAGCTTCTTAATATCGTTTTGTACAGGGTCTGTGTGTGGACTGCCCTTTTGCTTTTCATTCTGGCCATTTTGGGTGCATGCTCTCTAATCAATAGATTTACGCGTCTGACTGGTGAATTATTTGGCCTTCTAATTGCAATGCTGTTTATGCAGGAGGCTATTCGAGTAAGTATGCTTTGATCATGCAATTGACTTAATTATTTTGTGGTAGAAAAGAAGAGACTTATTGAGATTCCTGAACAGCAGATAGCATAATGAGGTTGCACCACCCCTTATATCTTCCATCATAGTATTACTAGCTTGCCTGGTAATATTCTTGGACTACTTATTAAGCTTCCTGAAAAAAAATGGAACTTTGTCTTGTAGTTCTTAGTTAACTCCTTAAAGTCCTTAATTAATTATTAACCTCAAATGCCCAACTCCTCTGAGGAGTTTTCCATGTTTCCTTTGTTTATACCAATGATCAACTTGGAACCCTCTCGAGCACAACTTCTTCTATCAAATGTTTTATTCCAAACACTACCATCTCTCCTAAGGCTTTGCATCGGGAGATTTTCTTTGGCTAAATTTCTTGGTGATGATAAATTCAGTAGTACTGGGATTCCTTCAATTGCAAATGCAACAGCAACATACTAACTTTTTGAACATTATCCTATAGGGAGTGGTGGATGAGTTTCGCATACCCAGGAGAGAAAATCCTAATCAGGCTGCACTTCTACCTTCTTGGCGCTTTGGAAATGGAATGTTTGCATTGGTTCTGTCCTTTGGCCTTCTCCTCACAGCATTAAGGAGCCGTAAAGCTAGGTCCTGGCGATATGGGACAGGTTAGTTAATGATTTTCTGCAGCTGATGTTTCATGTAAAGATAAGTTAACGGTGTCGGGTAGCTTAATTCTTGTAATTTGTGCTTTGTTTCTGGTAATTACATGTAATATTAATAGAAAATTTCCTCATTGAATATTTCTCTTCTTTTGAATTTTCTGACTTTCAAATCTGATTTCAAGGTTGGTTACGTGGTTTTGTTGCTGATTATGGTGTCCCGCTCATGGTGCTGGTATGGACTGCTGTGTCTTACATACCAGCTAATGATGTCCCAAAAGGGATACCAAGGCGGCTTTTCAGTCCAAATCCATGGTCTCCTGGTGCATACTCAAATTGGACAGTTATCAAGGTGTTTTTCGTACTCTATTTTCGTCCTAGTATTAATACTTGCTACTTTCTTCTGCCATCACTTTAAAAGAGTTATTCACTCCTTGTATCTCAGGATATGCTGAATGTGCCTCCCCTCTATATTGTTGGAGCATTTATTCCAGCAACCATGATTGCTGTGCTTTACTACTTTGACCACAGTGTTGCATCTCAACTTGCCCAACAGAAGGAGTTCAATTTGAAAAAACCTGCTTCATATCATTATGACCTTCTCCTTCTGGGATTCTTGGTAAGTTATTGCTCATGGAATTTTAGTATCCCTCCCACTCCCCTGTATGTCAATCCAAGGGATGACTTTATTTTTAAACCAGTGGGTTGGTGTTTCAGTATTCCTAGTATATTATTTTTCGTTCATTCTGATTCTTTTACATGACCAGGTCATATTATGTGGTCTTATTGGCATTCCACCTTCCAATGGAGTCATTCCACAATCTCCAATGCATACGAAAAGCTTAGCCACTTTAAAACATCAGGTACTATCTGGTTAAAGCAAATAATGGGAGTTTCTTGAAAGTTGAGTCTCATCTGCATGGTTAATAGAACCCATATATGTAAAAATATTATCTCAAATAACTGCAGGAGTTTCTTTGCAATGATCTTATTTTACTCCTTTTATCTTATAATCAAAGGTTTTCCATTTTGCGCTGTACTTTTTGCACTCAAGACCAGGGCCTTAGTCCAGCCATTCTATGAGTCTCTAAGGATTTACTCATAAATGTATGCATATATGGCACTGAAATGCTAACTATCACATATGAGCAGTACTCTACCTAAACTCCACATAACAAACTGAACAGTGAGGATTTAGGGAGAACTTTTTAGACTTCGATGTCCTGGTTGTCAGTTATTTTTTCTTTTTTCTTTTTTCTTCTATGCAATCCATTTTCTGGTCTAACTGAAGATTTCCCCAACTATAATGAGTATCTCTTCATCTTGTTAAATAAGCACATCTTTTTTCTTATAAATTTTGTATCATCTGATTTGAAGTCTAAAGAGCAAGTTATGTGTCGTTTCTCCTCTAACAGCTTCTCCGGAATAAGCTAGTATCTACTGCTCGAAAAAGCATGAGTATGAATTCAAACCTGGGCCAGTTGTACCATAACATGCAAGAAGCATACAAGGAAATGCAGACTCCACTTGTCTATCAAACTCCATCTGGTTTGGTAAATTCCCCAACATGTTCATTAGATAGTTGAAATTTTATGTAGTTTGTATGCCTTGCTATATTACATTGTGCCTCGAACAGGGACTCAAAGAGCTGAAAGAGTCCACGGTCCAACTTGCCTCAAGCACTGGCTACATTGATGCACCAGTTGATGAGACAGTTTTTGATGTGGATAAGGACATTGATGATCTTTTACCCGTCGAAGTCAAAGAGCAACGCCTCAGCAATCTTCTTCAAGCATTGTTGGTTGTTGGTTGTCTAGCTGCTATGCCTCTTTTGAAGAAGATCCCAACTTCAGTTCTTTGGGGCTACTTTGCATTCATGGCCATTGAAAGCTTACCTGGAAATCAATTTTGGGAGAGGATGTTGTTGCTTTTCACTGCTCCTAGTCGAAGATACAAGTAAGTTTTTGCTCATATTTGTAGAAAGGGATAATCACTTTAGCTAGTAAGTCTTTTTATAGCGTAATTTATAAATCTCGGAAGCTTTGTTTATATTCGTCAAAAAAATATTCACTAGAATGTTTATGGTATATTGGTATGTTGCAAGAAATTTTTATTTTGAAAAGAAAATAACAAATAGAGCACTGGAGACTTTGGAGTTGAGTTTCATGGAATTCTACCTTCTCTTAGTCCTTACACCAGTTCTCAGGTTGACATTGACAAAAGTTTAGATTAACTATGATTTTACTGCAAGGCCCTATATTTGATTTATTTTATTTGCTTTTCATTCTTTACCTTTTATTAATTGCAATAAAATCAAACTCCTGAACCTGTCCCCAATTTTTGTGTGCAAAGAGAACACTTTGTCATTGTTTCTACTACTAACTATCTTAGGCAATCTTTTCCCATCATTTTACTTGTTAGGGTGTTGGAGGAATATCATGCCACGTTTGTAGAGACAGTACCTTTCAAAGCAATTGCAGCCTTCACCTTGTTTCAGACAGTTTACTTGCTCATGTGTTTTGGCATAACTTGGATCCCTATAGCTGGTGTTCTTTTCCCACTCTTGATCATGCTCCTTGTACCAGTAAGGCAGTATGTGCTCCCCAAGTTTTTCAAAGGAGTCCATCTTCAAGACTTAGATGCTGCAGAATATGAAGATGCCCCTGCAATTACTTTCAACATGTCATTTGGTGTAAGTTGTCTTCAACTTTCTCTGTTTCATCTAAACCTGTTAACTCTGGAACTCTTCTGGGTTTCAGTTCAAGAATTTACAAGTTCAGATTATCATCAAATTTGACACTGGCTAAAATTTGCACCAAGTCAGTGTCAAATTTTGCAAGAGTGGTGCACTGGTGTCACTGTTGAATTTCTGAAAATATGCTATGTTCTGGTTCTTATTCCCGTCTTAGCTTATATTTTCGTTAGCGTCTATACTCATCTATGTTTGAGACTTGAAACCATCACTTAACTTGCATACTCACAGGATCAAGACAATCAAGCAAGAACTACCCAGATTGATAGTGGGGAAATTCTTGATGAAATCATAACAAGAAGTCGTGGTGAGATTCGTAGGACACAGAGTCCAAAAGTAACAAGTACGACTCCAACCTCACTAGAGGATATGAAGTCTGCATACAGCCCACGGGCATCACAGAGGGGATCAAGCCCCCGCTTGAATGAGTTAAGAAGTCCTAGATCTACTGGAAAAGGACTCGAAATAAGGCAAACGCCCAGTCCTGAGCCATCCATTCTTGGTCAAAGCAGTCATGGTTCGCCTTCAGGCTAAACCCCAGGCTTTATTATGTCAGTAAGGGTTCTCAGTGGTTCTTGAGAGGTCTTGTTTTATGCAAGTAAATGTAATGTTGACGTTGTGGTCTTTCTTTTTAGAGTCATTAACTTGTCACAACAGTGTATATTATTTACCAGTTGTACTATTTTGTGTATCCCACTACTAGGATGGCTTGAGAACAAGATGATGATAATGGCTTCACTTTGCCTTTTTGCAGAAATTTCATTTCTTAAATTGTGTTGTGGATCTATGAATTGTTGAAGACGAGAGATGTATGGAGGGGGCTGACTGATTCAGTTAATATGCCAGCTTCGGTTTTGGTTTATGTATCAAAGGATAGACGTACTAAAAAATTTCTAGGATATGAAACCTTAATACCTAATAAAGCGCAGTAAACTGTTTTTCCCAGGGCAGTTGTTTATACAGTATGAACTAGGTTCTTCACAATATAATCCATAAACCACATGTTTTTCAGTTATAAAAGTAAGTAACTTTAAGTGAATGAAAATTTTGGTGCTCATTATACAATGGCAACCCAACCTTTGCACAAATGTTTAGGTTATGTCACTTATGTGCTCGCATATGAGCAATTGTTTTGGTGGATCATTCAAAGTTAGGACACTCAAGCATGATATGTGATCGTCATGTGGCCACCCTCAACAATATTGTACTTGCCCGGTTTGTGTAGGACACGAGGACTCCACACACCCAATGTTTATGGTGTGTCATGAGTCCAATGTGAAGTTGTGGTCAAGTAGATTCCTCATCAGGATATTTTTTTTTGTTAATTAAAAAACTTCCAACTTTTTTTTGGTGGCCCACTATGTCAATATTCCTCATCAGGATTTTATTATTAACATCACTATTTTTGATGATTCAAGTTTTAGGGAAGTTGTGACCTGATAGTTATTTCAAGATATGGGTGTCTTGAGAATTTCTGAGACAAAAGCAGTTGACGAGGCTAATTCAGGTTGCAACAAAGAATTTGGTGCTTGGAGATTATAAGCACTGCGGGATGTTATATGTGGCAATGAATGCACGTGTGTATATCTTTTCTGAGTTATTGTAAATCCTGAGTTTGCTGCCATCCGACTCCAAAGTGAATAAACAGAGATGGCTTCATCTTTCTTTTTATGAGCATTTGATGATGTAAATATCCATATTAGATTTCATTTCATCATGACAAAATTTAGTGAACCGAAAAATGTCATTATCGCTTGGATTCGTTTTGCTTGCGTTTTAACAGTGATGTTTTTTTTCTTTCATTGGCTTGTTATTGTGGATGTTTTCAGGTTCAGTGGAATGGATCACGTCATGCCTTTAGAAGCCAATAAGTGACTCATCTCCTAGTGGAAAAAGAGGCGAGTAATTGTTCATCCTTGTCTGGTAACTATTGAACATCACTCGCTTATTATTGAAGTTGAACCTTTAATCTAAAAACTAGTCATCTCTCAGTAGCATTGTTGGGATATGAAAATCCCGTCACTAAAGCATCTCCTAATGGTTTTTAGCAATATGGAGTGCTAATCTTTTCCTGGTGTAGATCAAACAAAGGTTATTTTCTGCTTTTTCTTTGCTTCTTCTTGCTTGACTACCAACAAATTTGCAAGCCTGTCGTCTTTTGACTTGATAGCTACTGCATGCTATCGTCCCTTTTGATTTCTTTGAACTTTTAACACACAGAGGGATAAGAATCAATATTCTTGACTATTCTAGTTCAACTC
The DNA here is from genome assembly GCA_947179155.2 of Hedera helix. Taxonomy (NCBI): domain Eukaryota; kingdom Viridiplantae; phylum Streptophyta; class Magnoliopsida; order Apiales; family Araliaceae; genus Hedera; species Hedera helix. The sequence continues at coordinate 46,813,769 of OX359270.1, forward strand.
TACAAGATTTTATATGCACTCAATTTTCCTAAATTACTCGAATATATGACCAAAAAAATTTAAAAAAATAAAAATAAATCATCTGCTCTGCTTGCTAAGCTCTCACTCTATTGAACCAGAGGCCAGTATGTTGTTACTGAGTCTCAACAAACTGATGCGCGCACACACACATATGTACTAGTCTAGCAAAATTCTCTGGACTCTGGTATGAAGGGAAAACAAGTTGGGTTGCTTTTGGAGTATTCATTTGAAAAGACTGGAAAGGAACATGAGGGGGATGGTGATGGAGTTATTTAGAGAGTTGGGCAAGTAGATAGGGTACATTTCTTAGTGGAATGCATCAAGTCCCTTCCACCATCTTTTCCATCTATCTATCTGTATTAGGAGCCAAATTGTACTAAGACCACTTCAAGACTACTGTTTACCTTTATAGCAGAGAACAAATGTTATAGTGACAGATTCAAAACTACTTGGGGACCCCATGGTCTAGAAAAGTTCCCTAAATAGATTATGTAATAGTACTACTCAAGTCTCTCTCACTACCCGATTTCTGATTGATGAATGAATAATGATAGCGACACACAGAGGAAAGATTAACTTTTAGTTAGTACCAAAATTGTTATAGTAAAAGTATAAAGAAACTGTCAAAACCGAGCATGAATTTTTATGATGAAGCAAGATGTAAAATATTAGGTTTCATCACTTTCTCAGAAAATGGAGGATTCTCTTCAAATTATTTGATCGATCGTTTTCTGCATTGTTAGGTTATAAATTGATTGAAGTGTTGTTAGGTTGTATAAAAGGAGATGACTGATTGTGGTTAGATTTTCTATAATGTGAAATCATGACTACATCTTTCATTTTACTCTGTCATTTGAACGATCTTGATAAATTAATTTAGTGCGCAATGGCTTGTTCATGTTCTCAATGAACCCTAGAAAAATATTGTTCAGCCCACCATCCCACTTGCAAAGAGAAACAATCATTGCACAGCAGGGTTTGATTATTAATCCAATTTGTTTTGTTGCAATAATTTGGTAGAATCGCATCTTTTAAAAAACAAGCATGGGCTAGATTATATCCCCTTTTTTTCATAATTTTTTATTGATATATTTATTATTTTTCATTAATATAATGCATATATAATATTAAAAATAATTGTATATTTCACGGTAAACAAAAGTTTAAACATTGAATAAAACTCATGCATATATATATATATATATATATATATATATATATATATATATATATATATATATATCACATGATGATCTAAGGGTCCAAATTGAAAATGTTTTTTTTCCAACCGAAATTGAGAATATTTTTTTTTCCGCTGCCAATAAGGAGTAACGGACGATACACTCAATCCTGGAGTAGCAGCTAGGGGCAATTACTTGTTTACCTTCCCAGTCGTCGTACAAAATTAACCGCAGTCGCGTTACAAAATTAACTACACTGACATGTATCCAGGTCACTACTTTTACTGGTGGTTGGTACCATATGACGTCGTTTTATTTCTTCCTTTCTAGTAGCTAGTAGAAGTAGACGCCGGAAGGTTGATTTGGACATCGTTTCCAGACTTCTACCCTTATTGGCGGTTGTGACCAACGACGTCAATCTTCGATCCTATGATATTACATAATAAAAAAGAAAATGGAGATTTTCAAGATAGAGGTCAGTTACTCAGTTATATCTAGTCATCATTTTTTTGTCTTAAATATATTTGTTTTTGGATAATATTTAAATTTAAGATTTTAAATTATATTTATTTTTTAATAATATTCAAATTTAAGATTTAAAGATAAAAAGTTATTTAGCAAAAAATATTGCTCAACGGAAGTGGGATATGTTACTCCCTCTGTTAGATATATTTTTATTTTAAAGTTAATTTATGAAATACTAAATTATAAAATACTGAAATTTTAAAAGTAACAAATATAATAATTATTAGTATCATTTTAATTTAGTATACAATAATTATATTTGTTTGAGTTAAAATTAGATAAATTATACCAACTTTGAATATTAAAATTTAAACTTAAAAAAATAAAATATAATCTAATTTTCAAAACAAAGTAGTACTTCTTGGGTATTTTTTCCCCTTTCTTCTGATTTTTTTTTAATTGTTTGCTAAATAACTTTTTATCTTTAAATCATAAATTTGAATATTATCCAAAAAATAAATATAATTAAGAAAAACAATGATGGTTAAGTATAAGTTATCTTCAAAATCTCCTATTTTTTTATATTTGATTATGTAATAACATATGATCGGTTGAGAAATTTCATAAAACGATGTCGTTGGTCTTGTCGCCAAGGTGGGACCAACGACGCGGCTGGGACCAACGACGTTATGTATATCAATTTGCTACTTTTATTAGTGATTGTACCAGCTGCTAGTAAGAGTAGTGCCCTGAAAACTACGTTTTTTAGGCGACGTCGAGGGCAGTGTGGACAGTGGTCGTCAATAGGAGTAGCGGCTGAGAGGGTTAGTATACAATAATTACATTTGTTTGAGTTAAAATTAGATAAATTATACCAACTTTGAATATTAAAATTTAAACTTTAAAAAATTAAATATAATCTAATTTTCAAAACAAAGTAGTACTTTTTCGGTATTTTTTCCCCTTTTTCTGATTTTTTTTAATTGTTTGCTAAATAACTTTTTATCTTTAAATCATAAATTTGAATATTATCTAAAAAATAAATATAATTAAAAAAAACAATGATGGTTAAGCATAAGCTATCTTCAAAATCTCATTTTTTTTATATCTGATTATGTAATAACATATGATCGGTTGGGAAATTTCATAAAACAATGTTGTTGGTCTCGTCGCCAAGGTGGGACCAACAACGCGGTTGGGACCAACGACGTTATGTATATCAATTTGCTACTTCTATTAGTGACTATACCAGCCGCTAGTAAGAGTAGTGCCCTGAAAACTACGTCGAGGGCAATGTGGACAGTGGCCGCCAATAGGATTAGCGGCTGAGAGGGTAAACAAGAATTGTCCTTGATCACTATTCTTACTGGCGGGTTGAGTGTCCTAAAAAAAAATTACTTTCAATTTGTACTTTTAAATCATCATGTGGACGGTGTAAAATTAATTTATTAGAATTGTGTTCATAATAACTATTTGTTATGAATTATTTTTCATATATATATATTGTATACTAAAAATTTATATATTATATCAAAAAATAAAAAATAGAGTTTTGAATAATTGATCGGTATCAACCCGATAAAATTATAAGATTTATTCGAGTTATATATACTTATTGATTGCGGCGGATGTGGTTATTGCTTCTTTCTTTTTTTAATTATTTATTTTAGGAAAAAATATGCCAAGTCATAACACAAAATAATCACCAATCACGTAGTGTCATTTGTTACTTTCTCAGTGCATTTTGATCCTTCTAGCACTATATTGAGTTGGATCTCGACTGGAATATTGGAAGGCCCAACCCATCACGAAAGGGGTACAATAAATAGCGATCTAACCCTCGTAAATGAAGATCCTTTTAATCCGCAAAAATCTGTTCATTCAACCGATAAAAGAGAGAGCCGAATGGTGATAGCTTTTTCTTTTTACCGTGAAATGTTTTACAAGTATAAGTTAGAAAGATTTTAGAATTAACCAAGTTATATACGTAAAAAATAATTTTTTCTAATTTTCACTGACCCCTCCAATTTGGAGGAGATTGATATATATATATATATATATATATATATATATATATATATGAAAATAATGTTCTCTATAAATAAAAAAATAAAGTAAAAAAAAAACAAAGAAAAAGTATGTGTAGTCCAACCAATACTCGTCGTGAGCTAGACACAAATACTTTATCGATTTCTAAATTATATGGATTAATTTGTAAAGGAGACTTTCCCCTTTAATAGCACTCTCCTGGGCGTTCAAAATACTTGGGCCGTCATATAATTTGGGCTCATCAGGGGTGGATGAACCTTATCTGCCTTTTGGTGTAATTGGATCACACCTTATTCACGTTGTGTTCATATTTTTCCTACCCAAACATATATAGAAATTGAATTAAACTTCAACTCTTTTAGTCCTCCTTTATCGAACTATTAGAAATTTTAAATCCTACCCTCATCTCTTTCGATCTATAATTAGCATCAGATTCATGTATTTAATTTTTATTTCCTTCTATTTTAATTTTACAAATGCATGTATTTCCTTACCTCTAATTTATAGTTTATTGACTTTTTTATAGCACTTTTAGAATAGATTGGAAATGTTATGTTTGAAATGAATTTGTTGTGCCTCTATATAATTATATACAAACATAATAAAATAAAAATACCAGTGACATTGCCTAAAAAATTATCTAGAGGCACTTCAGAATATTTAAAAATATGTTTTTCTTAAACTTTTTTTAGTTCCCATCATGACCCATTTCCCAAAGTGATTATTCAATGTTCTTGGGACATGGATGAATAGTATGTTCCCCCTCTCATATGAGGGTGGGCTCCCCGCGTTGTGGCACGGGTCCCACCGCGTGTGGAGCCCACCCTCATGTGAGAGGGGGGCATACTATTCACCATGCCCCAGGGGCATGGTATAATTTTTCCATTTTCCAAATTTTCTTTGGGTTTCTAAGATTAAAATGTATTTTTAGAATTATTAATTAAGTCGTAATAGTTTAAACTTCCAAAAAAAAAAAAAAAGGGCCTAGGTTTAGACTTCAACTTCATACACAAGTCTTCAGATTGTGTGGTTAGTTTAGTACAGCTATTCCCACCCTACAAACCGTGGAGTTGGTTAGATAAAAATGTAATATCTAATTAAAAAAGAAAAAGGAAAAGAAAATAATAAAAGGAAATCCTTCAAACTTGTCAACTCCACTCGTAAAACCGGGGCAGGATTGTTTGTGAAAGTCTGGAGCTGGTTTCTATCAAATTACTCTATTATTATTGTTTATATTAGTCTATTTGTTACATATAGATATTTTCTTACTTCTCCCTCTTATAAAAATAATGAGAAAGAGGATTGAATTTAATTTTTACATTAAAAATTAAAGAGACTTTTAAGAAAGGGAGGGATTATTTATAAAATGATAATGTACTCAAATTTATTATCAAAATTCCATTATCATGTTATCACTATTAAATTATATACTCAGTAAATTTAGAGATAAATATTTAAAAAAATTAAAAATATTCTTAAAAATTTTAAATGAGACTATTTTTTTTTTTGAAATGAAAGTATTAACTAATTAATAACAAAATCTCATCATTTTAATAAAGGTAATTAGAAGGGAGGCGAGGGACATTATTAATAATTGAGATCTCACAAATATAGTATATAATTAAGTAAACTATCGCATAAATTGACGCCATTTTGTATAATTGTATACATAATATATACACTCTCTCTCCTGTATTATGCATAATAAAGTGTTTTAATTTTTTTTTAAACAGTGTTATTTTGAGGGACAATTAACACAAAAAATATATGTGCATTACGAAATCTCCAACTCAAGTATATGTGCCGTATTTGGTGCTTTATTGGTCTATCATTTTAATATTATGCAAGGTAATGGATGACTTTTCAGTGTTACTTCAAAAAATTAAAAAGAAATGACTTGTTAGTGATCCCATTGAATATCTCTTTCTGTTGGTCTGTTAGACTGCATCTAACACATGACAAATGTCCTCCGCAAATTGTTCATTCTCATGTACTTACAGAAGAATCTGCATTATATATATCATTTGACCTTGCCTGTGAACTTCTTAATTAAATTGTTTGTCACTTGCACTCAGTTGCATAAATCGCCCTTTGCCTTTTCAATTGCAGCTGCAGGAGCTAAGTCGGACTTTCACTTTCCATATAAGTCAAAGTACTCAGTTACCATGAAATTAATAGGTATACCGTAGCCTTCTATATATCCTGTATTTTTGTCTGTCGATCTGCCTGATCTACTTCGAAGTTTATATTTTGTATCAATGTGAACGTACATTCATGTCACAATTAATGAATTAACTAGAAAGAGTATATTTGATCATGTAGACTTGGTAAATGCTTGTGTTTCATGAAACTTCTGTTTTGTCCATTTACACAGTATCAAATTAATTTGTATAACTTTTCAGCCTATATGTTATGACTTATGACAGTTGATGAAGGCCCCTTAAGCCGTATTTCTATTTTACAACTTACAAAACAGGAACAATATTGCATGGTTGCTACTTCTTGTTGATGTTTTTTTTTATAAAAAAAAAAATTATTTATCAAATAAGCCTCTAAGTAACCATCTGTATGCATCCATGTTTCATTTAAATAATTCTAGCAGCAAGCCTCATCTCATAGCATTATGTTGCAAACTTGCAATACCATCATAATTTTCTTCCCGTATGCGGTCAGATTAATTGTTTCTTGCAAGTGTCAGTACCTTAAATGTACTTTCGTCGTTCCTCATCCTACTCTCTCTCTCTCTCTTCCCTTTATAAAAATGACGATGTTAGTTTAGTTGAGAGAATCACCATGAGCATGATGAAGTCTAGTTGAAGAATTTTGTTTCCTATTGGGTTTTTTATTGGCTGCTCGGACTCACAATTAATAACTAATGTGCCATCTTTAATTATTTTCTGGTGATCAAGGCAGGCAAATCTAACCCAGAATTGAGTACTTTTAATATATAGGATTACAGTTAGATTATGAAACACTAGTATTCACCTTTTGTTTTTGTAATATTTCGGCTGGGAAAGCTAGCTGTATTAAGAAAATGTTTTCTTGTTATGTACGTTTTGACCTTTATGAACATATGCTTCAATTCTTTTGAAGGAACTGCACATGCGCGCACGAGTATTAATTAATTTGTAGAAATGAAAACAACCAACAAAATTTTGATTTCGGGAAATATGAACTTCATTTTTATTATAGAAAAATAAATCTTATTGCTGGTTAAAAAATGATCATACTATAAATTTTGAAAAATAATATACATGTCTACAAATCACATGATAAAGTTAGATTACGATTAACGTAAAATTTTAAAATAATATATAAATTGGTTTTTAATTCTTTAATATTCTATGTGTTTATATATATATATATATATATATATATATATATATATATATTAATATCGATATAATTTTGCTTACATTTTTTTACTCGATAAATTTAATTAGTATCCATCTTGTAGTTGGGTGAGAAGCAAACCTTGCGTAAGAAAGTATACACGCATGCTTTAGCTTATATTATCTGCGACTTAAGCAGCTGTTGCTTGATGGCGAGGATTAGGGATGCGTCTTTATTTATGTCATGTCACAAATTAAGGAATCTTGCGTAGCCTAGTGTTATTGTGGGCCCATTATAAATTATGTAAAAATTAATACAATTATCATATTTCTGATTTTAAAACTTAAATGATTTGGTTTCAGTTCTGAAGTTTAAGTTTTACAATAACTTTTAAAATGTTAAAATATAAATCTATTTTGTACAGAGTTTTTAATATATTTTTATATTTAATAGTCACTCCGTCTCAGAATAAAAGTATTTTATTAATTTTTATGGTTAAATTAATTATTTTTCAAATTAATATATCTTATTATTCTTTTATATATATGTAAAAAGTCTATAAATATTATAAATTACATACAATTTAATACTAATGCCAATATTCATTTTTAAAATTATTTTAATATATATATTTAATTATTAATTTTAAAAATAATTAATTTAATTATAATTTATTTATTTTTTTATCTCTAGACAGAGGGTACGTCGGTTTCATTAGTTATGGGGTTGCAACTACAATACAATCGCATCAATTACATTTCTTTTTAAATTAATTAAAATAACGAACTTCGCAGAATTATCGACTACGTGTCACATTTATATTTGCGGTTTGGATATTCTCCATATAATCTACATGTTTGAACCCTGGTCCTATGTGGTCCACCAGATGTTACTCTAAAAAACACTCGAGTTTTATTTTATGTCGTATGTTCTGACACACACCATATTTTTAAAAAATATGGGAGAGAAATTAAATATTGATAAGGAATGGAAAGGGTAGAAATTTTAATATTATTTATTTGTTTTGTTTTGAATTATAAAATTAATATTATTTAAAAAAAAAATTAATTTATGATATTTTAAATTTTAAATTTTAAATTTTAAATTTTAAAATTGACAAAATTTATTTTAAGTGTTAAAAATAATAAATATTATAATTAATAGTATATTTTAGATAGTTTATGTTATTTATAATTGTATTGACACAAATTAAATTAATTAATGTTAATTTTAAAAATATTTAAAATTAAATTTTTAAAAATTAATATTAATATTATAATTTGTAACGGCAATAGTATATTTTTATCAATAATTTTTAGAGTAATGTTAGTGATTTAAAATTTTTGATTTTAAATGACATAAAATTAAATATTTTTATAATAATTTATGATATATTTAATTATATAAAATTTACTCAATTAATATTATAATTATTTAAAACAGCATTTAAGAACAAAAATTTAAAACTCATATCATCACCCATTATCTTTCATTATATAGTTACATAGTTTCAAGCAGTTAAAACTTCTTCTCTCTCCTTGACAACATGGATGAATTTGTTATGGTCCACGTCGTAAAACAGCGAATCATGTGCTTTCAATTGCTTTATTATTGGTAACAACAAGCACAGGCTATATATTTTCCTTTTCCGTATTCAAAAAGCATCTCCGTCAATTCTGTTTACAAAATCCACATAGAATACAGCCATGGGTCCCGTCCATCTTCGCTCCCTCGTCTCGTCAGAATTTGGAAACTTTTAGGGAAGAAAGAAAATGAAATTTAATAACATTTTAACAAGCTCGGTGGTTTTCTAGAACTATTTATAATTACATTTATGTTAATTAATATAATTTTTCGTTTTTAAATATAGTTTTGTTTCTCTTTCTTTTCCTCTTGAGTTTTTCCCCCAGTTTTAGACTTTTCTTGAGAGAATTTTAGAACATGTAAAAGAAGAAGAAAAAATAACTATCTCAAGGAATATATGAACATATAAGTTTAACAATCTTAACTTCTAGAAACATCTAATGTCCTTCAAAACTTAAATATAATATTAATTCGTTTAATATTAATTGATAAAATTATGAATATTGTAACCTATTTAGAAAATATTATTAATTACAAGATTTAATACTTAAATCATATAAATTTTAAAAAGTTTCAAAGTAATTTCAAAAGTATGCTATTATATTTTGAATCAGAGGCAATTGTACCCTCGAATGAATTTTTAGATTACATTATATTTTCCCTCATCTTTGTTCTTGGTGAGAAAGAAGCATCAGCCAAAGAAGTAAAGGTGAAAAGCTTCGCGCCTTGCTTGGTTATATAATTTAATAGTATTTGCATGGGAATGGGAATATAGAGATTGTGACTTGAGACTACCAGAGTCAGGTTTATTGTTATAAGATTTAATGGGGATAGGAGAAAAAAGAAGCTTATGCCCAAAGCACAACATCCTTTTATAATCTCTCTCCCTCTTCCCTTTATTTGTTTTCTCTATATCCAAAGAAGCAAAGCATCTTCTTCTTACAAACCACCACCACCACCACCACCAGGTGTTGCTTTCCCCTGTAAGTATCTCTCCTTTCCTTTGCTTACAATTAACAACTTGCCTATTTTTCTTCTCTCAGTTTTTTCCTTAATATATTATATAATTTTATATGTATCTTTTTGTGCAAATACCCTCCTAAAGTTTGGAATCTAGCCTAGCTTTCAGCCATTAATGAGGGTCAAATGCATATGGATATTTGTTGTTTTCAGTCCATTAGATTAACTACAAATGCTCTGTTATCTAGTGTTTGGAATTGTTTGATCTTAATTCTGGGTAGTGATTGTTTATTAACCCTCATTCTTCATGGACTTTAGATTTTCATGTGGCCTAAATGCATGGGTATAATTATGCAGCTTTTGATTCTTGTTTTGATCATCTGAGCTTCACATTCCTTCAATCTTATTTTTCTAAACCTTTCCAGTAATTCCTGAACTTTTCACCAATTCATTCCTCCTTATTAGGTGTTTCTCGTCTCAAAATTTAGATTTTGCTTCCTTTTGCTAAACTCAAGTTTTTCTTATGTTGAGCTAATTGTTGGTGGGTATGTTCTCCTTGACATAAGAATACTCTATCTGGACATAAAAGGGCTTTTCAATTTTCAGTTTTTGCTTGGAGATAAATGGCCAAGAAGTTCTTGACCAGGCGCCCTACGCATTTTTTCCCCCAAACATAAAACTCTTCCTCTTTATAATTTGTCCTCTTCAGTTTTCCAAAGACGAAGCTAGTTTTCAATTTGGAAGTGTATCACAGATTAAACGAACCCAACAGAGAAGTAAAGGCCATTAACAGCATGGATGTTATAACAGGATCCTCAAAAACTTCTTGGCAGCCAGTCATGACTACGGACACGACCACCCCTAGCTACTGGCTGAATTGGAGGGTCTTGCTTTGCGCCATTTGGATCTTAGTATCGCTGGTCTTAACATTCTTTATAATTTCGAAGTACGAAGGTCCAAGAACTAAAAGCAGGGAAACACAGAATGAGAATGAGCCTGCTGGAGTGTTGTATGAGGATGAACTTTGGAAGCCTTGTCTCAGAGGAATACATCCAGCTTGGTTGCTGGGATATCGATTAGTTGCTTTTTTTGTGCTTTTGATAATGCTGATTTTAAATGTTGCAGTTGATGGTGGCAGCATAATGGACTACTATACTCAGTAAGTTGCCCGTCTTCTTTTAAATCCACATCTAAGCCTGTATAAACACTCTTGCATATAATTCAGTTGTAGATGTGGTTAATTTCAGTTGTTTCTCGTGATATAAAGAATCTGTTTGAGTTTATAATCACTGATATTGGGCTCTACAGGTGGACTTTTACTCTGATTACCGTGTATTTTGGGGTATGTTCAACACCCTCCTATGCTTTGTAGACTACATATAGATACGTCTATGTATTGCAACTTTCTTCGCTACTGGCTTTAACTTCAATTTGCAGCTTGGATCTTTGATTTCCATGTATGGATGTTACAAATATCACAACAAAGTGGGTGGTGACGGACTGTGTAACTTTGAGGGAGATGCCGAGCAAGGCACTCAGCGTGCTTCTGTACCAGCAGTAAATACTAACGCGGCCAACTCTGCAAAAAACTTTGGTCCTAACCAAGTAGGTCGTGATCGCCAAATTGCAGGTTTTTGGGGTTATGTGTTTCAAGTTATTTTCCAGGTAAAAATATAATAAAATTTCACAGAAAGAGGATCTGAAGTCTAAAATATACTGCAACTTTTCTTGTTCTTAATGTCGGAATGATTAGAATTTGACTTGGCTTCTCAAATTTTTCCATCTCTATTGCAAACAGATGAATGCAGGTGCTGTGATGCTTACCGACGCTGTGTTTTGGTGCATAATTGTACCATTTCTTGCCCTTAAAGATTACGATCTGAATTTTGTAAGTGTTCTGTGCTGCCTCAAGTTGTTTATCAATAAGAATAATTTGATGCTATTAAGCGGCGGTCTTCTCCACTAGTCTAGAGTTGTCATAAAGTCGATGCATGATGATAACCAATTATTACAGTTAGGCAGAAGAATGAGTTTTCCCTCCCTCAGCAGAAAACTGGGAATTGATTTCTCTCTTAGAATGAACCAACCATTACTACCACCCATATTTTCTTAAAACACATGAAAACTTTAATAACATTTTGGTGCAACTTACAGAAAATATATTATAGAAATGTATTTTATTATTGGAATTCAAATTACATCTGAGGGTTATTGTGATTATTGTTACGCTGTACTTGACACGTACAAGACATCACTAAAATCCCCCGTAGGCCATAGAAGCCACAGGCAAGGTGTGAACCTTGTTTTTTTCTGAACGAAGCTCACATGAAGATCTGAGTAACGCAACTTTTAAATTTTATAAATTCTTTTGCTCATTTTCTGAGAATGTGTATAATTTTTCTATTGCAGCTGATGATAAATATGCATTCAATTAATGCAGTTTTTTTGCTTGGCGAGGCTGCGTTGAATTGCTTGGTACTCCTTTATATAGCCAGCATAGCTTGCTACTTGAGTTTATTCATATATTTCATTTCGTTACATGATTCTATTTCAGCGGTTTCCTTGGTTTCGAATTGCATATTTCTTCTTATGGACAACTATATACGTTATTTTCCAATGGATTTTACACTCAATTACCTCAACTTGGTAAGTAGTCTGTTTTGTATCCTCCTGTTAATAAACTATATATAGATAGCTGTTCCATTCTTAGCAACTTCTCAAGTACTACATTTTGTTCTGAAACAGGTGGCCATATCCATTTCTCGAGCTGTCTGATTCATTTGCTCCGTTATGGTACGTAATCTTAACACCGATTATATAGTAGGTAAATTAAAAAGTAAACAACAAGTCCTAGGTTCATGCTTTGGTTTTGTAGATGCTAATATGCTGATCCGGTCCTTTTTGTGAAAACAAAATTGCAGGTACTCGTCGGTGGCATTGCTGCATATACCATGCTTTGGCGTTTTTGCTTTGATAATGAAGCTGAAACACTTCCTGTTGCCGAGATTTTTTCCTCAGTCTTACCGGGGTGTCATTTAATTTGAATTCAATGCTGAAATTTTCTACAGGCAGAGATGGTACAGAAGATAAAAAGTCATGTCCAGATACAAAACAATGGAGGCAAGCACAAATTGCATAAAGAAAATTAAATATGTGTAGTAGTGAGATGAGTTTTGCTGTACAAGTATACAGGTTCCCCCCCCCCCCCCCCCCCCCCCCCCCCCCCCCCCAACCCCATATATCCATTCCAAGAGGAGTGGCATGGTAAGTGTATCTTAGGTAGTAAGCATATTAGAAAAATTCACAGGATTCCACATCTTCATTGTCTGTCCTTTCCTTCGGAGTAGCAAGTAAGTAATTATATACAGACATTCTGTCTGTCTGTCCGAATAATTTTCTCTTGAATCTTTAATTTAAGAAAAAACATTTTTCTTATTTCAATTGGAAATTTCGTGAAGCATATTAATTTAAAATGGATGATGGGATGGGACCAACTCTTAAGTTATATATAATGATGATGACGGAGAAGGGTTAGTGTAACCGACACAACAACTACTTTCTTATAACTTCATCAACTATAGGGGTGAGCATGGTGCGGTTTGGTGCGGTTTAAAACCCAAACCGCACATGAAACCGCTTAAGTGCGGTTTGGTAAATCCAAAACCGCAACCGAAACCGCTTGTGATCGGTGCGGTGCGGTTTTGAAATGTGCGGTGCGGTTTTATTTGGTGCGGTTTCGGTTCCAAAACCAATTGAACATATGTGTATTGAAAAACAAAAGAACAAAAAAAAACTTCTGAATTTAGATAAAATTATTAACATAACATTAAGCCTTTAATGGAACACATACCTGGATTCCCAATTGTTGCAGCATCATGAGCCTTTTTTCTGCATTAGCCATCTCAGTACAAAGTTTTTCCAACTACATGTAAAGGATTCTGCATGTAGAACACTACATATAGTACAAAAATATACAATATAAAGATAAATAAACAAGAACATTTAGGAAAATGCCTAGTGGCAATACTGTCAAAAGAGGCAACAATCATCTATGTGAAATTATGCACCAGCACCAAACTCTTGATAATTAATGTCTAAGGTGGTTTACATCAATTCATTGATCAAACACAAAATCACATGCCAGCCTCTTTTGTTAGACTCATCATATCAAGATGCAATTACATGCGTAAGAGCATAAAGCCAAATATGTTGCAATCAAAGAAGCAATTCATTAATCGAACTCACAATCACTGATTAAAAACAGATAACATGCCAGAAAATAATTTAATAATAACTTCATAGAGAAAGAAAAGAGATATTACATAGGTGCTTGTAATCGACTTTTTTCTTGCGATCCTGGGAAGTACAAGCATATGCCTCCTTAGAGAATAGTTCAAGAAACTTTTCCTGCAACAGACGAGGAATAAGGAAGAGAAATATCAATGTTTCCAGCTGAGTACAAACATTGAAACATAAATCCCATTAAATAGATGAGATTCCCTATACATAGCTCAGTTCCATATAAAAAAAAATTCAAACTAAGAACCATGAGAAGTAATTGGAAACTTAAAGGGGTACTGCTTGCTGCAGTAGCAAAACCTCCTGCAGTTCCCCGCATATTCCAACCATATAAACCAATCAACCAGAGATTAGAAACCCCTGTTACAAAACCCCTGTCCAATCAAACCATCATGGTTCACAATACCTACACCACAAGATCCACGAACAATGAGCAAAATAAAGAAAAAATTACACAGGAATATACTCTCTCTCACACACACACACATATAATTGAAATTGTGACTGACCTTAAGAACCCTAAATCGTGAAGCGGCGACGCTGATGGTGATGGTGGTCACGCTTAATAGCTATGTAAGTCTTATTCTCTTAATCAATCTCTTAATCAAAGGAGCAGTGGACTATGTGACGAAGTTTTAGGGCATCATCTGAGATTGGAGAAGAGAGGCGGAGTCAAAGCATCGAGATTGGAGAAGAGAAAACTGAGAAGCGACAATTTTGGGTATATATGTAAATGGCCAAAACGACGTCGTTTTGGCCATGTAATTTTAAAAAAAATAAATTAAAACCTCAGCAGTTCAACATGGTGCGGGGCGGTTGCTTAAGTGCGGTTTGGGCAAGAACCCGCACCCGCACCGCAAAATCGGTTTTTCAATTATTCTAAAACCGTCATATACGCCGGAACCATTGATGCGGTTTTAATTGGTGCGGTTTTTGGTGCGGTTTCGGGGGTAAATCGGTTTTTTGCTCACCCCTAATCAACTATATGCATACATCCAAAACAGAAAACGAAAAAAGTGCTGTGATGAAGCCATTATCTTGTTCTGTAATGAGGCAGCAAGCTAGTCAAAAAATTGTGTATACTTTTTTGTGTGATCCAATTCAGGAGTAAAGGAGCAAGGCCTTCCCGGCCTTACTCTTCCCCTAATAATAATTTTGAACAATCAATCAACACCAGACTACTTTATATCGATCTACTTCAAATTTAAAATTATACACCAATGATAAAAGTAGTCAAACCCTAATAAATATAGTATACTCCTACCATCTGATCTGATTCTTAAAAAAAAACCTATTCTAAATATGATATTATATATACGGGATTTACGAAGGGCGTGCATGACAAATATATGAAATAATTACATTTATATGTATAAAATGACAACCGTAATGTCAATAAAAGAAAAAATACAATTTTTTCGATACAGATATAAGAATGATATATTCTACTTTTAATGGGCTGTGAATCAAGAGACGAGAAACCAAAAATTAGACATAGGATTATTTAAATTATTGTCATTTATTGAAATATTATTTGTGAGATTTATGATCAAAATTCAAAATTAATTAGTGCAATGGTTAATATTATAAACTATATAAAAAAATATGGCACAATACATTGTTGTTATTTTAAATTTTTTGCAACTTAACTATGATTAAAATCTAATAAAACACTTTGTCATGAGACAGATGAAGTATTTATTATTTTATAAAAATAATTAAATAAGAAAAAAATTTGGCATTATTTTAACAATCACAATAGTCAATTATTTCAGTAATAATATTTAAACAAATACGAATAAACGATATTGAAAATTGATTGACACAATACATTATTGTTATTTTAAAATTTTTGCAACTTAACTGTAGACACCCAAAATTTTTGCTTCTGTTATCTAACTATTGCAAGAAGACAAAAGCGTCATTTTGAATCCCCGGTGATCAGATAGCAGAACCATGATTATGAACCTTCAAACAGGTGTCCTAGACGATTACAACAACCTTCAAGTTACGGACTACGCAGTACAAAAACGATGGACGGGTCGACATCTACGTGAAGATAATTATCTACACTTCATCCAATCTTCCCCGATGAAGAAATGACCAACCTCTATGTCTTTGCGTAGCCCTTGAAAAAAGCTTTTTGAAATGGTATGACATGTCTCCTAACTATTCCTAGATTGAAAGTTATGAGCATTCCAACCCGAAGGAAGAAAAATCGACGACGCGACACGAAGACCGAGGCACGTGGCCCTAGCCGGCTGCAGGAGGATTTGAGGTCGGGCTCGAAGCCTATAAATAGGCTAAATCAGTTATTTTTTTATAAAAAAAATAGCTATTTTAAAGAGAGAAACTCCCAAACATAGAGAGAGAAGGTTTGACCTAGAGAGAAGAAATGCAGTTTAGAGAGAGAAAGTGCTATAAAAGCTTATATCTAGTATATTCTCATCAATCTTTAGTCTAAATAGCAAGATTCATTGAAGATTCTTGCTCTGGACAGCCCTTTTCACCGATCCCAAGGTAAAAAAATTCAATCTTTTTATATTTCTACCTAGATCTACTATTATATATGAATTTTATGATGTTTTGTGATTAAAGATTCGATCTTTTTACACTGTATATATAAATATAACATTTTTGATATACTACGATATTAAAGATTCGATCTTTAATTGATTCATCAATAGATCTATTGATAATCTGCTATTTTTGATATGTTACAATATTAAAGATTTAATTTTTACTTGGTTTAACCATAGATATATTATAGATCTGATATTTTCAGTATACTACGACATTAAATATTCGATTTTTAACCTAGATCCAGTTTATATTCGCTAGATCTATTAAGTTATCGGGTTAGGGATGACAAGAGAAGATCTCGAACGAATGATATTTCCTCCTTGTCTTTCAATGATTTTCTTTTGATTATTTTATCGATATTTTATATATTCGAGTCCCTTTTTATTAAATGTTTTATATGGGAGTTGAATTATTTTAACTATAAGTTCAACTGCGTACCTCATCTTAGATTTATTTCTAGTGATGAACGACTCCTACCTTTTGGTCAGCTAAGACTCCATTACCATGGAACGAACTATTAGCCAATCTATGATATATTCTCGATTAGATCCTTATTGTGTCATCCCATGAATCTAATTTTATTATGTTTTTTCTTACAATAGTCTTGCGATTTTATCACGATTTTATTGTGATGTTACGATTTTATTTCGATCTATTGCAAGTTTCGTTATGTGAGCCTAGGATGGAAGTCAAGGACCTTAAATAACGATTTAAATTGATGGAATTCCGACGATGGGCGATCTTTATAGATGTAATATTTACAATTTTATTTCCTTGTAAAATGTAAATCTTGGGCCTTAAAGCAGCATCGAGAATCTTGAAAGACGAATTTAAGGCCCTGTTAATAGTGAAGATTTTATATGGTGTTTGAGGGATATTTTGATAGTATACATGCCCGTGGGATAGCTTCAAACTTATTTGTGATAGTTTGGTTTTATGTTGCGACGCTTGAAATGATTTTCAAGTAAAAGCGATAAAGATTGTGAAGCCCCCAAATTCGAGCCCACACAGCCTAAACTTGAGACGTCAAAATATACAACAACAAATACAAAATAGTATAAAATACAAAAATACAGAACTCAATAATATACAACTAAGTATTTATTATTATTGTCACACTATTATACAACATGGTGAAGACTATCATCTATAGAATCGGACCATCACTCAATTCCCTAGCTAGTCACAGTTACACTCTCATTACCTGAAGAATAATAGAACAAAAATAAACGAGTGAGCTCAAATAGCTTAGTAAGAAAATATCATGACTAAGATAATAACGAATAAATTATCATTAGCCTTCAGCAGTTGAATTCTTAATTGAATATAATAAACAACAAGTTTTAAATCAATAACTGCAGTTAAGTTCTTAAATAAAGTTCAGATCAACAACTGCAGCAGAACAACAACCATTAGGAAAAATTATGTAAATCATGATGTCGACTAGCTTCTCTTTTTCATGAAAATCACCATCAACCTTTATCATCTAAAACGTCACTGGTCATGTTCATACAAATTCACAGTTCCTAATCATAATCATGCAAGTTAACAGTTCATCTTTGCACTATGGGCCAAAAATATTCAAATATAACACTAATGGTCATAATCATGCCGGTTTACAGCCTTTGGTCATAATCATACCAAACAACAGTTCATCTTTGCACTACGGTCAAAGATATTCAAATATAATATCAATGGTCATGATCATACCAGTCTACAACATTTGGTCATAATCATACCAAATAACAGTTCATCTTTGCACTAAGGGCCAAATATATTCAAATATAACACCAATGGTCATAATCATACCAATCTACAACATTTGGTCATAATCACACCAAATAACAGTTCTTCTTTGCCCCAGGCCAAAGAGAACATTCATCACGTGACCTAAAAGACACTTAACAATTATATCACTTTTATCTTATCATGAATCATCTGTGCATCAGGCCATAAATATTCATCAATTATCTTTGCACTCAGGTCAAAGATATTCACAACAACTTGATTCTTGATGATTAATACAAATAACAGTGACATAAATGATGAACAGAAGAAACAGGATAATCAATAAATATCGGAAGTACAAAATTTTACTTTGTACGGATTCAAATAATGTCCAAATTGTCAACATGATGTGGAGTCAAATTCAAGAATGATATTCAAGATCTATAGTTCAAAAATAATGGTTAAAGTTTAATAGAAAATATCAAAAAAATAAAAAGGTTCAATTACAATGATATTAAATGAAGCGCAAACTATTAAGGAACATATACTCATTTCAGGAAGTTTTAATAAGTAGTACTTACCATAGTAAGTTTAAGATTATAAAAGAAAATGATATTCCTTACCGTAGTAAGAGAAAAAAACGATATCTCTTTACGAGTATGAAAAGAATGATACCCCTTACCTTGATATTGTGAAACAAAATTTATAGCCTAACAAATCCTTTCTTGTTTGTCTTTGTAGCAGTAAAGAATCCGACTTTTGTTTTCCTAGAGTTTTCAAAATCTCTTTATATTTTTTAAATAATGTTACTCTTGAAAAGATACACGACTTAGACTCAAGAATCACTCAATTTGAAGTTAATATGAATGAGTTATGAATTTTCAAAACTAAAACTGAAAATAGTGACGAAAATCAAAATACATTATGGTTTTTAGTATTTTAAGACATGAAGATGACTTCAAATGACTATTCTTACTTCTTCAAAGTTGTAGAGGATGAAAAATTGAAGGGACATACTTTGAATTCATTAAATTCTGACAAATAATGAATTTACTATGATTTTTCGAAAGAGTTGTTGTATATAAGAAAATTCCACTCAAGAATTCAAAGAAGAATGTAAAAGATTTTAAAATTAGGAATGACTTGGAATATAAATGTAGCACTCTAATTGATATTTACCAATAAATAAGGTAACCTAGCATACATAGGAGAAACTTACACTAATAAATTTTTAGAAAGTGGAAGAAAATATATGTAAGAAAGTTATGAAAAATTTCTTAAGTTAAGGTCTCTATTTATAGCCAAAATCCAAGATTTCATAATTTAATCCAAACCGTTCATTTCATTATCTTTAATCTATACCATTCATTTAATAAAACAACTAACTTTATATATAAATCAATTAACTTTATATAGATCAATTAACTTTATATATAAAATAATTAACTTTATCTATAAAATAATTAACTTTATATAAATCTATTAACTTTATATATAAAACAATTAACTTTATATATAAAATAATTAATTTTATATAAAGCATATAAAACAAATAACTTTATAAATTATTTTAATAATAATTCACCAATTATTCATTATTATAACCAATTGTTATAAATACAGTGTAGTTGACTTTCTGAATTAGAGACTCATAATACCAGCAAAAATATCAACTAATAATGAAATACAACAGTTAAATTAACATCATAATAATGATAACAATAATGCAAAAAGTAAATAAAAGAAAGAGCACGTTATTGTGCAATGACAATTATTGATTCAATAATGTAAATTACTGTGCATATGCTACTGTGATAATTATCAATTTAATAATATGAATTATTGTGCATATGATGATTATTGGTTCAATAAAGTCAATATTGTATAATAGTTACTTTATCAGTTTAATGATATGAAACACTGTGCAATATCATGTGCTACTGTGCAATACCGTATGCTACTGTTCAATACTGTGTTCTACTATTTCTTTACAATCGGGTATATTAACAGTTAAGAGCGATAATATCGTTGACCATTTTTATTTAAAAAGGTTAATATTGTTGTTTTCTTTATCTGACAATATTTTCGTTGTGGGGTCCACTAATGTTTGGTTATTTCAGCGCTGTCGTACGGATCGAATATTCTCCGACAGAAAATAAAATTACTTCAAAACATTTATTTAATTTTAACTTTTGTCTATTTAGTCAATTACCATTTCAGAAAAAAAAAATTATGAAGAAAATTAAATTATATTTCTTAAAAGTCGAAGTTTTACAAAGATCTTTTTAAAATGAATCAAATTAGTTTATTAAATTCATTAAGTTAAAATTGAAAGTAATTATGAATTTTGATTTCTCTGTGAGAAAGGATATCAAATGATTTCCAAAATGTCACTTGAAACAAGGTTTTACGAAAATAACAATCAAAGCAAACTATTTCGAATTAAATCCAAATACGATTTTCAAAAAATCATTCAAAAAGTTTTTTCATGAAAACCAACGATTAAAACGAACTTTTCTTTAAACAAAAATCTTGCAAAGCTTATGAATATCAAATTTCGAGATTACTTTCAAAATAGTGCACCTTTTAAACGATTTCAAAACACCTCATCCACTATTTAGCACCATAGGCACATAAGACATTTTAGGCAATCCAATTGCGACATCATCTATATAGACGCACACACACTTTTTAGGGGGAAAATCCAAATGCAGTAACTATGTTTTTACGGAAGTCAAGGGGTATCTAACACCTCCATTTTGCTTAAGCAAGTTCCCGAACTCTATGAATCTCGGTTGCAAACCAATTAATCGGAGTCACATATGGGCCATCTCGATTTACAAAATATAAAAATTCGAATGAATTAGTACATCAATTTAAATTTATACCAACTGCATCTGTGGTTAATCAACCTATTATTAAAATCAACTTTTTAAAACCCGTCGACATTTATGCCGATTTTTTTCTAAAACATCGACCCTAAAAGACAAAAGAAGAGCGAAAGAAAGTAAAGAAAAAATCCGGGCGTCGATAGTAACTATGATTAAAATCTAATAAAACACTTTGTCATAAAACAGATGAAGCATTTATTATTTTATAAAATTAATTAAATAAAAAAGAAAATTGGCATTATTTTAACAATCACAATAGTCAATTATTTTAGTAATAATATTTAAACAAATACGATACTAAAAATTGATTGGGTCTCAAAGAAGCCCTAATTGTGGGTAGGATTGAGCAAATTTTGGTTATAACTGAAAAATCGAACAGAAATTTTAAAACCGAAATATTTTGGTTATTTGGGTAATTTTAGTATTCGGTTTCGATTTTGGAAAAAAAATTGTACTATTCGGTTAACCGAATAATATATATTTTTTATTATTAAATTAAAATTACTATTCAGTTCCAACTTCCAAAGATATTTTTTTTTATAAAAAAAATAGGATTAAATTCGAGTAATAATCAAATACGAAATTCGATTATTCAATTTTTAATAATTCGGTTATTTTTCTATTTAATTATTAATTCGGATAATAATTTTTTGGCAAATTTAATTTTCGATTATAACCGAATCGTCTAATCGATTCGATTAGTTATAACCGAATGATCATTCGGAGTACCGGGCTATTGGCTCAACCAAGAAGGTTTAGAACGGTTCGAGGTCGACCACGTCATATAGCCATCTCCTTAAACCCTACTCCCGCTAAACCTCCACATAAACCCGATACGGCGATACCCCACCACCACCACCACCACCACCACCTTCCTCCAATCACCAAATCACAACCGTCATTATTCGTGCCATGGCCGCCGCTACCGACGACGGAGGTGGAGGGATTGAAAAGGCCCTCCACCGCCTGAAATCAACGGAGCCACCACTCTACCTCTCCCCTTCACCTGACCTCTCACAATCCGCTCGTTCAGCCTCCCAATACTTATTCTCCCTCCTCAGACCCTTCACTCCCAAATCACCTTTCAGTACCCTCCTCACTCGAGGCTTTGATGCCGAGCAGATTTGGCAGCAAATCGACCTCCAATCCCAGCCCTTGATCTCCAGTCTCCGCCGAGAAATAAAGAATTTCGAGAAGAGTCCAGAAGAAATCAGAAAGCTCTTTAATTTTGAGAAGAAGAACGAGGGTTTAGGTTCTGAGAGAGAAATTGTAGGTGCGGTGGAGAGAGAAAGTGAGGATTTGAGTTTGGAGGGATTTGATGATGAGGAATTCGAAGGTTTTGATGAGGAGGAGGATGGGGAGAGCGAAGAGGAGATAGAAAATGGGGAGGAGGAAGGAGGTGCTGGTGATGGAGTTGAAGATAAGTTTTTGAAGATCAAGGAATTGGAGGAATATTTGGAGGACGATGAGGCAAGAGAGTATGGCTTGGAGAATAAGAAGAAGAAGAAGAAAGGTAATAATAAAGTAGCGGATGATGAAGAAGAAGATGATGATGATGATGATGATGAGGAACATGAAGAGGATGATGAGGTGGGAATGTGCTGAATTTGCTATTCTTGAGTTTTTTCTTCTTCTAGTTATTTTTTTTACATGACAATGATCATTCTTTTACGATAGTTGAAAATTTTATTTGTTTAATCCTTTTGCCACAAGTTGTTCCTAATGATTTGCATTTGTTTACTGTAGCTTGGAGTTCTTGGGATTGATGACGGTGAAGATGATGAAGGTGGAGAATTGGGAAATATCAGGTTTCAATTTATTCCCTTTTCCATTGTTCTATATTTATAATCTTCATAGTTATATGAATGGATTCCTAGCTACATAAAAGATGTTTGGTTGTTGCTTCCTTAGTTAATTGCTCGAGTCTTAGATTAAATAAACTCAAAGTTATACAATATTGTTTTCACGTGAAGTTTTCACTGTCGGGCAACCAAAGATTATTATTAAAGTTGATGTCAAAATATAAACATCGGTGTTATTGTTAAGTATGCGCTTTACATGTTAATGATTGTTTCACTTGGGAAAGAGACTGGCAGCAACATATAATTGTGGTCCTGGTCCCTGTTACCACTTAAAACAAAGCTGAAGACTTGCACAGTCAGTTCGACATTTCCATCTTATAGCAGTATAGGATCTATTTATTAGTGAGTGAAAAGCAAGTCCTTGTTGAGATACTTGAGAAGTACATATTGTGTATATGTTTTTGTTTAATATCATTGAAGCTTCAATTGCTTGAAGTGGGTATTGATCATATGATGTTTTCCTTTGAAGATTTAAACTGTGGTCCAACTTTTTCTTAAGAAGAGGAGAAAGAATAAATTTAATCCGGACTTCAAGAACATTTTCCTTCTTCCTCATATATTACATTGGAGTAAGTAATATACAACTATACAAGCATATCTACTTTGTAGCGTGTTACTTCACCCTTATGTCACTTTGAAGTAACAACTCTGACACCATTTGCATCTATGGCCATAAAAGTTTTTTTTAGATTGTAGAAGATTTGTTAAAAATAAAACTAGGGTTTTATTAAAAGAAGAGAGAATAAAAACGATAATAATAATAAAAAAATGGCTCTAATTTTGTCACTATAAGCCTGCTGTGACTCTCATGCCGGTGGCTTCATAGCTAGCCAATGCACAATAGAAATAATTGCTCATTAACCACGCAAAACGCGTGGAGGATAAAACATACGGTGTCTTATTTTTTCGGTAAAATATAAATTGTTGTTGGGGGTATGCAAGGTCCAAACATAATGCCTATCCTCAAGATAATCAAATCACTAGAAATTTGAATATTGGAACAAATACAAACCAGAAGTTAAATTAAAATAGTAAAATAAATGACTCTTGAAACTACAAATTAATTAAATTAACCTATGTAAGCTGTAAGGTCTAGTGAATGAACCTCTTAAAACTCTTTTTTCTTGTTAAAAAATAATCAATTCTGATTTGCATTCAGAATTGTTTCTTAATTTAGTTGCATCATATTCTCTGCCAGCCTAATATCATGATTGGTTCATAGAGTCAGTCCATAGATATTGGATTCCACTACTTTATTTTAAAAAAAAATTGGTTTATCATCTGGCCGGGTCATTTATAATAATAGTAATTTCATTAGCATGTGTTCAAATTATGTCTCTTGGTCAGCTTGTATCTTCATGCCTCATTTTCCTTCAAATTTATTTAATTTTTCTAAATGGCTCTTTTTGCATTTGCTTTGTTCAGATACGAGGATTTCTTTGGTGGTAAAAAGAAGACTGTTCCGAAGAAAAAATCTAAACGGATAGATAAATATGAAGGCTCAGACACAGGTGATGAACAAAGTGATGACACGGGTCATGATGATAACCAGGTTGTTAACTTGTAATTTATGTGCCTGTGACGAGCATTACGTACCCTGTATTTCTACTATTGATATCTCTTGCTCTCATAAGTGTAAGTATTGGATACTCATTGAAGCATCCTGCATTTATTCTTTGAACAGAAGGAAAAAAATCTTTCTACCTTTGAGAAACAATCTGAGAAACAGCGTTCTAAAATAGAGGAAATGGAGAAAGCGAACTTGGAGCCAAAAACCTGGACAATGCAGGGGGAGGTAATTTTCTCAAGTCCAAGTTTCCAAAAAATATTAACTTACGGATCATTACCAGTATATTTCTAGATTTTAGTGGAAGACGTGTTGTAAAAAAGTGAATAAATCTTATCGACTGGTCTTGATGGCAGGTTACTGCTGCGAAAAGGCCAAAGAATAGTGCACTAGAAGTTGATCTCGATTTTGAGCACAATGTAAGACCTGCTCCTACAATCACTGAGGAAGTTACTGCTAACATAGAAGAATTAATTCAGAAACGTATACTCGAGGTACACATTTTCCATCCTATCTTGAAGCAAATATTTTGAAGTTTTTGTTATAAGATTTATATTAATGCAATTTTCCTAAATAAATTCGCTATCTGTCTACTCATAAGAATGAGCAAGCTATAAGTTGATTTACATCACTAACAAAGCATACATATCATTATTAGAAACAAATTCTGTACCCATATGCTAAGCATAGTTGTCAAGTCGTAAAGTCGAGTCGGTGGCGGGGAGCCTAATCGACTAGGCGCCCGACTAGTCGTCCATAAGTTGACAAATCATTTTCTGTGTACAATTTATACATGTAAATTTTTATACACACACACACACACTTGACATTATTATTTCACAATATTCAACACTATCAAATACTATTTGAAACACAAACACATTAATATTACCACAACCAAAGTCATTTGTTATTAAAAGGAAAGAAACTATTAAATCAAGTCACTGTTCATTACAATTCAAATTAGTAGCAAATAGCATTAAGCAAAAGAAAACTAATGAAGTTTTCACATAACAAAAGATGAAATTTAGAACATAAAGCTAAAAGGTTCTCCAACTGAAAAGGAAAAGTCTCCACTCTCTAATATCTAGTAAGTAGTAAGTACTCATCAATTAAGCAAATTTATCAAGGATCAAATTATCAACATCTCTATCACTACTAGTACTCTCATGCGAAGGAGTAGGTGGTCACCGACCATAATCATCCTCCACGTCTATAGCATCATTAGGAAGACTCTTCTTCTTCCATAATCTCGTCAACATCTGAATCGGAGCCATCAACACCTATCACTCTTGAGAACATTGCGACCTGCTGCTGATGTGGATGCACTAACTGCTACATTATCATCTCTACGTGTAAGATCATCCCCAAGATGAACTAATTCTTCATTGGAATTATCCACTATCCACTCATTGCCCCAATCAAAATATTCTAGGGCCAATAGATCAAAATTTCTTCCTACTTCACGCCTCTTTTGGAATCGTGAAATAATTCGGCGATTATATTGAACATGCACCAAATTATTCAATCGTTGATGCTCCAATTTATTTATGTTCTTGGTATAAATCTAAAATTTTCAAGTGTAAAAAAAATTGTCATTAACAATTAAATATACAAAACTTTATAATTAATTATTTCTTTGAGACGTGATAATTAGTACTTACAAACTCAAAAGTGCTTTAATTGCGTTCACAATCAGAAGATGAACACAAAGACCAATGATACGATTAGAAAATTTTGCTAGCTCAATAGCACACCCACCAAAAGCATTCCATCAATCGACTAGTAAACATAAAATAAAAAGAATTAAATAAGATAACAGTTAACTATACTTTATACATATATATAATAATATAACTTATAAACAACTAATTTCTAAGTTATATTATAATACGATATCTAAAATACTTACTAGGATTCTTCGATTTTCATTGTTTAACATCCATGTCTTTTGCAAAATTATCACGAACAAAATCGTAGACATATGGAAGATTACTAATCTTATCTAGTAAAGCGGCGTCGGGCCATTTTTGAGAGAACATCATTGAAGCTATCACGTGGCTTATAAGTTAAATTGTGATCCTCTTCTTTGATCTCAAAATATCTGCTCGAATTAAGAAATAGTGTTGCCCCATATAGTTTTTTTCCTCATTTGGCACTCCCAATGCCCCTTAATAATGTCAACCATTTTCTTGTATAGCCTTGGCTTGTTAAAATTGTCCTTGACCTTTTTTTTGCAAATTCCATAGCCGCATAAACCTTAGGCATGGTAGGCACCTCATCGGAATCTACAATCCTTAAGACTACAAGAAGTGATTGTGATGTTCGAATGTAGTCTTTCACAACATGCCAAAAACTTGTAGAAATCATTGTATCACATAGTTTTTTCCCTGTCTCAGTAGCTGACAATTTAGACTTTGTCCAAGCATCATTTATGAACAAATGTCTTGAAGCATCCTTATGCTTGTACAAGCTTTGGAGTGTAAAGAAAGCTGTGGCAAATCTAGTGACTCTAGCTCTCACAATGCCCTTGCCATCTATTTTTCTCCTCATTGCATCAAGAAAGCGGCCATGCCTATAGATGAAGGTAGTTATTCTTCGTGCCTTCCCAATAGTAGGCTTAAATTACTTTAAGTTTTCTACGTCCTCCAACATAAGATCTAGGCAATGGGCTGCACAAGGAGTCCAAAACAAAGTAAGCCTTTGCACCATTAACAAGTTAAACAAAGTAAGCCTTTGCACCATTAACAAGTTACTGGTTGCCTTGCAGTTGGGGCATTGTTTGTGACTACTTGAACAACATGTTCCGGTCTAATTTCTTCAATCTTTCTATCAAGTAGTTGTGCCAACATCTTTGCATCCTGAGCATGGCTAGAGACATCAACAGACCCCATAAAGTAAGTCCCCTTGGGACTATTAACCAGAAAATTGATCAAATGCCTTCTTCTCCTGGCCGTCCATCCATCAGACATAAGTGTGCAATCATATTGCTTCCAAGACACTCTGTGCTTCTCTTTCACCTGTTTTTTTCTTCGCCTTCTCTAATAATAAAGGGACTCTTAACTCATGATAAGAAGTAAGCTTCAAACCCGACCCATACTATCCAATGGCCTCAGTCATCACCTCAAAGCTCCTAGCATTTGCGGCATTAAAAGGTATACCACACTTATAGAACCAATTAGCTATGTGCATGTTGACTCTTTCTTTCTCTTCCGGTGTACTCAAACGGTTCTCCAATGTTTTTTGGCTAGGACCTCTGCGATGTCTCTCATCTACAACTTCTTCAGGTGTCTTTTTAATATGAGCTGCAATTGGCTTCGATTGTGGTTGTGATGTTGCCTTTAGGGAATTGGAAAACACTCTTCATCTTTTTTGCAGTCGTCCCAGAGCTTGAAATAGTAGCAGATGAAGCATCAGAAGGAGCATTAGAGTCCAGTTGTTCTTCTTCATCCAAGTCTAACTCAACTGGCTTTTTCCTTTTGTTGGCTATTAGAGCTCGATTCATCTCGGCTGCAATTTCTGTTGTGGTTTTGGGACACTTCTGCACATCTTTGTAACCACCAATTAGATGTTGCTTTAATCTCTTAATTCCCCCGATACATTTCTTCCACAAAGTTTGCAATGAACTATATTTTTTTCAGTCAAATCTGGCCAATCCACCCCGGATCTTTTGATTTAGCTCTCTTTTTAGGATCTTTGCTTGGATCATAATCCGTTCCCGAATTTTCAGCCATGTATCAAGCTAAAAAACACAAATAAAATCATGAATTTCACATATTATGACTAACTAAATTTTAATTTTATGAATTTTCCAACTTTTAGTAACAAGTAGCCAAGCACATCACGACAAATATAGGTTACTTTATTTTCCAACTTGGTAGCAGGAAACACATCAGCACACATACATATAGATAATAATTTTTTTTACCATCTTTATATAAAGCATACATATTGGGCAAGTCATTAAACACTTGCTCTGTTCACAACTTCATATATGTATATAAAACTCTTTCTCTGTTGCACCAGTCAAAGCAAAAATAGCAGTTTTTTTTATAACATCAGTAGACCACCAAACACAAATATTTAAGAAGCACCATATTGGGTAAGTCATTAAACACTTGCTCTGTTCATAACTTCACATATGTATATAAAACTCTTTCTCTGTTGCACCAGTCAAATAAAAAACAGCAATTTTTTTTTTTAACATCAGTGGACCACCAAACACATATATATTAAAGAAGCACCAAATAAAATAAGAGGGGAAGAAGTCATTAAATACTTCTCTGTTTGCACCAGTCAGCACTCGCCAAACAAAGCAAAGTAGCAAGTTTTTGTTTTTTTCTAAACATCATTTAGACCACCAAACACAAATTTCAAAGAGGAACCAAAGAAAAGAAGAAAAGAAGAAGTCATTGAACCAAAGAAAAGAAGAAGAAGACTCACCAAAGACAAGGTCGCAACTATGTAAGAAGGAGTTCCGAGGTGGAAGTCACAGCACGGCAACAGTAGAAGTCGTGACTGTAGTTGCGATTGTTAGGGCTGGAATCGCAGCAGTGGTTGTGATGTTCGGTCGCAGCAATGGAATCGTAGCAGTGGTCGCGATGTTAGGTCTAGAGTTTTAAGACTAATCGCAACTGTGAAGTCTCCTTTTCTTTCTTTTAATTTGATGGGTTGGACACTCGGATCATGGGTCGCTGGGCTTTAAAAGAAAATGTACCTAGCTGCCAATTCGATTGACTTAGCAGCAGGCCCCCAACTCGCAGCTTGGCTTTGTGATGCCCAGAATGACAGGACAAGACGACTAGTCGGCGTCTAGTCGACGACTTGCTAAGTATGATGCTAAGTAGGAAGCTACTTTGATCATATATGTATTTTCATATGCATGTCTGTTATCAATAATGGCTTTCATTGATATTGTATTTTCTGGAAATAGTTTCTGTTTAGTTATGTTTATCGAGAACTGTATACTTACTCCTAGATATTCATAATAAACTGAGTCGATTATGGCTAGTTTACAAGATTTAAAATAACAATGAATTGTTTTTTTAAGCTGATGTAACTTGCAATATATTTGAACAGCAAAGTACAATTTTTTAGCTTATTAAATAATGACTAATACTTACCCCCTTTGCCACGCAAACCATTTTGGAGTTTTGTATGGCATTCTTTTTTAGAAGTGCTGGGAAACGTATTTATACATTACATATGTATACAAGAGATAGTTGAAACATAATGTATATTTGTGATTTTGGCATGTCTTAAAACCCGTGGCAACTACAGCCAAAAAAAGTGTCATTCTTCGTAGGAGGATGGGTGTAGTAATATTTCAAAAAATAAGTTCTGTTTACTGGACGTAGGAGGACTTTAGGTCAACCAAGTGCTTATAAAGTCTTTTGGGGAAATATAAATCGTCATTCAGTAGATTTTTTAGTTCTTTAGGATATGTAGAATGTGCTTAGTTCAAAGCCACGTGTTCTTTCTTTTCATCACATCAGATTTGTCGTACTTTGTAATTATATTCTTTTGTTTAATCATAGGCATGTATGGTAGCACCATACTTGACTAAAATCAAAGAGCATTTGTTTCTGTGTCAAACTATCAAACAATTATTCCTCCACTTACGCAAGGTCAAACATACTGTTTACATGTTTAAGGTCGCTGAAACATGATTACTTTATAGGTTTATGTGGCCAGCTACAACATTTTGCATTTCTTTAAGGTCAAATGTACAGTTTATATGTTTAAGATCGATTGTGTTTTTTACATTGGGATTGCAACTAGTGTTCTTTGGAAGATTTTATCAGTCTTGAAATACTGATTATATTATGGGTTAACAGTTCATAGATATACTCTTTTAGCAGACAATTGCAGCTATGAGATGATATTTCTTATTAACAAATTGTACAAAGAAATATCTATATCCTTCTCGATGTTGTTTAGTATGACTGAAAATGCTTCTTGTGCCCAAAGTATCAGAATTTCTAATGTTTTGTGTCTGTGTGTTTTGTGTGAGAGAGAGAAGCATCAGAATTTCCGATGCTTTGAATAACTTCGTTAATGTTCCATGAGTTGTTTGCATAATTAATTCCACTTATGATGGTAACCTATTCCTTTTGTGTCATTTTAAAATATAACAATTGTTACTGTTGCTTCTTGTTTGTGATGAGAAAAGGAGAACTGAAAGATACATGATCTCTCTCTATTACTAAATCAATGACTATGCTTTGACATTATTAGTGGCGATTTGATGATGTTCAGAGGGCTCCTACTCCACCATCTAAGGCGCCAAAAGAAATCAAGGAACTGGTATGTCTTGTCTGAAGAAAAGCTATTATTGTTTCTTTTGTTAGGTCAATTAATATGCATTTGTTTGATAGGTAGAAAATAATCAGTTGCTCGGTTTTAAAATTGCAGGATGAGAACAGGAGTAAGAAGGGCCTTGCTGAAATTTATGCGGTTAGTATCATCCTAAACATCATTTATTTATTGTGGAAGGTCCATATTATTTTTGTTTTGGCTTCTTCTTATTGTCTTAATAATGTCCATATTTGGTTAGCACAATTTGAAGTTGTGTATCCTTAAACTGTAGTTTCAAGAGGTGGAGTTGTTTCTTTTATAAGAGAGAGCTATCAAGGGTTAACCAGTTGTTACTAATAGAAAAAAAGGTTAAAGATTTACTCTTCTTATACCACTGCAGGATGAATATGTTCAAAAGACGGGCCTGGTTTCGGCAGCGTTGACCTTTTCAGATGAGCAAAAGGAGGAGGTAGACTTATCTAATGCATTTTTGTTTATTTTTATCTCCTTTTATTAATTATTGTTGGGTTCTTTCTCATATACTTTTTTGTTAAAATGTAAAGTTTTCTATCATTTCTGCATTCAGTCCCCTCGTCCTTTCAAACAGTAAAAGAACTACAACACTTTTCACTCTTTTTTACTTTTAACTAAGTTCCTTTTTGGATTTGTAATTGTTTTTAGGCAACTATGCTGTTCAAGAAACTGTGCTTGAAGTTGGATGCTCTATCTCATTTCCATTTCACTCCAAAACCAGTATGCTTCTTGTTCAACTATAAATACGCAGATACAAACACAGACACAAAGACTTTGACTTTCTAGGATTTTCTTATGTTATTTGCATGAAGATTTTATTTCTACAGGTTATAGAAGATATGTCTATACAGGCAAATGTTCCTTCTCTAGCAATGGAAGAGGTAACCAATTCATCTGATTTCCTGCTGAAAAGACTTGCCTCTGTGGCTATTGTGATACTGGTTATACGTTTACAGGTAATTAATGAGCTTGTATGATGTGTTTTATCGGCAGATTGCCCCCCTGGTGGTCTCGGATGCAGCTATGCTGGCTCCTGAGGAAGTGTTTGCTGGCAAAGGAGATATCAAAGAAGAAGCAGAGCTAACACAAGCAGAAAGGAAGAGAAGGAGAGCTAACAAAAAGAGGAAATTTAAAGGTAGACCCAGTTAACTAAGTCACGAGTATTAAAAAGATTTTTATTATTTTTACCTTTTTAGGTACAGACCCTATTTGTCCTTAGACTGCAAGTTTCAATATATGGTTTTGAATAATTCTTGCTCGAGTCATTGTTTTTACTCAAATCTTTCGGCTGAAGCATTTATTAGGATATCTAACAATCAGAACATGTTGAGCAAAATGCCATTAATAGTTGAAGGGTCCAAATAGAAACACTAGTGGTGTTACACCTGGGATAATTATACTCAGTGATAGATGGTTGGAAGGCAGATGATGAAGGTTAATGATCAGAAAGGAATAGGGCTCCATAATAGGTCGAGAGGATAATAAACATAGCTTGTATCATCTTTCTATTAAATTAATGCGGTAAGCAGCTTAATGCTCTCACATGGTGTAAATGAATCTCTCCCCAGGTCAGGCACCAAGTGAGAGCCTCATAACAGCTATTTTTTGTTTTTTAGTAACGGAGGATATCCCGTACTATTTAAAATGCAAAAAATCCCATATTTCTTGTTTCGGAAATTTCTTGCCACGTCATTGATTGCATTGTGTAGTTTAATTTTGATTCTGATATTTGCGAATGATGAATTTCTTAGAATATAAGTATCATATGCTTTTCTTCATCTCATGATTAAATTCGGGAAACACGATTACAGCCGAAGCAGCAAAAAGGACAGCAAAGAAGCCACGTGAAAGCATGTTGCAAAACCAAGATGGTGATTATTCATCCTAGTTTCTTTCATACTTGGCCTATTCTGTTATGATAACTAAAGTATCTCCATTTCGTTTTTCAACATCATTATAGGCAAGGACGAATTATGAGTTCCCACTGGGCCACTAGCATTGATTTAACAAGGAGCCATCCTCATACTCCCCCAAATTGTGAAGTAGCTGCATATTTGTGGGACTGCCATGAGAATATGTTCCTGAAACACCCAGAAGGTTCAATGCTTTACCTCTGTAGTGTTGCCAGGGTAGATTGAAGACTTGGGATGCTAAAGAGTATGTTCTAGCAATTGACTGGTCATGAAACTCATGTTAGTGATTCTGTTTTTGCATATTAAAAGAGAATGCTAAGAATTATGTTTTTTCACCTCAATATTTAAATTCCTCTCTACCGCCTCACAGGTTCAGTGAGGTTGGAAGTTCGTGTAAATTACAGAGTCCTACCTGTCTTCTTGTCAAAATTACTATTTAGTTCCCATTATAGTGTTGTATTACAGTACAGTCCATAATGTTAAAAATATTAGGAGTATTATTATATACAAATATTTCTTTTTGTAAAATTATTTTGAATTTAGTTTGACTGTGTCCACCTCAATTATTAATGCTAGTACTAACTAATTAATTACGTTATAGTAAAAGAAAATACATTATTAACAAACAATAAAGTTATTACTGAAAAGAAATATATAGTTCATAATTAATTATTTTTTAAGAAAAACCCTTTGGGGCATATAGTACAAATGCAATTCATAATTAAGATCAAAGATTTATTAGATACAAAATTACTAAACTCACACAGGGGAGGGGTGAGAATCGAACATCGTATCTGTAGTTTATTGCTTATGATTTATGAGGGGGAAAGTATTTGATTTAATTTATCATCTAATGGAAGAAAGGGTAAAAAAAAACCATTTATATTCAATTTTTTATCAAGTATTTGAGACATAATTAAATACGAAAACTATTTTTATCAATAATATTCTTTTGGAAATAATAAAATATTGACTGAACACCAAGTGTTACCTTATTTTGTTAAATTCTTATCAAGCATAATGGCAATGAAGGCGGTCGTGAAAAATTAATTAAAACTTCAGCAATTAATTTTTGCATATAAAAGTATTACTATATAAGTGGTGATATCACTCTCTAGACTACAAAAGAAGTACTGTGCAAGTAAAGAAAAAAGCAAGTTATGCTACTTGACTACTCCTATAAAGCAACCCAACAGCATCATGTCACGTCCTTTAAATTTAAACACTCGGCAGTGCCCGAAAAAGCAAAATGCTAAAGTAAACAATGTTTAAAAGTGACCCAAATCTTCTTAAAGAATCCATAATGCTTTCCCAAAAGGTGAAGCAAAATTCATAAACAATTTAAATCAGATTCTTCAATAAGTACATGTGAATAAAGTCCCCCTTAAATCATGCATTCCATTAACCATTCCCCTCAAATCCCAAGCCAAGTATCATAGCGCTAGTAGCTACCATCAATTCCTGCAAAACAAACTCTCTTTTTTATCACACATCCATGGCTCAATTCCTCTTCACCGTTAGTTCCATTGTAACAATTATATTATTTACTCCACTAGCTTTAAGCTATGGCCATTCCAATACTTGTCGATCCTATTGCGGGAACCTAACGATCGATCACCCTTTTGCGCTCCAGTCCGGCTGCGGTCATCCGGGATTTCGAGACCTCTTGTTTTGCATCAATGACGTCCTTATGTTCCACATTAGTTCTGGGTCATACCGAGTTCTTGACATAGACTATGCTTATCAATCGGTCACGTTACATGACCCTCACATGTCCTCTTGTGACACCATTGAGCTCGGAAGTCACGGCAACGGATTTGCCGTCGAGCAATGGCGGGCCCCATTCTTAAGCCCGATGGCGGACAATGTGTTCATGCTCCTAGGATGTTCAGCTCAATCTCCACTCTTCCAAGGTTTTCCTGGGAAACACTTGCCATGTCGAAATGTTTCAGGTATGGGTTGTGAGGATTATTATGGTTGTCCCGCGTGGAATCGGATTGGGCTTAAGCGAGTGGGTTCGGTGTATGGGACAGGCCCACCTGAGTGTTGTGCGGTGCCATTTGAAGCCATAAAGGCTGTGAATCTCACCAGGCTTGATTGCCGAGGGTATAGCAGTGCATATAGTCTTGCACCACTTCGAGTTGATGGGCCAAGGCAATGGTCTTATGGGATAAGGGTGAAGTATTCTGTGCAAGTGAGTAGTGATTCATTTTGTAAAGCCTGCGAGGCGACAGGTGGATCGTGTGGATATGATCTTCACGGGTTTAGTGAGACGTGTATGTGTGGAAGCTGGAATTCTACATCAAATTGTGATTCAGGTAATTGCAAGCATCTAGTTATTGGAACACAAGCCGTTTTTCTAAAAACAAGAAAAGTAAATAAAGATCATAAATTCTTGTTTTTGTGTCAAAGTAGTGAGCCATTTCTTATTGATAACTCCCCCCTAAAAAAAAATAGAAAAAGTAGTGACCAATTAACATGATGGGCTTTAGTATAGGAGCTCTGTTGTAGTAGGCAGAAGCCCATCCAAAATTAGTTTGGAGCCCAAAAAGAATTGCCGACAACCAAGGGAAAGTCCAGTAGCCTTGATGGCTGCCTTTAATAACCTGAATATTTATTATTAATAATTGTTTTATAGTTTGATCCATTTTTCAGTTATTTCTTGATTTATGAAAAATTAAAACCTTTGTGCAGCTGCAGAGAAGTCTGATTCCAGTAGAGAAACATTTTTGCCTTTGGTGAACACATTAGCAGGTAAAATTCATTATATTCGGGATACTAAATTAATAGACTCCCTAATTTATTAGTCAATTTCATCTTTATTTATTTAGATAGAAATTTCTTAAGTTTGAGTTACTTCTCAGTTTCTTAATAATGTCATAATAATTCCTTCAAAACTTTAAATTTGAATTAGCTAGTAATTAATGAATACTGGGCTAATTCTTTTCCTTTGGCAGGATTCTTGATTTGGATGTCAAGGCACCACACTTGACTCAGAGATTGATCTGATCTAAAGGGGACATCCAGTGAAAACATTGATGAGAGTGCGCAACAAGATTATGCCCAATTTCTATTTATTTTTTGTTGATCATTTGAAATACATAAATCATTGTGATGCATTATTGGAATGCCACTCTCGCTCCTAATTTTTGTTAGAATGGAAGTATTTTTTTCTTATAATTAACAGTGGATAACTATAATTTAATTAAGAAAATACTATTTATTCTCTCCGTCCCAAATTAGAGAGATATATATTTATAAAACGATGACTTTAATTTTAAAAATTATTTTCGTTTTGCAAATATATTATTGACATTTACTAAAAATGCAATATTAGTGACATTCAGAATTTAATCTACCTAAGCATAAATAATTATATATTATGAATTTTATATCATTTGAAAGTCTAAAATTATAAATATATCTCTAATTTTAGAACGAATTAAAAATAAAATTATATCTCATATAATTCAGTATTATTAAAAATTGTAATGTCTTAAATAATTTAAGTAATTTCACTGTAATAATCTATACGTCCACGACACCTACAATAATTTTTTAATACATGTCGGAAAAAAAAAAACTCATTTATGTAGAAAATTACCAATAACAAATTTAAGCTCAGTACATTATCTACCGTCATACTGAATTTGACGCATTTATGAAGACTAGAAAGCCGAACCTGCGACTTGTATGCTTCTTCTGTTCAGGTACTAGATTGATACGGTGATACCAAGTTTACCAACTCACTGTCCCCACTCCCCACTAAAAACCTCCATTCTTATGCGCGGCCTAATAATTGAGAATTGAAATTAAATAAGCACCACTCTTTTTATTGAGCTTTGAGCTCTCTCTCTCTCTCTCTCTCTCTCTCTCTCTCTCTCTCTCTCTCTCTCTCTCTCTCTCTCTCTTCTTATTTTATTTTATTTTTTATTTTTATGTTTTATTAAATTACTTGTCATGATGTTTTTAATATTTTATATTTTCGTAAAAAATATACTCTCATTTAAAATAAATCGATCACATCCAATTTAAAATTACCAAAATTTATGCTATTAATATTCGTTAAATTTCATAAATGAAATATTTCTTATTTATGTGTGTGTGTCTATATATATATATATATATATATATATATAAAACTCCGCTTAAATGAATGAAAAGAAAAATAGCTGTTATTTTTTTTAGCTATTTTTTTTTAATATGTGTGTATCATGAAAAATTATAACTCTCACCGTTAATTGAAAATTAAATTACAATTAACTTGAAATCTTAAATCATAAATTTAGAAAATTAATATTTACTTAAGTTAATTTAATATTTTTATAACATCAAATATAATTCACTTGTAAAAATATTAATTCTTTTATGAAATTAATATTTTCACATGATCAAATAAAATATATTTATAAAAATATTAAATTTCTAAATTTATGGTCATAAACATTTTACGTTTTTTTTATATTTCTGTCGATTTATTCACGTCACATCTTAATTAATATGGATATAAATTTATGATGACGACGCTTTTTATTTGGTTCTAAATAGTGGCCTATAGAGCTGGGAGTTGAGACGGAGCAACTGAGGTCGAGTTCTGGTCCTAAAAAAAATTAAGCCGCCTTCATCAATTCCTGACTGATTCTCTTCTTATCCATTACAACACCAGCTCTGAACTTCGAATTCAAAAATTGTTTCATTTGTTGACACCGTTTCAATCATTGGAACCATTTTTATTTTATAGGAGTAGGTGGACTTTTCACTGATCAGCTTTAATCAATCCCTGTAGAACAGTAATGGCGGTGCTACGATACAAATACCCACTTCCTTCTCCATCTGCTGTATTTACTCGCCGGAAATTTTCGAGACTCGAGATTCGAAATTGTTTGTTTACGATACCACCAGTTAGTGAGACCAACCAAAGGAAGTCACAAAAAACTTTGGCTTACGTGCAGTCTAATAATGGCTGTGGCAATTCAAGCTCATCGCCTACATCTTTCAGTGAGGTGGGTAAATTGTTTGTTTATTTTTCCATTTAGATGATTTTGGGTGAATAGCTGATTTGATGTGAGTTTTCTTATTTATTTTATTTGTGGTTTAGTTGATTGAATCACTGATTGATGGTGTGGATTTATCCGAATCAGAGGCCGAGTCTTCTCTTGATTTTCTACTCAATGATGCTAACGAGGCATTGATCAGTGCATTTCTTGTTCTCTTGAGAGCCAAAGGAGAGACTTACGAAGAAGTAATTAGTCTTTCTATCCGATTCCACTTTTATATAAATGAATTCATATCGATTTTGAATTTCTGAATTTCGTAAGTTGGCTTCATAACTTTTTGGGGAACGGAGGGAGTAATATTTTGTGTTGGTTGAATTAATATGTTATTATTGTGAAAGGAAAATGTTAAAGAAGTCATTTTTGAAATTGGGGCAGGTAGTGGGATTGGCAAGGGCAATGATTAAACACTGTAAGAAGGTAGAAGGATTGAGTGATGGGGTGGATATAGTTGGGACAGGTGGCGATGGTGCAAATACAGTAAATATATCAACTGGTGCTTCAATACTCGCTGCGGCTTGCGGCGCAAAAGTTGCAAAGGTGGTTATACATACAGTTTAGTAACTGTATTCTATAATTTAGATAAAGTGAAAATGTTACTTATCGTCTTGTATTACTGAATTGCTTATTTTGAAGACATGATTTGTATTGCAGCAAGGGAATCGGTCAAGTTCTTCTGCTTGTGGAAGTGCTGATGTATTGGAAGAATTGGGGGTTGTAATTGACTTAGACCCTGAGGTTCGTAAAATTTGTGAATTCGAATATCAGTTACTGCAACCAATAGTGCTATAGTATTTTCATTAGTTTTTCTTGCTGACGTGGGTTTTATTAGCATCTTTGTTTGCAGTGGGTGACACTTGTGTGATAATTTGGAAGTAAGGTTTTATTATTAGATTATGAGAGTTGCACACATTAAGATGCTTTACTGTCATGATATGTTTGCTGAGGACACTAAGAGACTCTGTTCTACAGGGCATCAAACTGTACATTTTAGTTCTCTTTGAGTTGCATAACTAAATTGAATTCACACAAATATTTGAT
Source organism: Hedera helix (assembly GCA_947179155.2). Taxonomy (NCBI): domain Eukaryota; kingdom Viridiplantae; phylum Streptophyta; class Magnoliopsida; order Apiales; family Araliaceae; genus Hedera; species Hedera helix. The sequence goes on from OX359270.1 coordinate 46,852,630, forward strand.
GCAATTTATTGTTTCAATCAGATATAACCACTAAACACTTAAAAGATCAGTGGAAAATATGTTCTTATTGCTTTACTGTAATAGTGCTGCGTTGCTGAATACAGATGTCTATTTTGTGCATATCAGGGTGGTTTTTCTTCTTTTTTCCCCCTTTTCTTTTTTTCAATAAACATAAACATGATGCACCACTATTTCATAATATCTTCTGATCTCTTCCATGCCTTATACTTTTAGATTCCAATTTCCATGGTATTTAGTTAGATGCAACTTTCTTCAGCTCTTCTGTTTCTATCCAAATTCATTTTTCACATTGCCTATATGATATTGATAGAACATGATTTCATTAGAAGCTACTGATATCTGAACTCTGAAAACAACTATTCTGGTGCTCCATACTCTATTGAGAATGATCCCGGGAGTTGGAAGGTTCTTACCACACAAAGCCACGATTCGTTTTGGTTAAAGGGAATGCTCTTTTCAGATTTTGGTGCATCGCCACAAGATACTAGATGAATACAGATACATAGGTTGGGTAAATGCCAAGCTTGTGAGGCTTTGTAGATGGGATGAGACAACCAAATGTAATTTTTGGCATTATATTTTATATAAATTTATGCATAAACAAATTTTCTTATGGTGGAATCAGGGGGTGAGAAGGTGCGTGAATGAAGCAGGAATTGGTTTTATGATGTCTCCAATTTACCATCCAGCAATGAAGATAGTTAGACCTGTGAGGAGCAAGTTGAAAGTGAAGACTGTATTTAATATCCTGGGACCTATGTTGAATCCAGCACGAGTACCTTTTGCAGTTGTTGGGGTATACAAGGAAGACCTAGTAAGTGGCTTAACTTTAGATTGCTCTAATCTAGGAAAGTTATTGTCCTTTCCGTGTACATATAAGGTATCAATTTAGTCTCTAAGCTTATTTTTTTGGGTGGGGGCTCTTTCTTCTTTTATCTTTTTTTTTTGTGGGTGGGTGGGTGGGTGTGTGTGGGGGGTGGGTGGGTGGGGTAGGTGGATTTGCTTTTGAAGAATGCTTCATTTATGCTTATTGCACAGATTTTTACCAATTTCATAAAAGTCTTGCGCTCTTAGGTATAGATAATGTGGAAATGTTAAAATCTTAATGTCTAAACTATGTTAGTAAAAAATCTGCTTTGAGACTTTTGCTGAGGTGGTCTGAATTTCATGTTGTATTGATACATTGAAAATTCCCCGCAACAGGTTCAGAGAAATTGATAATAACAGGCCTGGCAATAGATATGATATCCTACAGTTTACAACCCAGAATTACTGAAATGCTCCATGCATTAAATAAGGAAACATATTAAGCCTCCTTTTGTCCCTCATAATATCTCAAGACCAGTTAACATCAAGAAATTAAAAAAATCCTAAAGTCAGCATATCGATACCAAAAAGGCCCTATTGTTTTTATCTTCACTTGCTGTTTGGATCTTGTTGATATTAGACCAAGATAAATCATGAAATGGAAAATAAATTTAATTTAACATCGCAAATTTGATCTCCAAATAACCAAAACCTATTCATGGACCAATTGCATATCCCTATCAAAGGAGATAATTTTAACTGTTACTTTTCAAAGAAGGTGAAAATGTCAATCCTTAAACTTAGATTCGATCTTTTGCATTGAAATTCAAGTCTTCTGGAATTGAGAAGGGGATTGATGAACAACAGATACTTTTTTTTGAATGCGAACAACAGGTACTTGATATTGTACTGATGTGGTGTTTCAACTTGAACGGGAATTGACCTCTTCAAAATGTACATGATTTGTGGCTTAATTGTTTTCTTACCTAGTGCAAAAAAAATGCTATGATACAATTCATAGTATGTATGTGTATATGCATGTGCTATGAGTATATACTTCAAATGGCTGTAAAGGGTTCTATATGAAGGGATGATGTACGAGTGATTGGTCAAGTCAACTTTAGCACTCTTTTCTTGCAACAGGCTTATGATCCGCTTACTGTCTACGCTCAACAGTTCAGATTCAAGCTAAATAGTGTTTAATATTTATCTGAAAGAAGTATTTTATCCAATCCATGTGCGCGTCTTTTTATTAATAGATGCCTTCAGGGTTATGAATGATGTTGATTCATTCAGGTCTGCTAAAAGATCATACAACTCTTACAGTAACTTTAGGCTATTATGCGGATGTCAGACGTGTTTCACATCTGTCTTGGATAGGTATTAAAAATGGCAAAAGCACTTCAACGGTTTGGCATGAAAAGAGCATTGGTTGTCCATTCAGAGGGCCTAGATGAAATGAGTCCCCTTGGTACGATAATCTCTCTATTTTTGGGCAGGATATATATTTTTTATTATCATAGAAACTCCCATTTTGCTAATAGTGTGATCTTCTTGTTTTTATTCCTTCAAATGTGTGCCCAAAGGTTGTCATCTGTTCACACATCAGCTATTTGAATTTATGTTAACAGGGCCTGGACAAGTCCTTGACGTCACCTCGGATAAGATTGAGAAGTTTCCATTTGACCCATGTAATCATCTTGCCTCTATCTTGAAAACAATCTCGTTAGATAAGGTCAATTCGTTTATTTCATTGCAATTAATTAAAGTCATACATGGTGATTATTTAACTTATAAAAAACTAAATTAAAGTTCTACATGGTGGTTGATATTTATTGTATTGCTTTTGAATGCTCCTTATTATGAAACAGTATTTTTTAGAAAGATCTTTCATCATGGTATTCCATTGATAATATTGAATATTCTTACAAAATTTGATTGATAGTGGATTTTGGGATGCCTCGTTGCACTCTGGATAGCTTGCGAGGTGGAGGGCCAGAGTATAATGCAGAGATTCTAAGGCGTGTTCTATCAGGAAAAAGGGGCTCGATAGCTGATGCATTTGTAAGTTGTTTACCTCAGCCATACTATCAACTCAATGTCTTTCTCTCTGAGTCTCTCTCTCTCTCTCTCTCTCTCTTACACACACGCGCGCACACACACACATAATTTTACAAGTATAGCTGAACTATTCAAACATACTGCATCCTTAACAAAAACCATGGTATTCCAGCATAATGTGATATTTCAAGGGGTTCATGTCATAGAAATTTAAATTTCACTACCAAGTCCCGACTCTGTCTGATTAGTCTGCAATTTAATTTCCTTCCCCCGATTCAGTTTAGTGTTTACTTAATAATATTTAGAGAATTGATATTTTGACAAGAGAATTTGATAGTTTCACAAGGATCCCTTATTAGATGGGACCCACATTCATTTGATTAAAGCCTTGTGGAAATAACAATTCCCTAACTTTAATAGTAAATGTGACTGGTGGAGCTGCGCATTTTTGTCTGGATTATGAAACTCAAAAACAAACATGTTAACTTACATTAAAATTGGTTCTCATTATCATTCACTGTCCTTTTAATCTGCAAAATAATTATGCATGCAGGTTTTAAATGCTGCAGCAGCTCTTTTGGTCAGTGGACACGTAGAAAGTCTGGCTGATGGGGTAACTCTTGCTCGCGAAACGCAATTATCTGGCATGGCTGTGAAGACTCTTGATTTCTGGATAGACATCTCCAAAGTAAATGAAACATAGTTATACAATTATTGCTTCAATTGGCTATTGTACTCCCACCCAGCACTCACTAGATACTCTGTGCTAACATTACAGAAGGCCAAAGAAGAAGCTTAAGAGTATTGCATCTCAGCTTAAATACTACTTGCAGAACTTCAAGACCAAGGAGAAAATATTGAAGAATGGCTGCTTTACAAAATAAAACAAGTAACCAGTGTGCCAGGTTGAAGCTGGACTCCATGACAGATTGTTTTAGCTCAGTTACTGAATCTGAATGCTTTTAGTCTGGAAAAGAAATTTTCTAATGTAACTTTTTATCTTTTGGAGATCGTCTAGACAACAAGAATTAATTGCACGCTTGTTTGCAAGTAAAAATACAAACAAAACTGTCAAGAGGTAAGGTTTATTTTGTTATTTCCCCCTTACTCTCGTCTCGTGGGTGTGTTATTATGATAATATATTCAACTTTAATTATGCCGAGATGTTTTGTAGTTTGTATTAGTTTCCCTATCTATATCAATAAATTGTTAAATTGAGATAATTAATTATTCATCAATAGGATAATTAATTGTGAATATTAGAGCATTATAGACCTCAATCAATCTACTTCAAATATAATAAGCATCGAGAAAAAAAAAATGTAGTCTAATTTTGTAACGGAGAAGAGAGTAGGATTGATTGTAAATAGCATTCCATGTCAAAACTGACTGATTCAAACTAGAAAGCAATTAATCAACCCTAATTTACCAAACTACCATTCAGACCATTCTCTTTATTAACAGCTTCTCCTTCGATGCTACCTACATCAAACAGACTGACTGATCTATTAATGGTAGTGCCGGCACTGTAGACGTCCCACAATCATTGGCACCTCCCTCTTCCAGTACCTTCCCTGTAGACGTTCCACAATCGTTGGCACCTCCGTCTTCAGTAAGTCCCGTAGGCGTCCCACAATCATTGGCACATCCCTCATCGCCAATACGCGTGGCGCCTTCATCTTTCGGCGTCCCACAATCATTGGCACCTTCCTCCGTCGTCTCAGTGGCAGCAGCAGCATGTTGGGGTGCTTCGATGGTACATGAAACCGACCCCAATCTACCACAGCTCGCCTAAGGGGACGCAGTGTAAATTCCAACGTCATCCACATTCTCTTGGATCCAATTGACCTCCTTATCCAACCCGCAATCATACCCGTTGGTCTGCTGCGGTTTAGGAGCCGGCCGAAATATCGGGCCCTCATCCGGATAAAACCTCCTCTTCCTCGAGGTGGGCCTTAATTATAAAATATTTTATTTAGAATAATACAGACATTTAACATGGTTAAGCTTAAGATATTTTAAACATTCCAACATTTTATTAGGAGTAACATAAACACATTCAACACGAATTAATAAGCTTACAATAATTAAGGATTTTACTTTTTCTACTTAATTAGTTTCAATTTATTCCATGAATAATTTTTTTTCAAAATAATTCTTATACTTTAAGTTTGAACATATTTAGAATTTTTATTTTTTTATTTTTTTTATTTTAACCTTATTTTACCTGATAACCTGTATGTAAAGGTTGATATAATCAAGTATTCAGAATCCTAATTGGTATAAAAGTTTGGATCGCTCATGAATTCTACAGCAACAAAACTTTTATCTTTAAAAAAAAATATAATAATAATAATAAATGAATAAATAATAAAATAATAATAATAATAATAAAAAAAGAAAAAAAAAGAAATGATATATATATATATATATATATATATATATATATATATATATATATATATATATATATATATATATATATACACACACACAAAGAAAAATAAAAATAAAAATTTTGAAGACTGAAACTAGGCCTTCCTCGGGACTCGTGCAGTCAACTTGATTTTCGTGCAGTCAACTTGATTTTCATGTACAAGATCAATGTGAAAGTGGCTGGGATGTTGTTTATTATAACCACGAGATCCAATGCGTCACCAAAGATTACCTTCGGTGGGCCCCCTTTATTTGTGCATTCCAAGTATGAAGTTCACTCCCAAGCTGATTTCCATATACAGGGAGATAAAAGAAATGTTAACTGAAGACGGTGATGATCAAGATTTTGAAATTATTTACGTGTCAAGTGATCGTGACGAAATTGAAAATTAATAGTATGCCGTGGCTAGCATTACCATTTGGAGACGCTACTAACAAAAAATCTAGCCCAATATTTTGATATTCGAGAAAATCCGCGCACAGAAATTCGTAGAGCTCCAGATTATGGAACGAGCACATCGAGAACATTTTAATATGAAGACTAGGATGAAAACAGATATCAAAGATTTGTTGTTGGAAAAAGAAGCCACAAAGTGTAATTTTGTCATTTGACATAGATCAACGGTGTATTATTTATAAGTCTCAGAATTCAGTAAATTAAAATGGGATTCAAAGACTTAAAAAAATTATGTACGATCGTCACTCTAAAGACGTGATTCACGTGCAGGGACAAATATGAATCCGTGTATGAAATTGAAATTAAAGTTTACATTTGACCTAATGGATTAAATGAACTAAAGCGAATAAGACGAAAATAAATGAACTAAATCCGAGAAGGGTTTTCATTAGTCCCAAGGTTTATGGGGGTAACTTATTGGGGTAACTTATTTTGAGAATCAGTTGAGAGATTAGATTGGTAGTTAGAAGAATTGGATGATCTGGACATTATTCGGATAACCGAAGACATTTTAAGATTTTTTTTATTACTAAGGGTATTTTTGAAAATTTTCTTTAGAGACATGTGTCTGGCACATGACCCATATGCTAGGCTACTCTATAAATTCCCTTTCATTTCACAATAGAGGGAATTTTTTGGATTTTCAGCCACCAGGACGATTCTCTCTTTGAACATAAGGGAGCTCGAAGAATTTTTTGGACTAGTAATCGACTTTGAATCAAGTGTTGGCTTGGGACCTCTGAATCTATCTTGAATTCATTCGAGATCACCTAACACCTGACAAGACTCTTGGACATTGGCAATTACGCTGAGACTCCGAGAATTCTATCGCGTGTTACTCAGATAGTTAGTCACAGTTCTTCTTCTTTCTCCAATTTGTTGACCGATTTCGTATTTTTCACAGATTTCTTGCCTCCACCGTTGTTACAAACCTTAACCTTAGCAAAGTACGAAATCTCTTTGCCTATAAACACATTTTTATTTTTGTATTAAATTTTCTTAAGTTTAATGTAAATAATTAAATTGTAAAGAAACTGAAAAATTCTAAGCAATGTAAAGAAATTGAATTTAAAGTTCTTATTGGTGTAGTAAAATTAAATTTAAAAATCCTAAGATATGTAAAGAAATTAAAATTTAAAATTTTAAAGTAACAAAATAAAAACCGTTGAGGAATTTAATGGGAAAAAAAACTATTTTAGCCTTGTTGTTTAATGTCACAAAACATTTTTTCAAATTTTTAATTGCCAAAAATATTCACGTTTATTGTCTAACACATGAAGTAAATAAGCTCAAAACGAGAAAATGGACTAAATTATTCATCTTACATAAAGTACAAGTATTATGATAAAACAAATTAATAAGGCTAAGCTCAAAACGAAAATGGACTAAATTATTCATCTTGTATAAAGTGCAAGGATTATGATAAACCAACTTAATAGGGGAGTATTATTTTTTTATTTTTTTATATTGTTTGCTTGGGCTCTCATGGAAATCTATAGATTAGCTCATAATAGAATAAAATTTTATTAAAAGTAATTTAGTAGACGTATGATAAATTCAGCTAATGTTCCTATGCACAATAAACCCTCTTGTTCAACTATGAACTCTAGTCTTCTCCACAACTCTCTTTATCGTTCCCTTCTATTACACATGAAACCGGCCCTAATGTCCCACGATCATTGCCAGCTTTCTCTTCCGTTTCCGTAATGCTGCTGCATGAAGCCAACCCTGATGGTGTAACACAGTTATCCAGCCCTAGCGTCCTACAATTATTGGCCTCTTTCATGAGAGAGGCCGGCTGCGTAAATGTCCCGCAATCATTGGCAGCAGCATCCTCTTCTTCCATGCTAAATGTGGGAGAAGCAGGCTCCGTAGATGTCCCACAATCATTGGCAGCAGCTTCCTCGGGCTGCGAAAATGTCCCACAATCATTGGCAGCATGCTTCGCCTCCGCGGCTTCTATGGTACATGAAACCGATCCCAATCTACCACAGCTCGCCTGTTCTATGAGTTGGAGAACACGAGGGCGCATTAACGTTATATCCACACACTCTCTAATCTCTCGGATCCAATAGGGCCCCTTATCCGGGTCCTCACTACAATACCAATGACAAATAACTTCGGCAATTGCCATGACATACAATCCACAATCATATCCGTTCGTCTGCTGCGGTGTATAACCCCCCCGAAACCGATTCAGATCGTCACCCGGCCCAAATCTATTCTTCTTTTTCTTCTTGTCAACGTTAAAACCCGACTCCGTCCGTCTCACGTGTCCCTTAACGGTTTTGTAGAGTTCTAAGGCATCCCATTGGTTTATGTAATTCATACTGTCATGATGAATAAAAAGGTTCAAAACCCTATAATAAACCAACAGGCTCCAGTGTGTTCCGCCGTTGTTTACCGGAAAGATGACCAGTCGTTTCTCCGGCAACTCGAGAGAATTTAGACACTCTTCGATTGCGTCGTTGTCTTCGGAATTAGCCAACAAGAAGGAGATTGAAGGCGAAATTAAGAGGATTGAATCGGATGGATAGAGGGAGGATATATAATTGAAATAAAACTCAATAATAATATCACTCAAGTAATTGTTAGGGTTTCTGAGCTCATCAAGATATGATTGCTTCAATATCATCATAACTTCACAAGCACGTCCCGTGATCTGCTTCGATTATATATCAAAAAAATCCTACTTATATATCAACTCTCTATGCAAGAAAGCACAGCTTATATTTACCTTAGATGCAACAAAAAAAAAAACCTAGTTGTATATCGTACGACTTGACTTACGAGGAACCGTATAATGTACGGCAAGAAAAGTTACTTGATATATCGGAAAACTATAATACACAAACATTTAAATTTAGAATATTAAAAATTAAATATTATGTGGGAGAATCAAGAAGGGAGCTAGCTAGGAAGAGAAGTGTATATTAGTATTACCACGCTCTAATTATATACTCCATAAACAAATCCATCCAACTTGAAGTAGGAAAAAGATTTTCAACTTAAGACGGAAAGAAATTTCCAGCTTTAAATAGGATTACCATAACTTTCAATTATATAACTCGATTTAACAGTTTGTTATTACTTCTATATAAATTGTTAATCAAATTACATTTATTTAGTTAAAAATAAAAAAAAGATATTAATTTCGTCTTATATACTTAAATTATGTAATTGTATTTACTTTTTTTTATGCTGGTACTTTTTTGTTATTGACATTAAATTCTACCCCATTTTATAGTTTTACTTATTAAGTATTGGAAAGGTTAATTTAGGTCTAAATAGGAAAAGAAATCATTAAACAAGCTTCAAATTAACTGAGTTCAGCTTATTCTGTCTAGACACGGGACTCGACACTTATGAACCAAACAGCATCTCCGGCTATACTTAGTTACATAGCAACTGCGTGCATTACATACTCTGGCTTATCAACATGTTTCCACGTTTATTTGCTTACACTACCAATTAACATGTTTTTACAGCTGAGTAGAGTCGTTGGCAATTGCACCTGCATCCATAAGCAGGGTTAACTAGCTTGCCACCTTGATGTTTTTCTGTAACAGCTGCAAAGCACCAAAGAGGAAATTATTATTTGGAATTACGCCGGGGGGGGGGGGGGGGGGGGGGGGGGGGGGCGGCTAATTAGACAAAGAAACTAAAGTAGTTGAGCAGAAGTGATATAGCTTCTCTTACCATATCACAGCCACCAACATGTTTTCCACCTATAAATACATTTGGTAGTTGGTACAGTCCTCTGCCCGGTCCATTGTTCTAAACCGGATTGGATTTCACTTCCATCACCTTTAAGAGCCGGTTTGGGAGTGTTTTATAAATTCGTCAAATAAGCCACTTTCGGGAGTAATTTTTATTTATAGGTTAGTTTTAAGCCTAAAAAATAAGCAATCATTTGTAACTTTTTTATTCTACCCCTCCTCTTCATTGCTAAATTACATATTTACCCCTCTTGTTTATTGCTAATATAGATAGAATTATTATTATTATTATTGTTGTTGTTGTTGTTATTATTATAATTACTGCTATTATAATTATTATTATAATTACTGCTATTATTATTATTATTATTATTATTATTACTATTACTGCTATTATCATTATTATTATTACAAAGAAATTATATTTTAACTTATAAGTCATTATCAGTCGAACACTTTTATAACTGTTTGAACTTAATTTTTGACTTATCAGTCAAATTGATTCCAAACACTTTTATTTTTAAGTCAACTTATATTTTAACTTTAAATCGATAAAAAATAAGTCATTCCCAAATATGCCCTAAGAAGAAGATTAACAAAATCCATTATCTCGACAATGCTTATATCTAATGAAGACAGAAAAGGCTATTTCTTCAAAAATCAGAACTGACTTCAAAAAAAAAAAAACAATATAAATGGTTGACTCAACACTCAACGGTAGTAGGATTAGAGTCTACCAAAAAGATGAAAATATTACTCAAATATACTAACTAAGATGTGTATATATATATTTACTTTCCTCATCCAATTCAATGACTTTGTAACTTGCACCTAGCTGGGATAGCAATTGCTTGACCCTCTTACAATATTGACAATAAGTCTTGCTGCCGTTACGGAAAATAAAAATAATGAGTATATTTTATTGACGTGCGGCACAATTCAGATTCACTTAGACAAAAATGTTGTGCACTTATACTTTTCCATTGCAAAGGAAGACTTTAGGTGCACAACATGTTGTGCACAACATTTTGTGCACAACATGTGCACAACACTCATCCACACCATTTAATGGTGGGGCCTGATACGAATTTCCGTGTTAGACCCTACCATTGAATGGTGTAGATGAAAGTGCACAACATGTTGTGCACAAAAATGTTGTGCACTTATACTTTTCCATTGCAAAGGAAGACTTTAGGTGCACAACATTTTGTGCACAACATTCATCCACACCATTTAATGGTGGGGCCTGATACGGATTTCCGTGTCAGACCCTACCATTGAATGGTGTAGATGAAAGTGCACAACATGTTGTGCACAAAAATGTTGTGCACTTATACTTTTCCATTGCAAAGGAAGACTTTAGGTGCACAACATTTTGTGCACAACATGTGCACAACACTCATCCACACCATTTAATGGTGGGGCCTGATACGGATTTCCGTGTCAGACCCTACCATTGAATGGTGTAGATGAAAGTGCACAACATGTTGTGCACAAAAATGTTGTGCACTTATACTTTTCCATTGCAAAGGAAGACTTTAGGTGCACAACATTTTGTGCACAACATGTGCACAACACTCATCCACACCATTTAATGGTGGGGCCTGATACGGATTTCCGGTTGCTGTTGCTGTGGATGGGTTCCAACAATCAATGCAGAGGGTATTTTTGCTGTAGATTTGTCATGCCTCCTTCTTGCGGCAAGTCATGCCGTTAATTGGCCCAGTAGCTACTCTCTCTTGCGGCAGTCTAGGTTTGATTGTTACCAGCAACCGGTTGTTATGGATAATTCTTCTATATATATATATATATATATATATATATATATATATATATATATTCATTCTTTTGTCCATCAGCTCTATACACACGCAAGAACCATGGTTTAATAGGATCAGTTTTATATTTTGTTTTTCTTCTTATAAATGCATGCGTGAGAGAGAAAATATGATAGAGGGCTGCAAAGCAACTGATGGAGACGATCACTTTTTTACATAAATAATCGTAAATTGTGTTTCTTTTCAATTTCTTTCTTCTTTCTTTCCTTTTTTATGTTGATAAGTAATTTCTTTCTGAGAGAAGTTTAGTTGCACGTGAAGAATTACTAACTGGTTTTCTACAATCTTGACGAAAATATGTTGTGCATTATTTATTGCTTTAGGATTATTTTTCTTGACATTGTAAATTAACAAACTAGTGTTATAGGAACTTTATTTTGCCTATTTATCAATTGTAAGAACTTCATTTCTCCTCTCAAGAAACATTACTGAATGGTGTAAATAAACTAATTCTTTGGAATAAGATACTTAACTAATAAACCCTAGGACCGGAAATTGCTTACGATAAGGTGAAATCACAATCAACAACACAAATAATAGTATTATTTATATTCATAAAGGATTACATAACTAAGAGCAATCAAATTTATACCCCAATTCGAAATTTTCCAATTAACAATTAAGACTGGGGTGGTGCTAGATCCCCAAAGAATGAAATCAAATTAATTGAAATAGATATGAAAAGGAGCATCGGAACAACAGAGAGAAGAGAAGGACACCTGAAGACGACGACGGGAGTAGAAGAAACAATATCTTTAACTTTGGAGAGAGCCATATCCATCTCTTATTTGCTGCTTGAACTTAACATCGAACCCATTTCTCTCTCTCCTGTTATGTAAAAATATATATGGGTATTTGCTCCGTAGGGAGAGAAAGAGGGGAGAGAGAGAGTATACGGACAAGGAATGGGAAGAAAGACGTGTTGAGAGCTGGGTATTGCGTAGAGTGGTGAAGAAGAACAGCTGTATTTCTTGCTGATGACCAGGTGTAGATTCTAATGCAGACAATAAAAGAAGGGAACTATAGTAGCTCCATTAAATTTCTTCCTAAGCATAAAGCCATAAACAAACACTCCCTCCGTCACGAAATTATTTTATTTTTCGTAACATGTTTATAAAATTTAAATCATTACAAAAGTTTTAAATCTTAATATAAAACATTGTAATGATTATAAAATAACTAAAAGATATTATTATATTGATTATTTTTAAAATTTATATAAATTTTTATTAATCTTAAATTTTATGAATTTACAAATAAACTTTAAAATATAAAAATTTATCTCTAAAACCTTTGGAACGAGGAAAGTATTCAAGTGCCAGCATGCGAAGAGGCAGACCCCACTGAACTTTTAGGTCATTTATATGTGATCTTTGGCTTAAATAATTTGTCTCGACATATACAAAGAATAACTTAGTTGCTTAAATATTTTATCTCATATTTGATAAAAAAAAATTAGATACAAGAGGCGATGGCTTGGAAAAGGCCCCCCTAAAACACGGGTTTACATCTTTTATTAATTATTACAAATCATCATCTTTTTTATTTAAAATTAATCAAATTAACTATTTTATAAATATTATCTTTTCATTCTAGATTAGTAAATTACATGATTAATTTTAAAATTTTAAATTTAGAATTAGTGTAAAATGATGTGATTGTAGACTATGCAATTATAAAAAAAAAAATATTACTCAACATTAATAAAATCTTATTAAAAATTATGAAAAAATAAATCTCATAGTTAAGAGTACTTTTTAGATAGATTAAAATATTCGTCATTATATTGACTATAATTAAATAAATTTATGTCAACTTTGAGTTTGAATATCTTAATAAAATTGATTTTAAAATAATCGTATATTTTAAAACGAAGGAAGTACTGATCATAAAAATTATTATTTTAAAAAAAAATTAATAAAAGATGATGGTTAACTCCAAAATTATATAATGGATATGAGAAACGATCCCAATTTTTCAAGTATAAAAGGAATTGGCGAATTGACTCAAATGTTGGTTAAGAAAAAAAAGAAGAAAAAAGATCTTATAGAACTATCTTTTTACTTGTGAAATATTTATTCCCTAAAAAGACGCCTCAATTTAACATATGTCGTCCCTTCAATAACATTCTCACACATTTACCCGCTTTTGCCCACAGAACGGGGGGAAATAGTGCGAATCAGTTAGAATTCCTTGCGTCATTATGCGGTGAGGGATCATTGTGTTATTCTTGAATCCTAATTCAAACTTTAATTCAAAGTTGAGCATAAAACTACCTAAAAGGTAATAACTGATCTATACTTTTGGGTTGAATTAAGGTTTTTTATATTGTGTTATATAAAAAGAGGATTTTGCATTGTACGATATACAAAAATTCAAAAAGATAGTGAAACTGATTTGCCACTAGCCGTGGACTATCCCAACGTTTGGTAAACCACGTAAATTTTCTGTATTATGCGATTATTTTTCTTTTAATTTCTCTTTGCTATTGTTCTTTGTTGCGTGGCTCCAACACGTTGTTCTGTCGAGGAATACCAAGGGTGTTCCCCGATCATGGGTTCATGACTGGGGAACTTCCGCACCCTTTGTCGTTCGTTCAGTGTTTTAACGTGATTCCCTAAAGAATACCAATACCCATTTTGAATTACCCATATTCTCAAATTGTGTCAATCAAGACATTTTAGGCCTTGTCTATAACTAGGGAAAAGGAAGGAACAAAAAAACAACCCAAAAGTACCAAAAAAAGGGTAAAAGAACAAAGAAGTAGCTCACACAAATCCAATTTATTTTACATGATATAGACCAATTATTTATTTACATATTAATAGATTGTGAAGGTAGTTGGTCTATCATTTTGATTCATTGAATACGTGGTATTTTTATTTTTTTTAAAGTCAGTTGTGATTTTTGAGATGTACTAAAAATATATTTAAATATTATATACATCACAAGTTAAAGTATAATCTTTCATCGTTTTCTATGAACAAAATGTTCAAATACTGTCAAGAGGGGATCTAGCCCTAAAATTCAGTGGGGTCACATTTGAAAAAAAATAAAATCCTTACTAAACAGTCAAATAGTCCTTAAATATTGTTTACAATAATATTTTTCGAGGTTTTATTACTGAAAATTGTTGCATGATAGCCTTATTTTTAATAATTGCAAAAATATAACGCTCAATGTAAATTGTTAAACAACCATTCATCCATTTGATCATCTCTCATTTGGGTACAGAGTTTATTCTTCACGATTCTTTCTCTACCCAATCTGGCCCCACCCTCTTTGGTTAGCCAATTTGGTTCTTCCAATTCCAATTTGCTTCCTAGTTTGGTTAAACCAACTCTAGTTACTCCAACTAAATCAGTTAGACATCCAGTTCATTCCCAACCAAATCAGTTAGACATTCAATTCATTCCTAACTAAATCAGTTAGACATCCAATTCATTTCCAACTAAATTAGTTAGTTGCCAAAGTCAACTTTATTTTCGTACTAACTTTTTCGTATTTATACCATATAATTCTCGTATTATACTCGTATAATAATTCGTATTATACTCATATAATACTCTGTATTTATAAATAGTGATTTTATTTTATACGTCATATAAATACTTAAATCATGATATACTCCAAAGTATACCCTATAAATCATTTCTAAGTTTTTAACAAGTATATAAATATCATACTTGTGCCAAACACAATCACACATATATAACACATGTTAGGTTATAAATTTAACATTTAATCACATAACACATTGTAGGTCATAACTTAACCTTTATTAATTATCTACGTTCCTATTTTCGAGTCGTATTAGGTTGTTTAAATAGTTCAAAGTATACCTGAATAGCCATTTCTTAGGTATTCTAATCTCCTGAAGTAAGTTTTCAATCTTAACCTTTATCATAATCTTTTTAAAAATTATTTTTACAAGCCTCGTAAATATCGAGGTCATTACACAATCCCAGCTTTCAATGTAATATCTCACTTTGATGCAAAAATGGCTTCCAAATCTTTGTACAACCCTTTTGATTTTGATTTGGAATCCCCCAAGGAATTCAGAGATGTGCTCTGGCTCCTCTTATTATTCCATAATCCGCTCCATCTGGTACCACTAGTTGAAGGATCACTCGTAGTAATAGTAGTTCCACTTGTTACTTTGCCAAAGCTGGACCGTGCTAGGTCTCTTATTTGTTTCAGCCAAGGTTTTTCATTTGTGCTTGAGCTTCTACCATTCCTTTCGCCAGAAGTAGCAGGATCCACAGGCTCCCCATCCTCAAGATTATCGAGTTCAAAGCTGCTGTACAAGTTTTTGATCAGCTTCTGTGGAATGAAATATAAGAGAAATCCAACTGATGCGACTTTCAAACCCGATAAGAAAGAGTTCTCAGCAGGATCCAACTGCTTTGTATGTTTATACAATGCATACCACTCATTAATCATTTGGGTCAAAAATGCTAGTAAAAACAAGGAAAGCATGAATATTCCGATTTTGGTCTCATCCTCGGATGAAAATGTCTTCTCCAAGAGAACAAAACAAGTGGCAAAAAGGCCCACTTCACTGGAAACTGAGATGATCTCTACCAACTGAACCTTTCTTTTGATAAAAGGCTTCTTAAGAACCATGAAGAAGAGTTGGAAAGAAGTGAGGGAGAGTAAGATGATTGTAGGAGCTTTGGAAGACCAGTTTTCCGAATAGGCACCAGCTAAAATTCCAAGAGAAACCCGTTTGATAGATTCAAGCAGTGTGTAGTATATTCTGAGAATTCCGAAAAGCTTTTGGACAAAAAGTGCTTCTGCATCTTCTGTTTCGTCATCTGAGGCGATGATTCTATCACCATGTTTACGTGGATTCTCTACAGAAATTTGAGAAAGCATGTACTTTGGTGGTCCCCTTATATCTTCAAATAGAGGCCCTAACATGGTAAGATAAACAGAGTTGGATTGACTTATCCATGTCCACTGGCCTCTTTTTCCAGGACCTAAAGTTACTCGAATAATATGTTGATACCAGTGTGACTTCTGACCCTCTTTATGTACTTCTTTGTACTGAAGTAGCTTTCCAAATGTGATTCCAATTGACAGGAACAAGAGCAAAGTTAACAGTAGAAAAGAAACAACTCCCAGTAGCAGAATGCCAACTATAACCCCTGATGCTGATCCTCCTACAATAATAAAATGTAAGATCAGACATAGTTGCCAACCAAAAGAGTACGTACAGCTGAAATGTCACTAGTAATAATGGCAGGATACTTGTGGTAGGCTGTCAAAGTAAAGTAATTTGATGATCCAGTTCAGTTGCTAAAGGTTTTTTTTCAGAGAAAGAACAGTCACATATTAATAGTGGATGAATATAGTTTTTAAAACATCACCTATATGCCTCCCATGTTACATTTGTTCCAACATTCTTTAGTGGCAAACAGATTAGATTCTGAGCTATTATAAGAATTTGTAGTGATTGATCTAAATACGTACTGAAAGTCTGAAATAGCCTTTAGAGGCCAAGCCGTCCTAGGTCACCTGGTAGAGCGCATGGCTTTTAACCATGTGGTTGTGGGTTCAATTCCCAAGTTCTAACTTTGTCTAATTTTAACAGTGGGTTCAATTTACCGCAAAGTTCTAATTAATTCGTGCACCCCCAACTCAAAATGGCCTCTTGATTTATTATGTTGTCTTAAGGCTAATAGAATTAAATTTAATACTGCACATGATATTAAATGTATTAAAAGAGTATAAAGGTCCAATCCCATCCATAATTATTGGAAACAAACATGGCCGAGGGAGGGGAACTCTTTTACATAAAAGTGCATAATTCTAGCTTGATAAGCACCAAGAGGATTATTAAAACTTTTCCTTGCACAGTAACCTGCAGAATTTATATGATTATCTTTAGAGCACCATTATAAATATTGGAACTGTATGCTACCTTTCAGTAGGGCTGCTGAGGCTTCACAAACACAAGGTAGCGCAAGAATTATAAGAAATATCTCAAATCTTGGCAAAATCAGTGCTCCATAAATCTTTTGCTTTTCTGATTTTATTTTTCTGAAGTTCAGAATAAACAGGAGTAGAGCATGTAACAATATCAAGCTACCCCCAATTACAGCTAACCAAAACATGCTCTTCTTGAAATCACTCCACCTAGAAGCAATAAAGAACAACTTGAAACAATTAGTTATTTATATAAATGGAACTTTCTCACAACTTGAAAGAATGTAAATCTGAATAAGATATGGACTAACTAGGAACTACCACCTTTGCATTTTTCATCAGAATTTAGGAAATATAAACTAATCGCTTTTTAATTTTTTGCCACACAAGAGAGTTATTGACTGGCCTAACAGACTTGCAAATATACTAATACCTCTGCTTAACTTTGCTTTTCATTTACCACATAATTCCTATCAGCAATAGGTATCACCTTTTCAAGTTCTCTCTCTAGTTATTTCAAACATATTGACCATTTCAACATCTGTTTCATTTATTAAGAAAACCTCAGAGAAAAATAAGATATCTCGTAGAGATTAAAAAAGTCCCAGAAACTTACCCATTGGAATCATGCCTATTCAAAATGTATTTAGCTTCAGGGATATTCTGGTTCTGCCATCAAAGTTGGACTCATCAGAAAATGTGAATGGAAGCAAAGATAAAATTTGAAATGAAGAGGGAGGCTGACCTCAGAAAACAATCTATACTCCGCTGGAGTAAGTGGCAAGCCATATATCGACGTAGCTATATCTGCATACTCGCCTTGTGGTTGCACATGCCTAAAGATTCCCAAGTCAAAAACTTTGGAACTATATGAATGTGAGTTTGTATGTGAACTTGAGGGCACCGTAACAGCTGGCTGAATGTGGCCTAGGTCCCAAGGAAGGCTGAAGTAGGGGATGCTCCACTCTAAACCTCTCGCCAATTCATTATATTCAACTGGCAGGGTAACTGCTAACCATCTAGACAGTGCAAAAGTCTGAATGTGGCATGCAATTCGCTGAGTCGAAAAGAAACAGAAATGTAATAAGTTATATGATCATCGTGGTTGTGTCAATTAATTATCGGCTTAGTTCTGAATGGATTCAGGTCTAATGTACTGCACCCTGATGCAAGTGTTTCAACACCATAGTTACATGCTACAACAATGATCTACAGCAATCCTCAAGCTTGTCAGAGCAACCAATACTCCCTCTCTCTCACTCTCATGTTTGCAAGACCCCGTTTCACTACCACTAAATTCAGTGACAACATCAAAGGTGTTAAGGTTGTTAAGTGAAATGCTTTATTGTGTGATTTAGCAAAAGGGTGTATATTTGTGCAGTGAGGACACACACACACAAAGATGGGAAGATTTTTTTAAGAAAAATGAAGCTGGATCTAAACCCAATTTAAAGTGGGATGTGATAGTTCCTGACAAAAATAGATAAAGGGATCTTATCCTAGCACTTCAAATTTCTATTTATACCAGCTAAGAAAATGGGGACATGGTAAGAAACTAGGTATTTTGAGCATTTTAACTCTTGATAATTGAAGATTCCAACTTTCTCTTCCTTTTCTCTTTGCATTTGTGCCAGCTATATGGAGCATTTTGCCATAATGAATGCAAGGGTGCAACTGAAAACTCTTTAAGAGGCACATCACAAGAGGTCATGAATATAACTAAGAAGTCAACAAAATATTTGCGGGTCTGATTGGCATGCAGAATCAAACTTGGGTTTTGGAATAATTCTGCAATTTCAATTCTATCAGAAGATTCAGAACTGGAATTGGATTAGAAATTGAATTTTCCTTCATAGTTTATAAACTTATTTTTTAGGCTATTTTTGTTTGCAAAAGTAATGCATGAGTCTTTTATTTAATCCCATGGACTATATTTTTTCATTTCAAAGGCCATTTGATAATGGATTATAATCCCAAGAATAGAGGTGGTAATTGTAATCCCCCTTTTGAAATGATAACAAATAGTATGTGGGATTAAATTAAAGACTAATCGTGGGATAAAATAATCCTTAAAGACATTAAATTAATACAAATAATCATATCTCATGCATTATTTTTGCAGAAAAAACCCGTAGTATAGTTGTGGCTCAGGAATCCCGAACTAAAAGTTGGTTTTCCAATTGATTAACTGAAAATGTTTTTGGGAAGTTAGTTGTGGCATTAAGTAATACAGTACTCCCAAGCACCAAAACTGGAATTTGTCTGCATGGTTCCAATTCTCAGAAGGAATATGCACCAATTACGGGGGACCAAGTGTTAAGTAAAAAGACTGGAAAAAGTATCATACAAAAAGGTTCCTTGCAGGATTGGAAGTCAATGAAGAAGACCGTCTTCTATAAGCCCCAATAGATTGAAGGCTCGCGACTGAAATGGTGAGCAGCCCTGCAACTATAGCTGTCAACACAAAAGTAGCAGTTGCGAAGGAGGAAAACACCAACGACAGTGCAGGCATCGAATCTACAAATTACCCATTAATCAGATGAGAAAACAACAAGTAATTTTAGAAGAAAATTTGTTTCTGAAAGATTTCCAAGGGATATTTAAACAAAAGGATGCATTAAAAGAAAATATGTAAAATCCTTACAGTGTCTCACTTGTAAAATGTTAGATGCTAGATTTCCGTTTCCAGCAACATCCTTGGTTATGTTTTGAGGAACAATGATTGATACTATATCATCATCTGCTTGGATATCTACAGCATATACGCTCCTACTTAACTCAAGGAAGCTGGACAATGGGATAGAGGAGAACAATCAAGATATAATCAGTTCATGCTTTTAGAATGCAGTTTTCCCTCCATAATCAGAAATTGACTCAAAATGTGAAACAAATCCTGATATTCTAGTATGTGCATGCCTTTGTTGGTGATATTATTTATAAAGATTTTGCACATAATGTCACTAATCTGTGTTCAAGTATTTACATTTATACGATAGAGTTTGGAATGTGAAATACTTACCCCTGCAGATATCCTCCAGAGACGGATACATGAGAAGAATTGAAGCCAAATACAGGCTTCGTGAACCTTATCAACATTGGTAAAATTTTGTGTCTTGTTCTCCTATTAGATGTTGTACTTAACTTCACAGCAGGCCGTTGAGAATCTGATGGTTTAACAGACATCCATGTATGAAATTAAATCAGTACTTAACTGCAAGTTTGCTTTTAATAAAAGGCCATATCACTTCAACATAATACAAGACTTTTAGTTCTGATTAGCTTTTAAAAAAAGGGGGGGGGGGGGGGGGGGGGAAGGACAGAGAGAAGGGAAATGAGTTATATTCTGAACAATTTGCTGTTTATTTCTTATGAAGCTCGTTATACAGGCATAGAACACACCATAAAGAAAAGTAACTGGTGCCACAGGAGAAACTGGGGAACCGTATCTGCTTAGTATCAAGTCTGAATCAAGCCTCACTGTGACAATTGCCAAGCTGGATATATCTTTGACCTGAAAGGGGAGAAACAAATAGATAAGCAGAGACAAACTTGAGGTTAAATAATTCTTATGGAGATATAAGCTTTAGAAACATGAAATATAAGTAAAAGTTGATTGATGAGCAAACTGACCTGAAAGCCAAATCTACGATTTCCAAGGCTACTGCTAACTATAGGAAGAAGTGATCCCTGACTTGTGTTTATGGAGTTTGAAATTTCGGTAGATGAGTTGAGAACAGGTTCGGTGAAGTACAAATACAACTCTAGGTTCTTATTTTTGTTAGTAGCTATCACTGTTCTAGTTTCATTTTCAAGTTGAATTAGCCTTTCAGGTATATGAGTTCTTAGGCTGACAAACACACTTCTTCTATCTGTAGATTCCAACGAACGAAGAAGCTTAGTAAGTTGAAAGTAATGGACAGCAAAAAAGATATCAATAGTAAACAACTGAAATATTTATCTTTCAATTAAATAAATCCATGGAGCATACTACTTTCAAGATCTCAACCTGATTGTCTTTTGTGTAGTCAAAATTTATAGACACTTGATAACATTTGGTGTAATCATGTACTAATTGTAATATTTAGTCCAGCATAAAATTTCTTATATAAATCATATTGAAGCCTTTCAATTAATTGAGATCAAAACTTTAAAATAAAATTAAAAAGGAGATATAGATATATAACTCTACAGTATGTGTATTAAAAAGAAAGAGTCTCAGCCTCACCAAAATGTACAAAGAAACTGGAATTCTCAGTCCTTGTAAATTTGTTTCCAGCAGCATCTGTACAGAAATTTGTATCCAGTACTAGTATCACCCTTCCATACTGAACACTTAGAGACAAACTCACGATGAGAGAAAATATGAGGCCTGGCTGAATGGTATTAAGCGTAGTTGGGATTACTTTGCCAGCACCATAAACAAGAAGCTGTCAAAGAGCAGTAACTTTTGTCAATTTCATTCCGAAAAGCTTCAGTAGTCAGAAAACGTACACTTGGTTTAGTTACCCATAAAAAAAGCCTAATTACACACTCGTACATGTGGACTGGTTAGATGAATAGGACAGGAAAATCACAATAACCAATTAGAAAATTATTAGAAACCTATAATGCATGAAGAGGACTGCATAACTTGTGAAAAAAGAAATTCAGTAACAATGCTTTATTTAAAACTCATTTAGAATAGAAGGTCAAACGGTAACTATTTGGCCAGGGAGACACTAACATCATCTTGTGTTTTGACAACTTATCATCCTTAATATAACTGACCTATAACATCATCTGGCAAAACCGAAACAACAGGGCTAGACATTATAAAACTCATTATAAACATTTTTTACCCATTTCTAACAGCAAAAGATTTTAGAGCAATTGGCTACATAACATGGTATTGGAGCTCTGGAGTCACAAATTCTTAGGTTCAAATGTTCCTGACAACATTTGGTTTCCCCTTTGTGGACACTGCAATTGCAAATTGTTTAGTTTGTGCCTAACAATGCACTGTCTTTTGACGCCCCACATGGATTCGGTATGACACAAGTTGTATATAAAGCAGGATGTACATTCTTGAGCTCCTTCTTTAACATCTTACTGTTCTAGAGGAATTGGTGACTTAACAAATACTACTAGAGTTAATATCAACATACACAGAGCAGAAATACAAAAACTACAAAGATTTAGTAAAAATTAAGGTGACAACCTACTCACATTGCAGGAATCTACAGAAGCACAATGAAAACCACCTTGCCCACTACAGGGTTCACTGAATGATATATTTACAGAAACATTTGGTGCATTTGTAAAAGACGTTGCAGCTGCAACATATGCTGTTGGGGGTACCGTGTCTACAAAGATAAGTTGTAATGAATATTAGGTAGAAATTCATAGAATTTGAAGAATGCTCACTCATTGACATTTAGACTAAAACACACATGCTTTCATGCTTCATTATAAAGAACTTGATTTTTGACTTTTGAGTAATAAGATCTCTTAGAAAATACAGTATTACACTTGTTTGATGGCTTTATAAGATGTGCCACCCTGAAAGCAAAGAATTAGAATTATTTTTCACTTAAAAGAGGAATATATACACACACACACATATATACTTATATAATCAGTTTTCAATATGAACTAGATCTAATAATACTAGATTCAGAGGAAGTTCATAATGAGTGCTCTGTGCATGCCATATATAACTCAGGTTGATCAAAAATAGCATAAATGGTCATCTTCCAATTTATGGTAAAATTTATATACTACACTCGCAAATCAAATTCATGTTAACTTATATGGACACAATAGTTGCTTTGTGAACAGAATTCAACTCAATGAAGCAATTTGTGGACTTTGAATATTTTCTGTGTGGAAAAATGAACAAGCAGACCCCCATGAAGGATAAAGTACGGTTTCTTAACCAACAGTCCAGGTATAGATAGCACATCCAGCTCCATGAAAGCCTTTGGTGCAGACCTCACATGTATGATTTCCATCCTTTAATCCTGCATAAAAAACTTCTCCAGTTCCACAAACTGAAGGTAAGTGATCATCCAGCTGCATGCACGTTATGAATGCACAATATTAGAAAATTAAAATGTAGATTGAAATGGCAGATGGACCAAACAAGAGCAATAAAAGAGAAGAAACAAAAACACTGAATACTCATTCAGAACCTAACCATTATTTTTACTAAGAAAACAAATTTTAATCACGTATTTAATTTTAAATAATTTAATATTTTAAAAGTTATAAAATAATTATTTGATATGTCCTGGGCAAACCTTTAACATTCATAACAAAGTTGAATGGAACTCCGTTATGGTACAGATGAATTGAACCATAGTAGCATTATGGCTCATGGGGTATCCTCCTGTTTGAGACTAGGCAACCCACCCACGCACAGGAAAAGGGTCCTCAGGTGTCTTGGATAAGGGTTTAATTAGAAGAGAGAGAGTATGCAGACATCGTTTAAGTCACCCAAGCTGGCATTCTATGCAGTAGCCAGAAAATGAACCATATCAATGTTGAATTTGAAAGGAAAGCAAATAAAACTACTCTCTCTCTCTCTCTCTTTCAAAATATTAGATAAATTTTGAGTTTTAAATATAAATTTTGAGGTGATTCAATAAATTTTTTGAATTTTTTTAAAATTAATTAGTAAAACTTACATAAATCACAACAATTTTGAATTTAAATATATTTTAAATTAACTTTAAAAATTAAAATTTATCATTTTTTTTATTTGGCATTATTTACAAATATGTGATGGAGCCAATATTAACGAGTTTAAAGTTGATACATTGACGTTGTATGGATGATATTGTGACATCATTAATGAAATATTTTTATTAAACAAAATTATCCTTATTTTGACGGTATATCATGATCTTAACACATACATTCTGACTGCATCAAATTTAAACTAAATATTAACTGGGCAAAATTTAAGGATAATTACCTTTATATGGATAAATTTAGCATTACCAATTAACTTTAGACTTATGATGATTGTGATGGTCCAAGCTATTTTAATGACAAGAATATACTCCCATAGCCTTGTAAAACATTACTATGTGCCCATAAAATTTACCATCTTAGATTCTCTCTCTTTGGTGATTCATGCAAATTTATTTCCAAGCCCATTACACTTTAAAGAACAATACTCGTAATTATTTAACTACTAAGCTAGATTAGTTCAAATTTCATTAAATTAAGGAAATTGATATTTTCACAAAAAAAATGATAGTTTCACAATATTTTTCTTACATCTAGTAAATAGGTCTCGTACTCGGATGAAAGACAGCTTGTGGAACAATCATTTATGTCTATGAAAATATCAATTCCCTAAATTAAATATCAAGCAGAGATATCAACAGTTGCAAATAACAAGAGTCAACACGGACACAGAAAAACAGGGACGAGTTGATATATATGTGTGTGTGTGTGTGTGTGTGTGTGCGTGTGTGGTGGTACAGTATCTACTAACCTTGCAATTAGTTGTGCAATTTGTGCAATTATTCTCATAACCTCCCACCAAAATTCGGAAAGCAAAATTAGCCCAGTTTCGATTTGTAATAACACGAGGAGTCTTCAAGAACTTGACGGTGAGCTCTGAAGCAGTACAGTGGGATTTCTGAAAAAATAACACAAAAACCCAACTGTACAAAACCAAGCGTGAATAGCTGCTTAAACCCATTTCATCAAAAACCAGGTAATTAATTAAGAACCCCAATTTACATATGAGTTTAAATCAATAAGCAAAAGAGAAGTGCAGTTTAATGGGGTTTAGGGGTAGAGTATATATAACTGTGGGTGCGGCATTGTGTGCTGGAACCAGTCCACTGTAAGCCATATGGGCCTACACAGAGAGACAGACAGAGAGAGTGTTTACAGTAAATAATTGAAGAAAGAGAGAAAAAATTAGAGAAAATAGGTTAGTGGTTGATGAAGATTTGTATGGATGATAGAGCGCGTAACACTGACAATGCACTGTATAACTGTTGATCCTAGCAATAAGAGAGAAAGATTCCAGCTGAAATAAGATGTTTATTAAATGAGGACATAAAACAGAGGACAGAGAGACTGATTCTGACCCACCCCATTTATTATTTACTCTCGTTTTAAAAAATGGAGATATATTTTATTTATTTTTTATAAAACTCAAAACACTTAAATTTTTTTTCCACATATACAACATCAGTACTTACTATTACAAGCAGACAACAAGCCACGCCCTAAATCTCTATTTACGTGTTTTGAACTTTTAATAGCATCTATTATTAATAGTACTCTCTCTCTCTCAAAAATTAATTTGGTTTAATTTTTTATTAAATTAATTAATTTTAAAATTAAATACTAAGTATATTTATTTTTGTTCTTAAACCTACGAAAATTAGAGATGATTGTAAATTTAATATAATATTTCACGGTTATAATTTTTTCAACTATATTTATAAAAAAAATAGTATAAATTTTAATTACAAAAATAATCAATTTAAATGAAAAAGTCAAACCAAAATCATTTTTGCGGGACGGAAGAAGTCGCATCTACTGTCAATTAAGTATTCAAACATGAAATTAAACCCATATTAGCCTGTGCCTTTTTAACGTAGATCTCATTTGATTTTATATTTATTTTATGTGGGTTTTAAAATTTCCCTAGATATTTTTATTAACAGTTGCAATATGCTTCATAGCAACCACTAGAAACCTTATGAAGCAGGTATAACTGAAAAATACTCGTGAAATTTTGAGGAGAGAGAGAGAGAGAGACAGAAGTGATGGTATTTGACGCCAACCTTGAACGGTGGTGTTGTATACTCGAACCACCACAACATTGTTATCGGTAGTTATTAGAATGGGTGATAAAGGTTTGTTATTCCTCTCACTAGTCATTTTCACTCCAGTCTCATTCTGTGTTCTGAACAAAAATAAACGAATAAGCTTAATGACACAGGATAATTATCATATGACCAAACAAGCTATTTTTCTCCGGGTTATTCTTATATTAATGAAAAAAAAAAAAAAAAAACTGCAGAGCCTCATCAAGAATATGATCTACAACATGATCAGATTAAATACTACTCCCTCCACGGCTCCACCCGTCAAAAATATTGATTTTTTTGGTCAAATTAATTAATTTTAAAATTAAAAATTAAGCATATTTATTATCTTTTCAAATTTGTGAAAATGGAAAGTAGCACTAAATTCCATATAGTTTTTTCTGATTATAGTTTTTGCACCTATATTTAAAAAAATAAAATAAATATATATATATATATTTTAATTACAAAAATAATCAATTTGACTTAAATCAATCTAAACCAGTTTTTGAAGAACCAACGGAGTATATGAATTGCTATAAAATCATTAAAAGTGCCAAGAGAAACTATCAGTAGAATCAAAGCGTTACAGAGCAAACACCTGTCACTGTGCAACAAAACTATCACAGTAAACTAGAGGCAACCAAATCTCATCAACCATAAAATATCTTTTCTTATTCTTTGCAAGACATTCCCACTTTCACTGCCATAACACTATTACACTACATATTCAACACATCAATGCAAACTCATTGCATAATATCTTGTGTACAAAGTTGCTCCAACTGATCACCGAAAATGAATGGACCCCTATAATATACGTTACATGATTTCCTAAAAATGACATTTCCGTTTAAGCATGTACTGGAAATTCAAACATTATAAAATTATATGTATCTGATTTTTCAGTAAATGGGCTCTAATTTAATTACAAGTTATAATCAGCACCAGACCAACCAGAGATCCGTCTATAGGAATCATCACAATCTACAAATTTCATGACCGTATCATACCTAAGTAATGAAGACTATCTGCTCCCTTGAAGCAGATATGTTTGATCATTTTGACCTTTAGCTTAGGAAGAATGCAATGTTTCATGTAAGAATATCACTCTCCGGCATATCCATATTCTA
Source organism: Hedera helix (assembly GCA_947179155.2). Classification (NCBI taxonomy): domain Eukaryota; kingdom Viridiplantae; phylum Streptophyta; class Magnoliopsida; order Apiales; family Araliaceae; genus Hedera; species Hedera helix. The sequence goes on from OX359270.1 coordinate 46,879,852, forward strand.
AATAGCCGATTATAAAACGAGCAAGAAGCAACTACAATACTCTTACTTTCACATTCGTGAGATGGGCTCCCTTTCTGCCAATCTGCTCCACATGCTTATTGTATATTTCAATTACTTCAGCTCCACTCCCCTTAATCTCCACAACTTAAAAAGCCACTATGCATGCAAGCTTGCCAAGACTAGACCTGGTACAAAGGGATACTGCTTAATTCTCCAAACTACTACTACTCCTAAAGGTACAGATTTAAGTTTCATTTATAGGCTTTGAGAGAGATCTAACTTCCCATATCCTTGGGTACTCATCATAGCTCCCAGTAAGTAATGTATGAGGGTCACTGGGGCTCTTTGCAATCCAACAAACACCCATCTTATGTACTTTTGTATTCTGGAATGCCGATCCAGAAGGACCCAACAACTGAATTTGCAGTCATCTGGGCCAGTATACACCAGCTGAGGTTGGTGATAATCAAAGCAAGTAGTCCAGAGCTCAAATTCATGTGCTTTCCATTCTTGTACCATGTCTAGTTAAGAATCGAGAAGGGAGATAATTGAGATCAAGGCATCTGAAAGGCCCACTGAGATGAATATTGATGAGGGGTTCCAGTCCAGGCACAGGGACATGGATGAACTAATATTTTCATCATTTAGCTCTTTCAGAAAATTCCCTACATTTAACACAGGATGCCATATTTTTGCAGTTAATTAAAAGTCAATAGCAGAACACATGAAACATTTAGTGAATAAAAAAATAAAATCAAAGGAATAAATTGAAAAGGAGAGGTTAAGATACTTATCACTGTCATAGATTAGAATTCTCTGCAGAAACATATCAGATTATTGATGTCTCAATGTACCAAGGACGAAAGAATAAGGAAGCAACAAAAAGGAACCAAAATACAAGATCAACATATAAACAATAACACGTAATTATCCACTTACGGAAAATATAGTCTACTAATATTCTACATTGCTACTTACGAAAAAAATAAAACAAGAAATTTGAACATGTTAAGAGCTTCACGTTTATAATCAGTATGGTCAAAGTTTGAAAAAATTAAGAAAGGCGAACAAATGTGAGAATGCAATTGAGTTATGAAGTGTTTTCTGATTCTATTTCTCAGGTGTCCCGTATTTATCAAAATATATTTCCTCTATTTCTTCGCTGTTTTATAAAAAACATTGGTACATGGGGTGCATGGTTGCCGTTAATAAATATTTAATGTTAGCATATCATAAATTTAGAAGTGTTATAAAAAGTGCCATTTAAACCTACCATGACGATGAAGCCTCAAGTGACGATCAGCCATCAGCTTGAGCAAGCAAGGGACTCACATTATCCCCTAATGGATTCCATTTCACATCAAAGATAACCATAATTTCCACTATATGAAGCAAGACAAGGCAACCCACATCAACATTTAATAAAGATGCACTTCCTGATAGGCTGGGCCAATCACCTTCATCAAGTGTGTACGTCGAAGCGGCTAGCACGTGGTGAAAAAATTCATGTGGGCAGAACTCTACCACATCAGCATTGCTGTTTAGGTAACAATGTACCACATCCATATCTAACAAAAATATAAACCACATCACCAATAAATTAATTTCATGTTTAGTTGGACATTTTGTCGAACAGGTTATGAACCCATATTGAAATTTTAACAATTAATTAAAATCTTCAGATATAAAGTGATGATGCCCAAGCACTCCCAAGAATCTCCTAGCGCTCCGAAACCCCTTCGAGGTGAATGTTGGAGACCAAAAGAAAGATTGAGAATCTATCGGGGTTAGTCTTTGTTTAGCTTTAAAGTGTTCGACCCCTGCTTCATAGCGCTGTCTTCCTTTTATACCAGTCAGCTAGTGGGGTGTCCCATCCTCCTGTCTCATCACCTAGCCATAATTAGGGAACCAACCCACATGACTAGGGCGGCAATACATTCCATACGCTGGCTAGAAGCTGCTTCATAAGGGGTTCTTAATCATGAGCCCAAGTCTTTACACTTTTGGGCTTATGGTACTAACCTCGGCCCTTGGAACTGGCAAACCAAGGAATGAACAGGGCCCTCTTGCACCGGCTCCCAATCTTGGGCCTTTAAACCGCGCCCACTGGTTTGGGCCCCTACCCTATCATTTCCCGCACTCCCTCGTGCTACTTTAATAGGATGGGGGAGTAGTGTGTCCGGTGAAGGAGCCTAAGGGTCAAGGGAGGAATGGGTAGTGGAGGTGGTGAAAGGCTATTTCCCAGATTGGGTAGAAAACGGATCATTATGGCAGATGCGTGGAGTGTTATTGAAAACTAATATATATTTAATAATATATATAAACTTATCTTATTTAACGAACTTCTAAGAAAAGAATATGTCAAGGCTAGTATTTTATATACCATGTCCTTAAGACAATTATGCCCTCTTTATTGGTACTTCGAGTTAGCGGCACTTGTCTCCCAGTATACAATAACAACGTATGTTATAGCAGCACTACAAATAACACACACAACGAACCAAAGAAATGTTTTGAACTCTCTCTCAAATAACTTATGAAATATGAAGACTACGATATTAGAATGCTTTAATGATTTGAATGAATTGTTGTCTGTTCCAAATAGCTGCCTCCCTAGACTATTTATAGGAGGGTTTAGTGACCCTTCAAATGGGTCACAATCCTTGCGAACAGTCACAACCATTGCGAATGGTCACAACCCTTGCAAACGGTCACAACCCTTGCGAAATGACATGATTGAAGAGACATGATTTTTTTTGAACGGGAGTGTCCGTACGAACGAAAAGTCACAACCTTTCATTCATTTTGAATTTGGCTCAAATTCTAACATGGAGCACCGCTCCATAGGGAACGTGGAAATAAACGCAGTAACTGAGTCTGCGGTTACGCACCCCAACGGGGGAAATTGGCGCATTAGACCTAGATCGCAATTTTTAAATTTGATGATTTAATCCCAACCATCCAAGTTCAGTATATATACAGTAAGCGATCCCTTACCTTTTACTTTTTCCATTTCTACGTAACACCACTGCCCTCAACCATTTTCGCAATAATCTCCTCTGACGCACAAATTTTTCAGCAAGCCTATTGTTGTTCCGATCGTTGTAATCCAAGTAAGTTCCTCCTTGAACTTGCTTCTATTTGATCATTTCTTTACATACGCTTCCAGTAAGGGTGTAGTTACTCTAAGTTCTAAGTTAGTAAGGTCCACGTCATGGAAAGAACTACCACCATGCCGATACCGATAGGTAAAGCCAGACTACCACGAGATAGTAGGTCTAGAGTCAATGACGACATCCTGGTAAGGGCTGAGCTAGAAAGTGAGGAATCGTCATAGGGTTACCCCTTCGGGTTCCCCTATGAGGGGTGGGGGCAGAGTTATAACAATTTTATCTTATTGGATTATAATTCGCTATAACGATAGGTGAGATATTAATAAATATATTGTATTATTTACTGTTTGAGAATAATATTAGAAGCTACTAATCATTAGTTCTTTCTTTGTTCTAAAATATAGTATCAAATTTGACTTTTCAAAATTAATTTAAGAAATTTTTAAATTTAAAATTGACGTAATTCATTTAACTTTTGAAAATAATAAATCTTTTAATTAGTAGTAATAGTTTGATAATTTATAATGTTCATAACTGTATTATGTATAAGTAAATTAATTTATATTCATTTTAAATTTAAAAATATCTCAAATTGATTCAAAAAGTTAACTTCATCTTATATTTTAAAACAAAAAAAATTTTAAATCTATAAAAAAAAAAATACAAAAAAGAACAAAAAAAATTCTCTAAAAAGACGCTTAAAAAAAGAATGGAGGAAGCACCATATGCAACACGAATATCTCTCTCTTCCTCCATTCGGGTAGCCAGTTGTCCATCCTACATTCTGATAAGGCACCCAGTTGACCTGCACAAGAAAGTTTTGTAAGATGTGGAAGTATCGATTTCTTTCAAGTGTAACTAACAATAAAATATTCATTAATTATTGTGACACGATTAAGTGCATAATTAAGTATTAATTAACCCTATGGTTTTCTACAAGCAGCATTCAGAAAACTAAAACCATTCAAACAGAAAACTAATCCAACAAGATTCGGTCCTCATTATCATGAGATTTTTAGGTAAATTAATCAAGTACAAGTACTTGTATAAAAAAGATTAGTTTATTGTTAATGTGCTTTAATCATGGTTCCAATGTTTAAGTCCCGGTTGGAGCGGAAATTAAGTTCCGAGTGAAAAATGTGATTGCCTCCTGCATTCTGAGGTCTTTAATATGGGCACCGCTCCCTTTTTAAACCTCTCAATGTAGTCCTGAGAGATTCCTCATCGCCCTACTTAATATGCATCAAACTAACTGTATGAACCTCACTTGGGCAATTTCCCACAGATCTGTCAACCAATGAGTCCCTAAGGTCTTCCTAGGACCTGATGCTTCAGGGAGGTAAAGATGAAAACCATGCTCGAGCGTGATGTTTTAGTGTTGACACGAACAACCTGCATTTAGTCCTTTCGATATAGTTCAAGACATACATTAGGCTTTCATAATAGTTCGTGTTATCCCTCATATCTATGGTCCCATCATAGCACTCAAGTCTCGTAAATCGTACGTTAGAGTCCTCAGGCCCACTTTCAATCACCTCAGTGAATAGAGATACTCCTACAAAAGCCCTACGACCCCTCACTTCCTACTTTAGAGCCTTAAATCGTTATGCCCAAGAGTCAGTGTGAGGGGTCGGGTGTGGGTTTGCCTGTTCATTTTGGGGAACAAAATGGTCAAAATTACTCCCCGCACTTTCATCTCTTTCTCTAAGGGGGCCTCCTTTTCGACAGCCTAGTCAGGAGAATATTGAGGATTAAACCCCCAGGAACCTCCTCGAAACCCTTCTAGGCCGTGAGGGCGTTCGTCGTCGGGGTCGCCTAACCCCTTCTTCTCTGTCATAGGGAGATCATTGATGGGTCTACCTACTTCATCTATCCTATTTTCTTCGGGGCTAAGAAGAACAATTATGGTGGGAGCTGCCCCTTAAGATCCCTCGGGACTGTCCGAGGGAGATAGCCCTCTTCTACACAAGATCTACGCCTCCATCAAAGCGATGCACCTTAATGTTTCCTCATGTTAAATGCATGGTGCGGCAAGTTCATGAATTCAAGCATGTCGGAATGCTCCTTCAACGTCCAAGCCATTTGTATTCCTTCCTTCCATTCGGCCCAAGGGGATTGATATGTAGGTGCGGCTCCTTGAGAGATGGTGGCGAAGGTCGTTGCTTTTTCGTGAATGGCCCGGTACTTCAGGTCACCACTCAAGCGGATTTTCCCCTCCTTGACTATCAGGAGCTTGCGGGGTGGGCTCTCGACCATTGTCTTTGCGGTTGGCTGTCATTCGTGAGTTCCCACTCCGTACCCCACGATTCCTTATCCTTACCATTATCCTCCAGACTGTAAACAATATAACCAAGCTTGTCCCTAATTGCTCAAAACCAACTTATAGGAAACTGGATTACCAAACCTTCTCACCCATGGAACAAGAAGTTGGCAAATCAATTGGCCAGACCAAACGAGTATCTCCACAAGTGTCGACCCTCCTAGCGCCAAATAATGATGCCTGATCGCTCCCAAGAGTCTCCTAGCCCTCTGAAACCCCTTCGAGGCAAATGTTGGAGACCAATAGAACAATTGGAGAAGGTAGTCTTTGTTCAACTTTTAAGTATCCAGCCCTAACTTCATAGTCCCATCTTCCTTTTATACTAGCCAACTAGTGGTGCGTCCCATCCTCCCGTCCCATCACCTAGTCGTAATTAGGAAACCAACCCACATGACTAGGGCGACAACATATCCTATCCACTAGCTAGAAGCTGCTTTATAGGGTGGTTTTCAGTCATGAGCCCAAGCCTTTACCCTTTTGGGCTTATGGTACTAACCTCGGCCCTTAAAACTGGCAGACCAAGAAATGAATTGGGCCCTCTTACACGAGATCCCATTCTCGGGCCTCTAAACCGCGCTCATTGGTTTGGGCCCAGGCCTTCAAGCCCCGATTGGGGACCTGGGCCTTTGGGCCCTATACTATTAGAAAGAAAGATAAAAGCCATGCTCGGATGTAATCATTTATTAGATGGATCTAAGAAAAGATGGCCGAATTACAGTTAAATTAGTTGGGTGTTCTGTTTTCGTATATTGATACATGAGACTAAAATGTAAACACGACCCTTTTATTTATAGGTTTTTTATAAACCCCTTCTTCTAACTAGACGTCTAGACCTGCAAACGAATCGAACTATTCGCGAACCGGTTCGGTTCGAGTTCGAGTTCGACTATCTGACCTTTTCGAGCCAAACTCGCATATGGTATCGAGTGATTGCTCGATCGAACATGTTCGCAAACCATGTGGTTCGGTTCGACTATGTTCGTGAACGGTTCGGTTCGACTATGCTAGTGTTCGACGCAGTTTGGTTCAGTTCGGTTCGTTAGCTGCTCTAGTTTGAATTGTTTTTCTTACATGTTTAATATTTTAAAATTCTAAATACAAATAATTAGTTATTTCATATTAAATTTTAAAGTTTGTCTTATCAATAATTGTTAATTTTTTAGTAATTTTCTTTTTTTATTACTTAAACATCTTTTTGTTTTTTTAATAATTGATTAGAAGTACACATTTTTATTAAATAATTAATAAATAATAATGTGTACTTCTTCACCTGTAATTTCATTAAAATAATTGTAATATTTTCATAAATTTTTTAACAATGATTGTTAGATTATTACAATATATCACTGATAATTTAATAAATTATAACCCATCTCATAAATCACATAAATATTGTCATTAATCTTCATGCAATGACAATTTGACATTAATTAAAGAATGATACAATACAAATATACAATTGCTTACATTTGCTTGAGTTATTGAAATTGCCAAATCAAGATAAATAATAGAGAAATCAATTTATCAATGTATCGAGACTTTACTAATAGAGTAATAATCATTGTTTAGATCAACATATCGTTCATCAACCATATAATTAAAAGTGCAAACTTAATTTTAAAAATTTTGAATTTTTTAGTGTTACAGACTTACAGTGTATATGTTGAGACGGTGAGAAAAAATAATTGACTAACTTTATTTTATGCAATTAAGTAATCATATTTAGTATAAAAAATAGTGTTTAAAAAGTTTAATAATCCAATAAAACAATGTCACAGTATCGTTTGCATTAAATTAAAATGAGTTAATAATTTAAATTAAAATAAGCAAAAAGGTGAAAAAAAAAAAAAAAAACACAAAAAGTCTATAAATTACTTTGAGTCTTTGATTTTAGAATTGTAGTTAATTTACAAAATTGTAAAATTTAATATATTACTTTAGTTTTTTAGAAAAAAATTATTTAGTTTTAAACAATATAATTATGAAAATTATAAACTTTTTATAAAATAATTCTCAAGATTTATGTTATTCAAAAGTTAATTACCACATCCCTTTTGAATTAAAAATTCATACTTGAGCAGTTGATCTTATTACTTATATTTCAACACGGAAAAAGTATCTAGTAATAATACATTTCAAGGTTAACAACTTAACAATATTAGTTTATTAGATATTGAATTAATCTAAATCAACTAAATTCACATTATTTTAAATTTTAGAATTTTATAATTTCATTATAAAAAAATCTCAAATAAGACTCTTTTTATGAAATAGATGGAATTTTTTTTTCTTTTGTTTTACCTA